>WHUZ01000062.1:0-372249 GCA_015179045.1 Kalaharituber pfeilii | reverse complement strand
GCAGCTCAAAAGTTCACAAGAGCTGTCTTTAACTGCGGAGCCTTCCCGCTCGGCTCCGAGTCCCTCAGCCATAGAAATGTAACCTTTGGAGAGACGGACACCCGCTCTCCTATTTGTCGCTTCTGTCAACTTACAGCCCCACAAGTGCGATTAGGTAGGTACTTCAGGACATACGGAAAAATTAACGCTCTAGAACGGATTTCTGTTACGTCCCGGAATGGTCCTTACAGCAACCTCTCGGCCATTTCCGCTTGCATGGACCAGCAAGGAAACGCGACGCAAGCAACGTTGATGGCTATACCAACCGCCAAAGGCATTCATAATCCGCTCTGTCTCCACAGCTGTCCCAAATATGCGATGTCCTCCCAGCCAGTAACAGACCGTCGGCAAATCGGAATCCTCAATAACTAATTCTGACGTTCTATACTCTTGAACCACGATGCAATCTGTACCTTCAAGCTCGTCATCGAAGCCTCTATTATCGTACCACAATTCATAGCTTTCCCCACAAGAAACTTGACCCTTCCAAAGACCCGCTTACCTCCGCCTCACCTCACTAGTAACTCCGTATCCACAAACCAATATTCCCTCTTCCTGTGCTCCGGAAATCAGTTCAGTTTCTATGACCAGCTAAAATGCGCAGCGCCCGTACCAATCCTATATGTCACCTATAGCTGTTCACCCGTCCAAGCTCCTCAAGACCGAGTTTAAATATTTCCTGTGCTAGCATAATGCACTACCGCTCACCTCGACTTCCGGTTGAAAATAACTGGGAACAGAGTGCTGAAATCTATTCACTATCCATCGCCGCAACATGGTCTGCACTTCAAACCGAATTAACAGATCCAGTAAGTCCAAATCGGCATTTACTTCACTGCCGCCAGTTCAACCTAATTTCGTTTCCGCAATGGGTCGATCAGCTAGCTACTTTTATAAACAGTTTTCTCCCACCCCCCCTCTAAACAAGCCTTCATTTCTAATGTTATCCATACGCTTTTAAAAAGTTGACGAAAGTGTTCAGCTGACATATTGCGGCCCGGAATTCGTAAGCATCTGCTTTGTGTGAGACCTTCACCACGATTTGGGCTTCGTATCCTGGTAGCGGTGGTGTTTAGTTCTGTGTCCACCTGGTGATGCTCTCAGGAAGTAACTGAGGGTAAGAGTTCCTCGTATTCCACAGTCAAGCCGCCCTTCTTCATGACTGAACCGTGCATAACTGAACGTTGGCATTGCTGAGTCGAGTACTGTAATTCCTCATAATCCGCATCTATTGTTGTTGAGACCCCGTATTCACTCACTTAACACAAACGTGCGCTTTCTTGGCAGAGCGGAATGCAATTATACGGGCTAATCTCCAGTAGTCTCATGCCAAGACCTCTGGCTGCTATCATAAAATCACCCAGCTTCTCCATTATCTCTACTCTGTAACGGAGGTGGTAAACGCAGAGAATTACCACCCGCCAGGCGAAAAGACACTTGACTAGTGATGCTCGCTAGTCTTCTACGTACCTCATATAGCTATTGTGCGACTGCGACACATTTGTGCATTGCATTTTTCGCATTCTTTGCGTCTTCCACCCGGTGACCCCGTATATCATTACTCGTATACTGTACTACCCTTTGGGCTATGACAAGACTAACTACAAAATAAAGGGAATAAAGATACACAGTAAAATAGCATACCATGCTCTTATTTAAGCGTGCCAAGAGAGTCTCGGCACGAGAACAACCATGCTCCACTTCTGCCACAGTAAGGAATTTTTTTTTTATATATATATATATTTACTCACATGCCGCCCTGTGGGCTATGGTGAGATCAAGTACATGAGGATGTATAAGGAATAACAAAGGTGAAGAAGGAAAAGAAATAACCAAGTGATGTCAATGAATCCAACAGGCCAGGCCAGGGCAGGCCAACAGAAGGCCTGGACTGGCCTGGACCAGCCTGATTGGCCTGGACCAGCCTGATTGGCCTGAAACAATTAGGCCAACCAGGCCAGCCCAGGCCATTCAGGCAGGCTTAAGCCAATTAAACGAATCCCTCCACAGCTATCCAGGTGAACTAAGGCCAGCGTTTACCAGATTGTTTGAGTATTTAAATGAGTAGAATCTTCCATGTATCTAGAATTTTAAACAGCAGCGGTCTACGATTTTAGTCAAGTATGTATCACGTACCTAAATCCTCGCCATAGCACACAGGGTGGCACGCGAGTAATGATATGTGTGCAAATCTTGGCACAGAACTGGTTTTGCGGTACGATTAAATACCCAAAATACTGTGCGCCACGATGATCATGATGCGATGGAATGATAAGGTGATAAGGACAGCATTAACCGAACTGCATAGCATTAAATAAAGTTGCAGCTCCCAGAACATTCAACATACCTCCGCAGTCAAGTATGCGACTAGGCCACCACCAAGACTCGCTGACGCTAAGCTGAGAATCGTAATTCACCACTGCATCTTCACAACTTCTGAGCATCGCGCATGAACAAACCTGCAGCTGATTGGTTCAAAGCTGTTAGTCCCTGCACCAGCGAAGCATCGTGAGTCTGCCAATTAATTCTCTTACAGCCTCCCAACCCATGTGTTCTTTTGCGGTTTATTTGTTTTTTGTCGCTGTGGTTTCATCCAACCAGATCGCGCAATCAAGACGCCGCTTCAAGAGAAAATTTTTAAATTAGTCATCGGGCCAAAAATCTAGTCTCGTGCCTATTGACTGGAGTTGAGCGCTCATTGAGCCTCTCTGGGAGGGGTAGCAACAGGCAGCCAGGCATGCTCTTAATGCCCAGACTTCTGTTACTCCAAACGACAAACTTCGACTTCCATCTTTGGTTAGGTCAGCTTTCAGCACATATTCCAGAACTAGCGTAGGTATATTACTGTTATTCTTGCCGTGCACAATCAATCTGCAACCAGACTACGACATACCCAGATATTTCATCTAAGTCATTCACCTGCATCCTCATCTCCACGATAACGTGTTCTAATTCTTGTTCTAATTCTACCCCTGTTCAATCACTCTGCTATCCTCCATTAATCACACATCATCTTTTAGTTATCCTAGATAAAAGTACTAAGGACAGCCCGACAGGATCGACCAGCAGATCGAGCGGCTCAAGGTCCACCCCGTCTTCAGCATCCCGATTCACCAGTTGCAGGGCTGGGCCTACAGGCAGACATCCGATTGCCACCCTGCGCCCGGCCCCGTGGCGTGGATCCCGCCAACAACGTGCCGCAAATACCGCGAAGACCATAGAAATGTCCATGGAGAAGAGGGGATCTAATTCCTCTTGGGCAGACGACCCCGAGATGGATAATGAGGAGGAGGACACTGCACCAAACGCAGAGAAGCGTAAAGTAACTCCGCCCGTCGCAAGGACCTTCAATCCTTTGAACTCTCCTTTAGAGTACCTCGTGCCATACACCAAGAAGACCAAAACAATCCAGCCAGTTGTCTCGGAGCATCTGCGTTCTTCTTTCAAAAAGCGTTCGCTTCTGAGCGCTGTGTTCGGCTTTGACCCTAGCTTCATTCGAAGCAAAAGCGATACAAGGCTCATCACCTCTGAGCCAGTCGAAATTGTCAATTATATTGCCAATCAGCCTGGTGTCACCGTGGGTCCTGAAAATAGAAGGATGTATCTCAGAGCGCAAGAGGAGAATCGGAGGAGTATGATTGTTTTGGATATTTTCATGTAAACATCCCCATCCATTGCAGTAACTGATAGATGCTAATGACCGTAAACGACAGTCCAGAAAAGCGTTCACTTCGAGCTTGGGCTATCGGCCTCTCTCCTGAAGACCCTCTTTTCATCTTCTGCCCGGCTAAGCATCCATATGACACTCTCCTTCTCGAGACGGTTGGAAATCGTACAACAATAGACGGCGTCTTTCAGCCACCCACTTTACCCTTCGAGCCGGAAGATAAAGAGAAATCCAAACAGAACTTCTTCGAGAAAGTTTTCTCAAGCTTTTTGTTCCGTAAACGCAAGTCGCCTGAGACCCCATCCTCTACCAAGGGTCCAACGATGCTGAATAAGCCACTACTTAACAAGCACCTTTGTCAATCGTTTTTGCAGTTTCGTGACCCATTGGAAGGACCGTGGTCATCACAATTGGTTGCAGCATTGCGTTGGAGCACTACATGGTTGAATGAACTTTTGGTCAAATGTCTTGACCCGCGGGAGAAGCGTGTAGAGCCACCAATCTTGCCAACTAGGGAGGAGATAGCCGCGATGGAGGCAAGAAAAGCTGCAATCAAAGAGTATGAAGAAACCGTCAGTAAGCTTGACGGTATGAAGCGGGTTTGGTACATCATGCTCAACCGCCACAGAGTCTACAAAAAAAATTAAAATAACGGGCGGCCTTACTGCTGAAGAGAGAGAAAAACTTTCGCAACCCAACGTCCTAAAAACCTTGGAAGATGCAGGTCGCATGTATCCTGAGCCTGAGATTGTTGGGGCCCATGACCCCAGTGTTTGTTGTTTCTTTCCTTCCAGATTGACTCGGGATGCCCTGGCTTTGCAAAGAAACAGCAGCCAAGCAAGTTCATCAGTGGAATGTCGGAATTCCGCCCCACGAGCTCTTACCTCAACTGCAGTTGATCCTCAAAACACTTCACTACGCCGCCGATCACCAACTATCATAAATTTGGGCGAGCTCTTCAATCAGGTGAAGCCTGAGCTTCCACGAGTAAACCAGCCAAAACCGTTTGAGCTCAAGGAATGCGATTCAGAGTTCGATGCTTCAATACCTGCAGAATTTGCAATAGTTCAAGAATACCAAGGGCGTGATTTCCGGAATCCGGACTTGGTTCCTGTGGGCGGTTTCCCTGGTATCGAGATTTTCTATGAACCACCCCTCGCAAGATTAAAACAGGAGGAAAAATCTTCTGAACTTGAATATATTAGCGGGAAGTACCTGTGGCTTCTCGATAGAACGAGCTATGTTGCAGTTTTTGAACGCCGCAAGACGACCAAAGAGGATACTGAAGAAGCCTTGATCAAAAGGGAAGAAGCCAAGAAGAAGGAAGCTCAGAAGGAGGCCGAGAGAAAACGTAAGGAGTGGGAAAAGGCAGAAGATAAGAGGATGGCCATGAATCCCACTTCCCAACGCAGGTCTAAACCAGTAATGGAGAAAAATTTGGAAACTGAGAGGACATCTTTTCCACACATTGGCGTTGTAAAGGTTCGTATCACGGTCTTCTCTTATTGCAGACTATGATGCATTGTTGCTGATATTTCCTCACAGCTCTATCATCCTACGTCCTCAGCGAGTGATCTTTTGGCACGTCTGGATCTGGAGAAAGGTCAGTTTTTGTTCAGAAGAGATCTTCCACTTGAAGGCCTTCACATGGCGGTATTGGCTATGTTCTCTGTCGTAAACATAGAGCATGCCCTTTTCCAAGAAATAAAGGCCAGGAAGAAGATTCTTAAAGAGGAGGAAAAAACTCTAAAAAAGGCCGAAGCAGGGACCCAGGCATCCTGGGCCAATTTTACATGGCCATCTGTTTTCGGTAGCTTTTTTTCTGGTAAATCCTCAGATGCCGGGGCTCCGTGCCAGCATTGGGTGCGTCAGAATTGAGCTTCGTGTTATGAATGTCCTTCCAGAGAGAAAAAGTTATTCTTGTGCATTGATAAGGACTATGGAGCTACTGATGTTATCTTGAAATTTTGTGTTTACTTAGGCGTTTCTAACGTTGCAATTCTGTCTAAGGGATGGCGGCGTTCTGGCTTCACGTTGAACGGGATTCTTGGTTTGGGAACATGGAGTTGCTGGTTTTGCTCTAGGGTTATGATGATTATATTTATGACATTGGAGTTTGCTGTTCACGATTCTTGACGACATGTTAGCTTCCTGGCATCTTGCAGTATACAATTTCATGGAGTTATTTAGAACATAATGAAAGTTACTTTTGTGACGACCTAGACGAAGATAACATGAATATTGCAAGGCTCCGGCCTGTTCTCTTTGTCGTCGACCAAGTCCTCAAGTTCTTCATGCAGCCGCAAGCTGGGCTTTATGTCAAGACTAGAGAAGAAGCTGTTGCAAGAAGCACATGATGCTGTGCTTGAACTCTAGGAGCGTGGATAGCTGGAGGAGTTGGGGATACGCTGAGGACAGGGCGGCGTATGAGACGTGCTTTGAGCAGGCCGAGCTCTCACTTTGGCGGGGCACGACAGCTGCCGTATCCGGCAATGCCCGCATATGGCAGTGCGGCAGGGCACGTGCCGGGCCTTGGCACCCCTAGTCCACTACGATACGCTCCCAAGATGATGCAGTTCCCGAAGATCAGATGCGCACGTCCCTGCAAATGCATATGGGGAGTGGAGATTTTGCTTCATCCTGACGTCCCTCTCGCTTTTCGATGTCGCAGTTCATTGCTCCGGCACTGGTCGTGAGGCTCAAATACACACAGAGTTTGAGAATTACAACTTGGAGTTTTGCTCTCAAGTTTGTGAAAACAGAATCTCCAATTTCTGCTACTACCCCCTGAGCCGATCTGATGTGTCATACTGTAATTGAGGTTTTCTTCGGTATGATACGACTTTTACATAGTGTAGAGTACCAAAGAGGTGCGAATTTGAATCCGAATTGATGTAAAAAGGAAAAGAATTTCGTCGCTTGTCCATATTCCGTATCATAAACCTGGGTAGTTCTCAACATCCGCGAACCGTCACATCTTCCATGGCAATATTTATGCTGTTTCTAGCCAATTAAGTTGGATTGGTACAAATAAAACAGGCATTTACAACCAGCTGCATTTTCCAAGGATTCAGCCTCTCTCTTGCCAATATTTATTAACATTATTTGCTGGGCTCTCAACGAGAGGTCAGAGTGCCTAATTAGAACAGCTGCCGAAACCTCCGAAACTTTTCTGTTTTAGCCAAAAAAAAAAAGCACTTTACATGAACCGGATCTGCATGTAAAGTGCTTTGGGAAAGGATTGGTGTAACTGCCTTCCGGTAGAGCGGTCTATTTTTTGCTCGTACAGGTGGGTGTTACACTGGGATATGCGAATATTGGAGTCTTGAGGACCGTTAGAGGAAATTCTCAACAGCTTCTGTGTCAATATTTCCATATTCACTTGGAATTAACAACGTCGGTAGGGCACTTCAGTCAGTTGACGTAGGAAAATCGGAGGACATAATTGTTCTTTGGCGGCCTTACCTATCTCAATCCACACTCAGGAATCGACATTGCGCGATTGGTCCTCACTGTACTTCTTCTCCTTATCCTGCTATAGCTCGAATTCTGAGCTGCAGTAAATACCATATTGGATTTACCAGCCACAATCATCCATCGCACGATCTGGTTGCGCACGTCCCACACAACGAGTGCTATGCGATCAATTGCTATAATACGATTTCACAGACCTGAGCAGTTCAGTAATAATTTTCACGCCCGAACTGATTATAGGAATCTCCTGTTGAATGCGCTAAAGGCACTTGGCGACTCTATCCGACTAACACCACAGGACCCACGGGAATTAGTAAATAGCAACCGGTCAACTTCAGCGCTTGATTAGTCAATCAATGGGCTGCGGGGCGACTGTCCCTCAAGCATATCATGAGCCTTCACAACGGTACTTATTCAGCACATAATACGGAACTCAAAACCAAATTCAAGAAATCCGTTTATACGCTCCTTAACACTATCGGTATGCAAATTGCTACTGGGATTAGAAACGGCCCTCTGTTAAGGAAATGGAGGAAGAAATCGACCCACCAGCACAAATGTGCTTATTCGACAATTCCCAGACCTCGGCTCGGTTCAGTCTTATATCTTGTTGGCAGAGAGTGTACCGATAGCTCCTGGTTTCACCAAAATAAGAAATAAGATAGTGCGGAAATGGCGTAGGTGTAACCGCATTGAGCCTGTGCGGTTTCAATTACCCGAAGATCTAGCAGCCTGTATTGTATTGGTATTCGTGAATTCTTATGGGATAAGCTCCTGGTTTGATATTGGACCTCAATGCGCATAGAAAGACGGAGTTGAATACGAACATACAACCAGTTCCATCTATGCGGAACATTGCCTGAACAGATGCCGTGTATTTTCTGACTATAATACTGCGCCGTCGCTAACAAGAATTTTTCCATCACAAACGAGTGGCCATGGAAGCTCAACCTCACAACCATCTGCAATTAATGACAGCAACAACAGGGCTGAAGGGTTCATTTGGGATATTGGCAATGGCTTTTTTACAACTGTTGGTGGATAGCTTAATCCCCGATACACTCCTGATGGGCATATCGATAGTCTTCCGATATGGAATAGCAATACCCCCCCTGGACTCCTCCAAAGCTGCGCATATTCAACATACCGAGACAAGTCTTGGAGTTCAATGGCACTTGGAGATAACGTAGCGCGTGTCACGACAACCACAAATACCTTCTCACAGCGCAATTAGCTAGGTTTTACCATGGGGGGATTTTATACTCTAGGCCAGGTCGACGATGTCCCGCTGTATCCGGTGTAGTTATCTGACAACCAGCTTGAGAAGGCCTGACGACATATGGTGCCGAGAAAAATGAGTGGGCTTCTGAGAGAGTTACTGGTTCGACGGGGAAATCAGTGGACGGGCTCTTCCATAGTCTCAACAAGGCCGAAGAGAAGGGGGCCACTGGTGTTTTTAGCAGGTGGAGGGAAATATGGCATAACTTGCCAGCGGGCAAGTTGGATTCACAGAATTTTCTGAGAGTCTTAGACGTAAATAAATCACTAGCTCACAGTGTGAGCAGAGGAGCATGAAAACCATCTGGCTTTACGATATCAGCACCAAGAAATAGTATAACCAAACCATCACCGGAGAAACCCCCCCTCCCCGGTCGGCGACGGACCTGCTCGATCATGGTTCCTGCACCTGATCTCTCTTGCTACAAAAAATACGTTTTTTCCGTTCAGATATACCCTCTTGACTTCTAACTCTTCTCCATCCCGTCCTTCATCTGCGAAAAAACCCCACCTAGTCCATTACCCTGACACATGGCATTTCCGCGCAGAAATACAACCCCATTACATGCAGCAAATGAATATTGTCCCTGGTAGCACTAGCCCCGAGACATTGTGGATGAGATGCAACAGCCTCACCACCATGCACGCCTACGGCTGTAGATTCAAATCCAGCTTCGACCCAGAACTTGAACAGAACAGAGTTGCCCCTGGGATCGTGGACTTGATCGGGGGCGACGAGAGCGGCGGAGCAATAGTCACGTCGCATGAAAAGGGGATGGGCCACGACTCCCTCAAGACGATCTCCAACATCTGCAACGTGTGACGACAAGTCGCAGAATCACAACTCGCCAACTCGACGGATACGAGCCAGCCACCGGAAGAGCAAGAGGAAGAAGAGGACGGGAGCAACAAAACAAGCATCGGTGCAATCATGGGGGGAGCTGTGCAAGGCGTCGTCGCCGCCGCACTCATTGGCTTCATCGCATTCTCTTCGTGCCGTCGGCGCAGCCGAGAGCGTCCAGGGCACCGCGAGCACATCTACACTAGCCTGCATGAAATCGGTTTCGAGCTCTCAGGTAATTACGAACCATACGATCTCGTCACAACTAGACAATTACAATGCCAGCATGTGCCAGAACTCGACGGAAGACAGTATTACAAGGAACAGGGGTGGAAATGCTTCAAAGGGCATATTATATGACTCTCGCCGTCATTGGGTTCGCAGCCGGAGGTAAGGGTGGAGGAACCACTGGTGGGGCCAGGGGGGTATATAGTCCAAATTTGGAGCTGGGCGATTCTGGCGTCATATGGGAAGTTGCAAAGGTATAGCACCCCGAGCCCGCATTCGCAGCGGTGGAAGGGAAAGGGGAAGGAGGTGGGCGGGAGGATATTTTTTGATAGCATTTATTCTACAGGTCCTTACATATACATAATCATATCAACTGTCACTTATTTACTTCGGAAGGATACAGCTCCTACAGTCTCGAACCAGACTACCGCAGCTCCTAGACGTAAAATTCATTCAATATATCCCACGTCCTTTTCTCTGCGTTTCTTGTGCCTGTACATAGTATAAGTTGACTAGAACATACTAGAGTACCATAAATCTTCTTACTTACTGAACTTAAGTACATAAACATACCTTCTTCAGCTCACATTTACATTTCCTCTACTCGAGCTCTTCATGATGGTACCATGTCAGACTGCTGAGTTCCGATTTCATCTGCACGCAATCCATGCAGATCGTAGCTTACTTATTTATACATATGCACCTCATCTATCAACCCCTACTGTCACAGGATCATATAGTTCCCAAACAGAGAACGAGCATATTTAGGGCCACTTGCCAAAAAAAAATAACCTGTATAATATCAAATTTCTCGTGTTCAACTAATTCCAAATCCGAAGGAATAAGTTAATCGAATGAAAACACCAAACCACGCCACAACTCACTGCAAAAAAAACCCTCAAAACATCAAAGAAAAAAAAAAAAAAAAATCATACAAAACCCCCGAGCCGAAGGGAAGGAACGAGAAAGGAAACATATCAAGGAAAAATGAATATCATGTACGCCTTTGCGGAATCAGGTCAAAAGGAACAAAAGAAATAGCAGTTATAATCAACTCATAATAGAAAAGATGCGATAGAATGAGAGTAGTGACGAGATGGGTTCTGATAATGAAAAAGTCAAAGGTATCTCCATGAGCGTGCGTAAGTTTCAAACATAAGTGGAAGGAAAAGTAGGTATGCCAATACCCTTTCGTGACATTCGCGACTTCAAAAGTTAACCGACAACATCAATGCAATCCAAATTAATCATCCGGTCAAGACCATGCGACTAATTACGATGGGAATGATGCGGATTATGATACACCATTCCCGCAGCACGATGATATGCCGCATGTTGCTGCTGCTGCTGTTGCTGTTGCTGTTGCTGTTGTTGCTGTTGCTGTTGTTGCTGTTGTTGCTGAGGCAGATGCGTATAATTCGGCGTTCCCCCGACAAAACCAAACGAATTCCCTAGAAGCATCCCATTCCCATCAAACACCCACTGTGTATCATACCCCGCCTGGGTCGAAACCTGCATGGGCGCCGGTTGCTGCCCTCGCGTCCTCCTTCCACTCATATCTACAATACCAGAAAGTCCCTGCCGTCCGGCTACCGCCGCCGCCTGCAGTATCCTCAGCCGATTCTCCTCCTCCGGTATTTCATCATCATCATCATCCTCTTCCTCCTCCACATCCCTACCACTTCCATTCCCATTGTCAGCGTCATCAAACACCTCTTTGACCAGACTCATCCCCTGCCGTTCTTCCTGCAGCACATGATATCTGAGTTTTTCCAGCACCCTCTCCGCAGTCCCGTGGGGAGCATCTAGCCCCTCAGTTGCCTCCCGGAGGAGGTCTGTGTCAAGTAACACATCCGCTGCCCATTTTTGAGAAATGTGCCGCTTCTCCTCCCTCGTTTGTGGCTGTGCATGTGCCTGCCTTTGCATGTTGGAGAGGGCAAGTGGAGATGCGGAACGACTCGGAAGCGGACTAGGGTCGTCAATACATTTGATGCCGAGACTGCGGATGTGATTGCTATGGGCTTGGGGTTGCGGAAGGTCGAAGGGATTGAAAACAGGAGTAGAGGGAGAACGAATTATGTCTTGGGGAGACGGACTAGAATTAGGATTGCTGGCAGGAGGGAAGGGCTCGCTACTAGTTTGGGGACAAATGTCATAATTGAGATTGTGGAAATCATGCTGGGGATTGTAGTGCGGGTGGGAATTGTGGAGGATCTGGTATGCAGTCTGAGATTGAGAAGTTTGGGATTGAGGAGTTGGCCCAAGTTTATATGACCGCTGTTGCTGTTGTGATATCCGATCTGGGTAAGTCATTGCTTCTGTTTGGGGTGCCGATGGTTGTTGCCCAACTTCGTTAGGCACCTCGTCATGGGACAATTCTGCGGCGCCGTCCATATTTCCTATATGATCGCCTCCCCCCATTTCCACATCCATCTGAGGCCGTTGTACCGCTCCCGAGCCATTGCCTTGCTCTGTGCCACCCACATTTACTGCGCCGTCTGCCGTGCCCCTGCTTGTTCCGGTATCCCCTTCTCCATCACTCTCATCTAAAATCTTCGCCATCAATTTGTGACACCATCCAGCAACTGGATACATCTCTGCTAGCTGTCCCATTATCAACATATTGAACTTTACACTGTCTCTCCCCCCCCGCTCACGCTCTGGGTCCCCACTTTTCATCTCCACCAGCTGCACAGAGATCGCACACAAGATAGAACTGACGTAGGGCAGCGGTAGGAAGCGTACGTCTTGTGCACAGAGTGCGTAAATTTGGCGGATTAATTGGGTTAAAGTTTTGGAGGCGTGGGATGCAACCGGCGCAGGAAGGTGGCGGGTTTGGAAGGGAGGAGTAGATGCAGTATGGAAGGACGCGGCGGAGCTATGAACAGAGGCAGACGTCGGATCTATGTAAGCGGAGTTGTAGGCAGGAATATGAGTCTGAACCAAGTCATCTGAACCCGGAGGTTGATAGAATATGGGGCGGTGGAGAAGAAGCTCGTAAGTTCTGTAAATTCGAGGTCAGCATCCTCTTAAATACTGCTCTGGTAGGAAATGCCCGCTTAGCTGGGAATCACATACTGGAAGATCATCCGCAATGTCAATGCCATCATCTTTTTCATAAAATTTGGGTCCTTTGTTCCTCCTGCATCCGGTACTTCCGTTACGGTAGCTTCCATTAACTCCGGAGGCAACGCCCTGTGCCACTCTTCCAACAGTGTCTGGCATCGTTCTCTTCTTAACGCCCTGTCACTCGGTAGTACCCCTAGACTGCCGTATCCCGCTCCGGGGTTCGGCGTCGGTGTGAATTCACACTTCAAGATTTCCGACAGGACCCTCACCATCTTCACGCATTGGAGTGCGAAAATTCCAATCTCTGGAGGCTCTCCCTCGAAATCTTCCATCGACAGCTCCTCCACATCACAATCTTCATCCTGAATAAGCACGGGTTTGCCCATGGCTGCAGCACTCTGCCGGTCTCGAATATACAACAGCCACCAAATGCGCCTCCAAAATCGTCTTTCCTGCTGCGCTAGAATTCCCTTGGCCCAAAATTGCCTTGTTGACCTATGTAAGCCCATCCCCTGGGCAACGCGGATTGCGCCTGCAAGCCAGTAGAATGGGTTTTTAAAGTCTCCAGGGATCCGCCACCAGAATTGTAATAGGAACATAGATTGAATCACAGTCAACCTGTCTTTTTCAACATCGTTGTTAAAGAGTGTGCGCGCCCGGGTGGCAAAAGTTTCAATAGCTATTGACCGATTTTGGAACGGTATCCATCCAGTTGTGTCTCCTGCACGTTCAGGAAGGGGCTCAGTGAGTAATGATAAGGGGCAATGCATGGCCCCAATCAACAAGACAGATTGGAGAAGCAGAATTGAAGGAGACTTGTTGTTCGTGGAACAGTTCAGGTGTGACATGAAATGCTCCTTGGAGAGGATTGGGAAGAATGGGTGAAACCTCTCAAAGTATGCTTCAATCAGCGCGTCCCGTATGTACGGTGGTGGTAGCTCGCGCACGTCATCGCCAGTCTGGACTGCGGCCGGAAGTGAGCAGTTTTCGTCCGTGGTCCAAATCGTAGGCGCACTTCCATTGCTGGTTGAAACAAAACATAATCCGCTTCCATCGTCCTGGCTATTAACCCATGAGGATCTTCGGATTGGAGGTGTCTCCGGATTATCCTCCAATATTGGACTTGGAAAGTGCAGGGGAGCCCTTCCAGCTGTTTTCTGATGCACTACCCATCTCAAGTGCCAAATCTCACCAACATACGTCAACCGTGTACTCTGTGGAACTCCAGCTTGTGAACCTTCGAAAAGCCTTCGCCATATGCTATTGTCTGCTGACGCAGTAATGGCCGGCGCGCCTGGCCCCGAGCCCTTGCCACCCTCCAGCTGGATACTTGTGATGGTGTTATTGTTAGGCTGTCGAAAGCTATTATTATGGTGCATGTTCTGGTAGAGCCCATTGTTATTGTGGACAGCACCATGGCCAGGCTGGAAAAGTGATAACGAGAGGTTCGCTGGTATTGAAGATGAGTAGCTGCTAGCACCCCGGCCGAATGCCAGATCATCATTGCCATGAACGCTGCCTACGAGTGTGATAGGCGGCTTTGCCTCAAGCTCCATCTGGGCTTTAAGTTTGTCACGGGATTCAAAACGACCACGTTTGCCTCTAGTATATCCGGTGTCCAGAAAGTTAGTACAAGTTGCTAACAGGACATGAGATCACCTCAATAGAACATTAAGCACACCTCACTCTCTTGCTATCAATGAATGCACAATCCGTCCTCCCAGCGCTCTTACAAGTCGTACATGGCAGCCCGGTGATGCTCCCATCACATCTCACTCTCCTTTCGTTGCAGTTCCTACACGCTATGATTGACCGCTTCCGTTTGACCTTCACTACCGCTCCAGTAGCGCCGTTACTACTCGTTGTGCCTTCCTGCGGCGCAACAATACGAGCTGTTCGCCCTGAGGCTGACAATGACTGCGCAGCGTGCTCACCGGTGGTCGTTGCTCCATTTGTAGGAGAGGTACTGCTCGATGACATGGAACTGTTGCTGCCAGTACTCCTGCGCCTTCGCTGGGTCGGGCCGGTACTGGGACAGGTACTTGAGGGGCCCGCGGCCATGGCAGACAGTCTATGATCTGCATGGCTATGCACCTTATTCCCCGCATTATCACTTCCTGATCCGTGGCCCGCAAACATTTGTGAAGGCAGCATTGGCACTTGAACCTGCAATGGGATCTGTCCAGGATGACCAAGTATCACGTCACCGTTACCTGGAAACGCTGTATTAATAGTGGATATGGATGTGGATGTTCGTCTGAAGTTGGTAATACTACCCCGGTCATGACGGATGACACCGGTGACCGCTGCAGTGCCAGGCGATGAGGATATTG
Organism: Kalaharituber pfeilii; assembly: GCA_015179045.1. Lineage (NCBI taxonomy): Eukaryota > Fungi > Ascomycota > Pezizomycetes > Pezizales > Pezizaceae > Kalaharituber > Kalaharituber pfeilii. The sequence continues at coordinate 357,320 of WHUZ01000062.1, read as the reverse complement.
TCCTTGACGTGGAGAGTATGTTCATTATTCCTCCCCTTTATCAAAAAAAGCTTGTATGTTCGTCTGCTTGATTGATAGATACCACAAACTGTGGAATGGCAGTGTAAGGAATTGGTCTGTCTGCAAGGGTAATCCGCGAGGATAAGTTAGCAAGTATCAAGCCAACACAGCCGATCGCCATGTAGCATCACTGAGTCCCCACGTTGTTGATATCCAAAATACAATACAAGCGAGGCGATAATGCGTCATGCGTATAATATATTAAGTGGTTACTTTTCCCCCTGGTACTTTCCGGATCCATCTCCGAACATCCCCTCCCACATTGCATCATTTACAGTACCACCATGATCCCAGTGTAACCTCAACCCCGCAAGCACAAATAAGCGGCTCGAAGTTCCACTAAAAGAACTGTATGTACCTAAATGGGAGAAAATAAAAAAGGAGAAAGGAGGAAAAGAAAAAAGAAAGAGAAAGAGAAAAAAAGAGGGGAAAAAAAAAAACATACCTTCTCCAGATTGTATTAACCTTGCTGCCAGATTTCTGTGTCCGGTATGGAAACGCAGCAATCACAGCGCTGTGTTGTAGTTGCACGATAACAATCGTTTGAGGTGGTTATTGCTGGCTGTATGCGCACAGTTCGACCTCATTCCCATGTACTATTACCACCAGCACCACCAGTTCAGTCCCTCCGCTTCCCGATACCCTTTCTGTATCCCTGTGCAACTATTTTTTCTAACGGGTTTTGAATCTAACATCCAATATTTTAGTTTCCTTTTAGATTTTCATCGCCTTCCTTACTCAGTTCACGCTGGTTTGTAAATTTTGCAATTGCGTACGCAACTGTGGTGGCAGTAGCAGTTATATGCCTGTTGTAATGCCTAATTTGATTCTGGAACTGTACAGTCCCTTGCGCAGGAATCGTGTCCACAAACCTTTGATGGTTTGATTTTGTTCCCGGCGAGCTTGCCTGTCGTCGAACTTGAACGCTTCAGTATATATCAAGTAGAAAGCTAAGCCTCACTAATGTAATCACCGAATGTAGGTGCAGGACTCCCTTAACTCGCCCGCAGGATCCCAAACGCGTTGAGGACTGGGAGGAGATGCGAACCAAGTTTGAAGGTAAAAGCAAATATGAGCGCTGTTCCCAGTAAGTTGGAAATACACGGGAATGTTAGGGAGGGTGCAAAATGGAACGGCAGCAGTATCGTTGCCGGACTTGATGTTAATTTAAGCTGCTATCACCTCTTCAAGGAAGAATGTTGTCCGGGGGAATCACAGCAGTAGGTGTCCAGGATAGTGGTTAGGTACCAGAGTATAATGGGAGAGTTCTCTAATTCAACCTCAATAGCTAAGCAATGAAATAACGTTCCTCAATAGTCAGCGATAAGCCTTGCTAGGTAGAGTAATACTCCCCCTGCATCTGGCGTCAAAAGAAAGGCCGTGGTCCCGTTGCAGTGGATACGCGGTTCGTCTGGCAGGGAAAAGGCTTGCCTAGGCGAATTTAATGATAGGGCTGGGCGCTACGATGAATTTGGAACACAGTGCTTGTAGACATGGGATGGCAATGGGATGGGGGCAACCTGGCGAGTCTGTGTACAGTCGATCGAACCGGGATGTTGAAGCCGTGGTCGCAGGTTGAAACTATAGAAGAGAGACAGAATGGGGGCCGTGTGAGTTCGCGATCCCGTCTTTGGATGTTTTCTCATAACTTAGTCATGAGTAATTTTGCGAACAGTGGCGTATGGTACAATTTCAGCTTCTCGACTCCTTGAGTGTAAATTGAAGCTAGGGTGAGCATGACAAAGTAAGCCAGAAGAAGGCATAGTTTACATGACCCCACGGGGCGCGATTTGAATTAACCCGATAAACTCTGCGTGTGGGGAAGCTAGGAGGCTGTAACTATATTGAGGTAGCATTTCCCAGATTGCGCAAGTTATTTAAAGGAGGTTAGCGGGGTTGAAGAAGTGGAGAATCCCAAGAAGGGTAGCTCAGTGATCAGCTACTCAAGAAAATAAACAAATAGAGATATGACGTGTACTTGGTTCGGCGCTGGTATGAGACATAATCAGACATTCCACATAGTCATCAGCGTAATCATCAGGTTGGCCTAACCTGACCTTGCAACTGTACCGGTAGTGGTTCAATAGAATCGGTGTCCCATTGGGACTTCTGGAACTGAATTTCTGCCATGGTGCCTAGTATCCTGGGCCAAAGTTCGGAAGTGTTTCCATTCTGCCCTAACGTAAATCTAACGTCAGACAAACGCCTCCGCATATCGTGCGACAATGAGAGACCATGGCGGCTTTGTAACTTGACCCTGGGACTCAATCACCTGAGCAGCTCTATTCATAAAACGCTCAACGTGAACTGATCTATCGCAATCCTGTATTCTCACATCCAGACCGCAGACCAGCATACACCTTGCATCAGAGGAGAGAGTCTAGACTATCTTTGATACGGATTGTTATTACGTAGTCAATAGGAGGGGGGTGGAAAAGAGCTAAGATACCGTCGGAGATGATGCGGAGAAGGGAAGGGATGGGAGGAGAGGCAGGAGAGGTGAAGAGGAGAAGAAAACAAGAAGCGGCGGGGAACCCCAGTAGAGACTGCAATACCTTCTTGCTCTGCTGAATCAAGTAATGTCACTCTCGTGGAGCATTTCCTTCCACAACAGTTAATAGGTGACTTCGAGCAATCTCTCTCATAGCGAGCACACATAAACTGATGGAGGCGTAACAATGCTCATTAAGTTGTATCGCGGCACATTGTTATTAACAGTACCGCATCAAGCTTCCATACGCAGGGACAGTGGTGCTGCCAACTGCAGTATGTATGTTCCTAGTCGCAGCTTGGCCATTCATCTCGTAGGCGTACAGCGCCACAGCGGCTGTCATCCCGTACAACGGCCGATATATTCCTGGTCGCCGCAGTTCCCGACTTGTGTGGCTCTGACCCTCCCTATTCACCGCTAGTATGTATTGGTACTGTTTATGCCCTTGCTCTGTGCTTGTATCACGTTCACATCTGTCCGTGCCCCCGGACGGACCCTCCCGCGATGACGAGACTCTGTTTGCGGCGATAGATCGATCTAGACCCAACCTTTCTAAGTACCGGTACAAGAAGGCTAAGCCTTTGCCACACGGCGCGTTGTATGTAAGGATGTACCTCCATGGATGTTGCCTGTTACCCTGTTTGCCCTTGAATAAGCACAGTGGTAAGCAATACCAGTCTGACTTGAATATTTTAGTTGTATTATAACCTGAAACGTTTATAATTACCACGAAATAATCATTTGTACAGTACTCTGGACAGCATCAGTCCACGCCTCTGTCAAACTACCCTGGCATTGTGCATGTCTTGTCCAGAAACACCTGGGAATTACGCGTACAAGTGCACTTGCACTGGCGGGCACCCATGCACTGCAATTCCGAGCTCAAACGTGGCCTCACATTCCCAACCGCTTAATGTGCCACAGCCAATTAGCCTTCTTGCCTGGATACGCATGTACCTCCGCCCTTCATATCTTTACCAACTGAATCACGACCACTACTCTAGGAGCGGTACGTGTTGGCTGAATGCTTACATTTTTTTGATGTCTCACTTTCACGACTTATTCTGTAGTATCTCTCAAAGTTTCTGATACAAATGTCGGCACCTAGGCTCGGAAGGAGATTCCTGCACAAGGCCGCTTTCCGTAGCGGAAATTTCCCGAATTGATGTTCTGCCTTTTTTTTTTTTTTTTTTTTTTTTTTTTTAATCACATAACCCCGCTTGTAGCACTTGGCCATGGCAGGGTTGATGTTCTGCCTTGTATACATGTGCACGCGCACAGACGGTCACGATGGACTGTATTTTCCAACAGAAGCGTGTGACTTGGAATATCAATCATAACAACCTGAACCTGCATGGATCGTCTGCAGAAGTTTGTTGTACAGGTACATACTCCTTGTACCAACAGCATCATGGAATCTCGAGCAGAACTTGATGAGGCTGCTTATTATTGCACGGAATGTACAATAGCTGCACATTAAGACATTGAAACGTCGGATTTGCATACCCATCTATAGCTATGATTGGATACATTGAATTGCCTAATGAATCAAGGTCCGAGATGTAGAACTTCTGCTGCTTAGTGAGATAAAGTGTTGGGAAGTGAGGAGGTAATCGATGTTGGAATTGCGAAATTGGTCGGTACTTTTCTGATTCAATTATGATGTAAACTGCAGTATTTCATGTTAGTTATTGGTTGAAGTAACCTAATTTGCCAACTGATACTGCTTCGTTCTCTACTTTTCCAGTTCTGTTTTCAATCTCATTCCACCAGCTTTCCTTGGCTACCTTATCGTGAGAATGAAGCCCCAGTCTGCGCCAAGTCGTTCCTGGGTATCCTCAGAACCGATAAACGAGCCGCAGGCTAAACACCAGTGGCTCAAGCAGTTCACAATTTTTTTCCCTCCGGGCCCAACAGTAAGCCCCATCTTCTTCCGGCCATGTATTTGTCGCATTTTAAATTGCTGATGATAAAATCCTCTGTTCATTATTGAAGAGGCAGAAGAAGCTGCTGGTGCAGAGTTGTTCAAGTAAAACGAAGGCAAATATTCGTTATGTTGTATGTTCAAGTTGCTCTCGACATGTCTTACTTACATATTGCCGATGTATATTGCGCCTCCGGATTAATGATAACCCGACAGTGGTGAAATGTTTATTCCAGCCAAGAATGAGTTTAGAACATGGAATAGACGGTTGCTGATATTTCTTCTCAGCTTCCATCCATATCCAATTTGGAGTCGAACGCATCTATGTCTCGGAATGGTGTTTACCTCTTGTGACATGTACTGGTACAATGGTGATCACGAGCACTAAGCAGTAGTTACATGCTTGACAGCAAAAGTTTACTACTAGTTACTTATGGAAGTACTACTGCAGTACTCAAGCTTGCAATCGAATAGTAGTCTTATGGTAGAACAGCTAGCACAATCTGTCCCTCAACTCTGCAAGCTTCATCTCGTCATCGGCTACTCTCTCCCAACAACCGTCGGCTCATCGCATCTGGCATTCATATTTCACTTCAGAGCTTATGCCAAGTACCTCCAATTCATCCCTTCCGACAAAACCACATCACCACCCCTACAATAGTATTGCTAATGTTACTACCACGCTCTATACCGACCACATCTATATACAAGCATCTAGGGTCTAGGACCAGCAGCAAGCATTAAGCTCCAGAACCATGGTATGAAGGCTGCCACCATTACGTTTTTTACTTTTTATTTTTCGGTTACGGCGCACTGCGTGTACCTTGTCTTCCGAGCTGGTTCCGTATCCGTATCGCGGCAAGCGTTTGTTTTATAGGGAGTTTTTACATACCAGGCCATTAATAGCTATACATTACAGTTATGATCGCTTCATTAATACAGCTTGAAAGACATCGTAACGGCGACATTATATTCCCGCAGTTGGGTACAGCCTGAATTAACTGAGGTCATATTTGATATAATCCACTGTTTTAGACAGTATCTCTTCGGTATCTGGTTTGCGCATATGATAAGAGGAAATATATACTGTAGAATTCTACCGCTCGTTAGTTCAGTTTCCAGTTGGCTATCAAATAGCTGCGTTTTTCGCAATTAGGGGTATTCATGCATAGGTAGCCTCTGAAATTTTCACTGGTCAGACATGGGCCAAAGAGACATGGAAAAAGCTTAGGAGTATTCGGGGGTTTGAAGATAAATTCTTTCATCTTCACAAACAACCCTATACGATAATGACTTCATGAAAGGCATTCCTTCTTTCTGATCCATTCGAAAGCGGAAATGGTCTCCGCTTTGCCATGAAAGGATGTTGTCACCTTCGCCAAAGAAAGACCTGGTTACCAGACTATGGAGAGACATGATGCGTCATTGATTCTGTTTCTCGTTCACTTGACGTTGCACTCCCGTATATGTACCATTGAAACATGAGTGTACATACTGGGCATCACATATAAATCTCCAGATTTTTCCCTTTTCGGCATTAGTTACGCTTACGCATGACCAACGTGGAAAGCTCTTCATAGCGGCCAATACTCCACAAGATAATAATAAGTAGCACTGATGAACTTGAAACGGCAAATAAAGTAATGTATATACTGGTATATACATCAACCCGAGCCACTCGCAAGTACGTAGGTTGTCAACCCAAAGTGTCACACCGAGACCCCCTATGATATCCAGGCACGTCGTATCGGTGCTATATTTATCAAATTCGTCCCAGATTCAATTGTATTGATCTCCACCCGACAGTCGGGGTTACCGAGATGTTCAGGCATGTAGGTACTACTGTTGGAGAAACGTTAATCTAGCCCCTCGCCCATGCATGAGGCTTATGCGGGTCGGAGGAATTGTTGTGCCGTCGGATGGTTTGTGAGTGCGACGGAGGGATGGTTGGACCGATAGGGAGAACTGTAGGGAGGACTGTGGGGAGGGGCCTTCAGCCAGTGTGCGGGTATATGTATGGGTTGACTTCTCATTCTGTTTTTTATCATTATGTCGAATACGGATAGTTGCTATTGAATGCAGTATTATTCCTGTCATAGCAGCGTGAACTTTACAACTACATACAAGTATATTGCCGTGTTTCGATTTCCGTATTCGCGTTGTCATTTTGCAAGTAGCCTCTCGTTGATGATTGGCTGGCAATGCCTCCTGACAGAATCCCTCTGATCTCCTGACATTAATAGAGCTAATATCAGGGATAACCTTTTAACCCAAGGTTGCAACATTGCATCGAAGGACCTTATTCCATATTCTGGTTACTTGGATTGCATGCGTGCAATATTGCAATCAGGTCTGTAGTATCGATCGCGCCGGGGTCCGCCAGCTTGAAATCGAACCGTAATAGCAACCACGAGCTCGTATGTCGCAGAATTGTAACCGAGTGTTTTGTTTCTCTTTCGGTTGGGAACATTCAGGAGGGTGGGGGGATTGTCTTGCATTCCACTTTGAGCTTGGAGTCTTCGCGAGATGAAATGAGAGGCGTTTCATATATACTACTGACTGGGAACGCTAAAGTACCTTAGGTAATCTAGGTCGTGTAAGGCTTCGGCTCAAGATACTAAGAGCCTGGTACACAAGGGCATTGTAGCTGGACAAGGAAGCGTAAGATCTAAGCTGCGAACAATGCGGAACTGTATCAAAACAAAATGAGGCTTGTTGGCCAGTCCCTCAGTCCTTGCTATCCCTCTGCAACGCGAAACCTCAAAATCTAATGCCAGCAGGATTGGGCTAACGGAACGACAAAGTGTCAGTGCCCACCACCACAGAAATGGTATAGTGAATGCTGAAATGTGGGCTCAGCTACCTAGATTGAGAACTTAGTGCCATTTTCAGGTTCCCAAGACTAAGTAAAGGTAGATCACTATACCAGTTTGCAATGGAATACACGAACATTTTCCATTGGCATTAGATTTTGGATTTCGCGCTGCTAAGGGATTGCAACATCTCTCCGTAAGCGTGTATACCTGCGAAATAGGGAAGTGTGGACGACAAAGTCCTGATGAATGGCTGTTACTGGTAGCAGGGGTACCGTAAGGAAGATACCAGTGGATTCGTAACAAAAATGCAGCGACTCCTAGGGTTTATAATGTGTAGATATTTCAGGTCTCTTATACCTTTTTGCTTTGTTAACGATCAGATAAGAGGTACTTTTAGGGGTGTTTACTTGACCTGTTTCATGAATCACGTCGCTACTTGGGCCAACAGAGAGCTACAGTTGAACTTGTTATAGTGGATAAGGCCGGGGCCAGAGATTTTTTCCCCAATAGGACAAATACCAATAAGACAGGTTATCCAATATGACAGGATCCAATATGAGAGGTTCGACTGTAATTACAGTCTAACCTTGATATAACGAAAATGAAAAATCTGGCACTTTTTTTTCGTTATAGCAAGGTTTCGTTATAGATCAAGATTAGTCATATGCTTGGCGGCTGAATTTAGAAACCCAAGCAGCCGGATTTATGGAATATGATAGATTTAACTCGATCTGGTAGAGCAATATCTCTTTCACGATGAGGATGCTGCAGATAATTCAGTTCCTATAGAAGCTGTCAGTATTCCGGAACTCATAGCAGAGATTCAGCAAGCGCAGAGTTCAGAGGACATTCAAGATACTCAACCAACTAGTATAGAATCACTAGTGGAACGTCCTCGCATTACAACTGCAGAGGCAGTTCAGTCTCTTGATTCTCTTATTCATTATATCGAAGGGCTCTCTTTATCAACCCTACACCATGCTACCCTACGCCAGCCTGTGAATCTCTCAGATATGGTTACTACTTTTCAACAGCTTTCATTATGCCTGAAATCATATCAACAGAACACTCGTAAGCAGCAGAAACTCACTAGCTGGTTTAAACCACCAGCAGCCTCAACAGACGAGAATCATGATATCGGCAGCTGTAGCTGAGTACACATATTGTTGAAAATTTTGAGGGTATGGGTGGTATGATCCAATCGCATCTATGCATTTAGGGCCAAAACTGACTGAGACCGTAGGAGATTTCTAGGTAATGCGATTCGGTGGTCCATAATTAGTCTTTTATTTCATTAGCCATTTTCGTTATAGCAAGAGTGATTTGTATGTAGACAAAAATAACTTTCACTCAATCTAATTTTCGTTTCGTTATTTGGTGGATTTTCGTTATAGCAAGAGGAGTTTGAGTGCGAACGGAATAATGGCTCCGTGCAATTTTCGGTATAGCAAGGTTTTCGCTATAGCGAGTTTCGTTATAGCAAGGTTAGACTGTATGTAGGTACCAACTCGGTGCCTACAAGAGTACCAGTAGCTTCATACATGTAGGTGCATGCTTCATACTTCTTGAGGACACCAACAGCAAGTAGAACGTTGACTGAATAATGTGTTCTACCGGGATATTGCGCAACCCCGGATAAGTGAAAATAAGACTATTACAAATCGCTGAGTGGTTCAATCACATCAGAAATTTAGGAACATCTCAATTATACATGGCAGAGTAGTTTTAGCACCTCATTTTGCATCCATCGGAGGATGACATAGTGTAGTGTACTGATTATATACCTAATTAGGCAATAGGAAACCTCTGTTTATAAAATTAAACACACCAGCTAGAGTACTGGTGTGCTTAATTACACATCAACATATGTCCATGATCATACATACCAAGTTTGGTGCTGATATGAGTATTTTAGCAGAAGTGCTAACTGAAAATATTGAGAAATAGCAGCAATACAGTAGTAATTGAAGCAGGCAGACCAATGGGGATACAATAGGCTTATATGAGTGGAGAGGATTCTCACAACCAAAGCATATGTTGAAGATTTATTTTCGGTCCTAGAACTTCATGTAACCCGCAAAAATGAATATGATCATATCGCTAGATAGTTCCAGAGATCCTCTATCGAGTACAGGATTCTATCTACTCTGGCTGTTGAGATATTGTTGTGGGAATAGAAACGTTAAAGCGAACTTTGAATACCTTACAAGTGAAACCGGTCATTTTGGATAATGTCGGGACCGGAGGGTTCTATCCAATAAGACAGGTTATCCCCTTAGAGGCTTAGACAGGTTCGGGTGAAAAGGCCAACTTTTGTGCTATATACATGCAGTCAGAGCTATAGCAGGTAGGTACATGAATAATAAACTATATAGGTGCAAAATAAGAGGTAATAAGGTGCCTGTTTCAAAAGGCACTTGGAACCTTAACAGTATGGCACCGTTCATTCTCAGTAGGATCTTCGCTCGCACTTTTTTGCCATAGTGTCTACCATGCTATGTACTAACAGCAATCTAAGGTACGAGATCTGTACTTCCCAGTAACATAACTATATACAAGTTACTAGTAGAACAATCACACAAAAGCGACCTAACAGCAAGTTAAAGTTCATGATCCTTACTAGTATTCGCGCTATCCAAATATAACAGGTCCAATTACTGCGTAAATCTGGGAAACGGGTTTAGAAATATGCTATCCATCCAATAATGAAAATATCCAATAATCTACACCGGCCCAAGCTCTGGCCAGCGAAGTTCATCCAATATGACAGGATACAATATAGCAGGTTGGACTGTATTGGCTTAGGGCTATAATTACGCCGTCAGAAGTACAGTACATAAATCAAGCAACATCCACTTGGGGCATGTAGCGTACGATAAACGGAATGTGGCTAGAAAATACTCCCGGTTTGCTAATGTGCAAGCGGTCAACTATACTCTCTAGATTGTAACACGGTACTGGCGTAATAACCATTGCAGGTCCTGTTGCCTTCTTTGGCATCATATGCTATGATCATACTTCTGAGCTCTGGATACCACGATTGGTTAAAATTTATCTACACTCTGGTGCTGCATGCAAGCAGTAACATATAACCCAGCCAGGCAACTATATAAGCATATTAGTACATACTTAAAAAAGTAGGTGGTTGATTCATGCAAACTGTCTTACGGTACTTGTGATCAGCTTCATGAACAATATTCTTAGCTGGAAGAGCACCATAACTTACCCAGATGGAATTTGGACAATGCTCATGAAAAAAGGAACGGGAATGTTGGCATAAGTGGTCGTCCAGTTAGCATGTTTCATTTACGCCATCAAGGTACATAAACAATGTTACATTTGTGAAATATTGCTGCAGGAGGCCTTCCAGACTGCGAGGGCACGGGGAAAGGGTCATGACATATCTATTTCCACAATGCCAGGACTCCACGTACAGATACCATTAAATAAAACAAGATGTTTTCTGCAGATTACAAGCCCACATCTCCAACCCCAATTGGGAAGGTAATATTGCTTGGCTAGCTATAATATATATGGCACGCGGTGCATGGTTTGCATGTTGACGGCCTAATAGAGTGGCGAGGTATGCTAATTATCCGGTTCACCTACGGCGTGGTGACATGTGCACGTAGAAAGAATGTGAGTAGCACTGTAACTACCAACTTCTAGCTGTAATCCCTGCACACACCGGATGCAGTCCAGAGTCAACTTTTTCAATTAGCTAAGCACGGAGGCACGGACGTAGCAGTATTGTGGATAAAGTGCCACAAAGGCATCGAAGGCAACGAGAGGGCCGATAGGGCGACGAAAATTTGCGCCTTACTACCATACCAAGACGAGACAGTGACGGAGACAGGGCTGCCAATGGAGGCGACAGCTCCAGGAGCGAGAGAGAGAGCCAGACTGGGCCTAAGGTACAGGCCACTGGAGCGGCTAGGCGGTCTGGTGTCCCTTGCTAGTAGGACTACTGGGGGGCAAGGCAGTGTTCCCAACCGGCCAGGCCTGAAACCGCCTGGAGCGGCCCTGGTGGAGCTTTTGATGGCCTGGACCGGCCTGAAACATGCAGGCCGATTCATGCCATTCATGCCGGTTCAGGCCGATTCAGGTCAAGCCTGCCTCCGGGCTTTGAGGGTCTAGACCCAGGGGCTCTGCCATGGCGAATAGCTGCAAGCGGGGTCACGTGATAAAAAAAGAAAAAAAAAAAAAAGGCTGATTCAGGCGGACCAGTTCATGCAAATACTAATAGCATTACCAGTTTGAGCCTGTGTGCTGAGGGAGTTATTTCATTAGAGAGTTCAGTTCACTATGCTCTCTGTTTTTAACTGTGTTCTGTCTTCTGGTCATCTATGAAGGGTGGGTACCTTCCGAATCTAATTCACACATTCTGCAATAGCAGTGGACACTATATTCTCTTTCCACTTTTCGCAGTCAATATCTGCTCAATTTCACTTTCTCAGTTTCGCACCTACAGTACCTATTCTGAAGCTGACCAAAGGCTATCATGACAACTTTACATATTAAGCACAGTTCCTCATGTTAGCTGTACCATAATGGAAATTACTTAATTCAGTCAATCATTACGTAAGTTACATGGTCTATAAATACAAATATGCCAAGGTGGTACTTCAGCTGTTATTTGGTTGTAGTTTCCACGGATGTAGGCTGATCTTGATGATCAAAGGCCAAATTCAGTTATTCATTGGTTGATGCTATTCAGGCCGTTTCAGACTAGTCTCGTAACAAGCCCCTACTAGTAGGGCACTCTCCGAGCGCATTCAGACGGCCCAGGCGGTCCAGACCATTTAGGTGTATTTTTATTTAAACTCCGACTTATATCCACGTACAGGGACTGCGGTCACATACGTGTTTATTCATTTCATCACGTATTATTCTTTTTTGCACGTATTTATTTCGTCCACCTTTTGTTCTTCCAAATTGAGGTCACATATCGCATGCATTTATTTCACTACTTATTATTCTTTCAGCGAGTGTTTATTTTGCGATCTATTATTCTTTCAGATTGAGGCACATATCGCGTGAATGCGTGTTTATTTCACCACCTCTCATTCTTTTCAGTTGTATTTATTTCGCTGTCCATTATTCTTTCAGATACTGCATATATTTATTTCACCACCTATTATTCTCTCATGTACATAGCTCTATTATTTCACTTTGTTCTTGACTAGCCTGAATGGCATGGCCTGGACCGGCCCAGGCGGACCTCATGGCGGGCCTGAAAGATCAGGCCAGGCCAAGGCCTAGATTTTTACGGTCCAGGCCGGCCCAGGCCGTCTGATACCCACCTGGCGTGGTCGGCCCGTTGGGAACACTGGGGCAAGGGTCTCAGAGAGCCTAGAGACACAAGATAGGCAAGGAAGAGAGCCGAAAGTGCAGGTGGTGCGGGAAGCCGAAGAGACAGCGGAGCACATCTGGAATGAACGCAGAGCATGGAGACGATAGTGGCGAGGGGGGCAGATGCGGCGAGAGACCCACCGAAGGCGAAGGACGGCGAGAGGGACCCATTGGCCGAGATGCTGGGGTGGGTGGGGAGATGATTTTCCTTTGTCTTTCTTAACGGGTTTTTCTTATATTCAGGACTCCTCTCGACGGAGCGCAAGAGGAGGATTTTCCACTTTATTTTATTTCCTAAACGAGTAATTATATTATAATATTAAAATGAAGATAAAGATAATAATAATAATAATAATAATAATAATAATAATAATAATAATAATAATAATAATAATAATAATAATAATAATAATAATAATAATAATAATAATAATAATAATAATAATAATAATAATAATAATAATAATAATAATAATAATAATAATAATAATAATAATAATAATAATAATAATAATAATAATAATAATAATAATAATAATAATAACAATAATAATAATAAAGTAAGCATTTCAGTATTTCCAGCCGCCGGCGGTGCATGAAGGCCCAAGTTATATGTTAAGTTCGGAGTAAAGGAGTGGGGTGAGTGAGATATACCCGCAAAAGAGTAATAGCTATAGATTACGGAGTACCGCCGCTGCAGCGCTATACTATGGTAGGGAAAAATCTCGTCGCGTACACTCTAGCGACTGTACCTAATTGCTCGTATATGAGGAATCAATTTTAAGGTCGCGTCTCGGAATATTTGATGGACTCTGCGGACGGTTTCAACCTGTGATGAATAGAAAAGAACAAAATGATATATGGGAATTTGTTTAGTAGGATGGGCTACAATGGGCGACAGTTGAGATGTCTATACAACTCTATGTAGAACCTGCTGTCCACTATCATGCCCCTTAGGTCTGAGTTAGAGACCCATTTGCAGCGGACTTTCACATTCTCATTAGCAGGATCTTGAGGGATGTTTCTCGAGAGCAAGGCTCGATATCTCTGTTCAGACTTCTCTCGTTTCTGAACATGGCTAACTAAAGTTGAATACTTAAAGCTATATACGGCACCGGAAGCTAGACTGTGGTACTCTACTGTAATTAGCTTGTGTCAAGAGCTCTTGTATTAACTCCACAGGAGATAATAATCGGACTTGTTGTCCACAGATGGGCTCACGCACGTCGCCTCGGGCCTTGAAGCTGCTCCATAAAATTCTGGAAGCTGAAGAAGCAGGTGACAACTATAGCCGCAAAATAACCCGACGACATGTACAAAAAATACGAGCAGTGACTGGCCTCCCGACCGTGAGGCGCTTAATCCTATCACTCTGCTACTCCAAGTTCCGAAAAATACATACGTACCGACCAGAGATTTGCGGGTAGAATATCCCTGCTGCCTAGCAGATAGTAACTCTTTGTATTTATTACTAGGGGTTGTCACTGACTTACTGGGAATGGCTACCAGAAAGTACCACTACTAACTGAGGCGCTTTTAGTGCCTTGGCCCCTTCGTTCATTGGTCTGTTGGCTGGTAGTCTCCGGTACCAACGTAACGCCTGTTACCAGTCAAATTTGACTGGTAGTGGGCTCTTCTGGTAACGTGCCCGAAGTGGTAACGATCTGCCCCCCTGTAACGATCCATTCTCTGCGCACTCCTCGTCATACATTCCTCGCTCTACTACTTATTTTGGATATATTGCAACTATAGAAATTGCTTAACATTATACCAATTTGACATCGCTGAATCAGAATTTGCTATCATAATGAGGAAAAAATCAAAATTCCATTATTTACAGCCAAATTCATTATTATTCACCTAATTCGAGCTCTCCCTGTATAGAGTATAGCTCAACATTCTCGAAATCAGGAAAATAATATAGAAAAGTAGTAATTCTCATCTATCTAGGGCTGGTCTTTTTTATTAAAAGTCAATATTGCATATACAGATCATGTGGGATGTAGTGCACCTTCAATTGTATAGAAGTAGTTTATGTTCCTGAGCTAATCTCCATACCTTGATCTGACCTTCAGTGTTCCTAGACTCCTCAAGTGATTCAGGAATACCGGGACTTGAAGTTGTAGTAGTTGAAGCACTAGGGGTGGTAACAGTAACTCCTTCTGAGGTGCCAGGTATGACAGAAGAGACCTATGGCTCAAATCTGCTATTGGAACCTTCTTCTACCCACCCCCCCTTCTAGTATTCAGACCCTCCTATCTCATGAACTAAAGATCTTTCCCAGCCCCAGCCTTGCATGTGAGTTCCTCTATGGTGTCTTTTTGTAACTTGTTCAGCTGCAGCCATCTCTCTCTATTTTCGTTCCTCTTTTGCCTTACTTTCTCGATCCATCGCTGCTAACTACTTTGCATATCAGCGGCTTCTTTCTTATCCTAAACTATTTTCGCACCTTCTGAAGTTTCTCTTCCTCCTTTCTGACCTTCGCTGGTGCTCTCTGTTTCCTTTTCGACATCTCCTACTATTTTTTCGTTCTATTTCCAGTATTGCTTTAACTTCAGCTCGAGGCGGCTTAGGAGGAAGTGAGTGAATATAACGTCTTGGGCGTCTTGGGTAGAGAACCGCATCCCACCAGATCAGTGAAAAAACACTTGACTAGTGACGTTTACTAGTCCTCTGCATAGCTCATTTAGCAATACGCACCTGCATCCCATATATTTGCTGTCGCATTTCGCATACGTCGCATATACGCTCTATCGGCCACCCGAGGTGACCCATGACAGCAAGGCAAAAGAAGAACGAAAATAGAGAGAGATGACTGCAGCTGAACAAGTTACAAAAAGACACCATAGAGGAACTCACATGCAAGGCTGGGGCTGGGAAAGATCTTTAGTTCATGAGATAGGAGGGTCTGAATACTAGAAGGGGGGGTGGGTAGAAGAAGGTTCCAATAGCAGATTTGAGCCATAGGTCTCTTCTGTCATACCTGGCACCTCAGAAGGAGTTACTGTTACCACCCCTAGTGCTTCAACTACTACAACTTCAAGTCCCGGTATTCCTGAATCACTTGAGGAGTCTAGGAACACTGAAGGTCAGATCAAGGTATGGAGATTAGCTCAGGAACATAAACTACTTCTATACAATTGAAGGTGCACTACATCCCACATAATCTGTATATGCAATATTGACTTTTAATAAAAAGACCAGCCCTAGATAGATGAGAATTACTAGTTTTCTATATAATTTTTCTGATTTCGAGAATGTTGAGCTATACTTTATACAGGGAGGACTCAACTTAGGTAAATAATGATAAATTTAAGTGTAAATATTGAAATTTTGATTTTTTCCTCATTATGATAGCAAATTCTGATTCAGCGATATCAAATTGGTATAATGTTAAGCAATTTCTATAGTTGCAATATATTCAAATAAAAGTAGTAGAGTGAGAAATGCATGTCGAGGAGTGCCCAGAGAGTGGATCATTACAGGGGGCAGATCGTTACCACATCGGGCACGCTAAGTAGTGCTCAGTTAGTAGCCTACTTTGCTGCATACACCCACATTATTTCATACCATATACATTACTCGCATATTCACATCCCGATCACGTCAACATTGAGATGCATCTACAAACACAAATAATGCATACATATCCTCTTTATAGGTTCATCACGTATCAATTAAAAATCATAAGCATTATGATAGCTTTTACATTGCTTCGCTTCTGAGCTCTTGTTGTATTATAGCTTTTCGACTTAGATAGGGCATGGTAAAGTTGATACGCGTAAGTCTTGTTGTATAGAGGCATATTTGTGGTAATTCATAGTACTTACTAATAAATTTCACAAGGGTAAAAGGGGTGCCTTACGACACCTACCTAGTTTGGCTGGCGTATTTTCTCTGGTACCTTCTAGTAGCCATTCCCAGTTGTTCGTTGACAACCTCTACTATCTATTATATTTTTCTTAAATATTTTATAACTTTAGTATTATAAAAGTTTAATTTTAAAAACCTTTAATATATTATTACTTTACTATTAACTTTAATTCTTATCTTATTTTAACTATAATAGTTTATTACTTATATTATTACTTATATTTTTAATTATATCTGTACTTATTATAATTATAACTATAGTATTTTTACTTAATTTATAATTTAATAATAGCTATTTAATAGTTTCTAATATTACTAATAAAATATTACTATTTGCTTTTATATTAGATTTATATTAAATTTAGTATAAGTAATTCTAATTATTATATTAAAAGTAAGAATTTAATAAATTTTCTTTATTATAACTAATTTATAATAAAGTAAAATTAAATTTTTTATTTATATATAAAAAGTCTAGCTTTTTTCTTTATTATAGTAAAGTTTTTATTTTTAAAAAAATTATTCAAGTTATTTATATTTAAATTATTATAAATTTTACTTTACTAAGTCTTTTTTTTTTACTATTTTTTGTATATATTTTAGTTGTTACGGGCGTGAGGGGCTAGGCTCCGGTGGGCGCTGGAAGGTACTGGATGTTACGGCTAAGGGGTGTATACGCCGTGCCGAAAGGGCTACGGAGGCGTATATGCTGCGGGCCGGAATGGCTACGGAGGTGAATATGCTGCGGGCCGAATGGCTACGGAGGTGAATATGCTGCGGGCCGAATGGCTACGGAGGTGTATATGCTGCGGGCCGAAAAGGCTACGGAGGCGTATATGCTGCGGGCCGGAAAGGCTACGGGGGCGTATATGCTGCGGGCCGAAATGGCTACAGAGGTGTATATACGGCGGGCCGGAAGGGCAGCTGTTTGGCGTGGAGCGCGCAGCGGAGCGGAGCGATTCACGGGCGTAATAAGGAAACGATAGGTTTCAGAGTTATAGAGAACTTAGAACACCGCTTGTGTCTTGATTCTTCAACTGTGCTATCGCCTGTGCTTAAATAGACTGAGCGCATCATACATGACTAGGCAAGCAAATAAAGAAACAGCAATTCCTCAACAATGCCAATAATCGTAACAAAGAAACATGCAAAAGTAGTTACTGATGCATGTGCGCGTGCTTAACAAGTCAAAGACTATAAACAATGACACACACTTCCTTGGCACTTCCCTATTCGAACAACAAAGAACTTTCTGCCAAGCCTCACGGGTGATCAGGCCGCTCTAGCAGCATTGGTCTTACGAACAGTTCAGGGTAAGTGTTCCCCTACGCGGGTAAGTCTTACCTTAGCCGTAACATTAGTTAGTAGTTCTTATGTTAGTATAAGTTTTAAATTTATATATATTAGTAGTAGTTATTAATTATTTATAGTAAAGTAAATAAAATATTTATATATTAGTTATATTTTAGTAATAATATCTATTAACTATATTTTACTTTAAAATATAAAGTTAAGTATATTATTATAGTATATTTCTAAAAAATTTATAATATAAAATAGTTTTATTACTTTTGAAAAAATATTTTTTTTACTTTAGATTTACTATAAACTATCTCTACTTAGTATAACTCTATAGTATATAATATAAAAATATATCTAAAAAATAGTAAAAAATACTAGATTTAGATATTAATTAATTAATTTTAATAAAATATTTAAGTCTTACTTTCTAATAAAGTTTTTACTATAGTTAAAATATTGATTAGTTATTGTCACGACCCGATGCCTGCATCGCCGCACTCAGGGTAACGGTTACCGGCTACCGACCGGCTACCGCTCGATCGCTGAACTTCCATGATAAGCCGGCTGCCGAACCACCAAGAGAGGCCGGTTACTGATCGTCCGCTAGATGTGAAAAGTCTGCTTTCGCCGCGCGTCCTTGTTGCGCGTCCTTGTTGTGAAAATTCTGTGTTTCGCCGCCATGTCTTTGCTTCTTGGCCACAGGGCCCACCATGTATATAAGGGCCCAATATGGCCGCCTTGTAGATAGTTCTTTCCTTCCTCATCTGTTGTCTTGTCAATCAACGATCCGCCTGGCCTGAGTCCATGACACCTCCGAACTCCTGAACTGTGACACCTCTGAACTCCTGAACCGTGACACCTCTGAACTCCTGAACCTTGACACCTCCGAAATCGCTAGAATCCGCTAGAACGTATCCCTTGGTCGTCTAGACAGCCCGCTTGTGATAGTTATAATATAATTACTCCTATTTACTAGTTTCTAAAGTTTCTTTATATTTTTTTCTTCTTTTTCTAAATTATATATTAAGTTAACTTCTAAATTTAAATTATACTTTATTATTATTCTTAAAATATTAATTTTAATATCTATTTTCTTATATATTAATATATTTTAGCTTATATAAGATATTATAAATTTATAATTATATTAATATATAAAATAAAAGTAAATAAAATTATAATTATAAAGTATAAGCTTTAGTTTTTTTATATTTTAGATTAATTATCAATTGTTAGCTATAAATAACTAGATATATAAGAATATAAAATATATAAATATTTTATTTACTTTATTATAGATAATTAATAACTACTATTATTATTACTTAATAGTATTTTTTTATACTTTTTATACTAAATATATAAATAAAAGCTAAAAAATATTAAAAAAGAAAAAAAATAGTATAATTACTTATAAAATTAAACTTTTAGAGCTAGAACTATTAGAAACTTAGATATTTAAAGAAAAATAATCTTAATATATACTTTTTTTCTTAATATAAATAAAGCTTAATTTAATTCTAAACTAATATTTTTAATTTTTTTTTTTGTAAATAAATAAATAAAATAAAAATTAATAATTAAATAAAATATATAAACTTTTAAAAATATATATAATACTATATAATAGGTTTTGAGATTTTATTAATTTTATATTATAATTTAGTATTTATAATACTATTACTATTAGTAGATAGATAAATAATATATTTTAGAATAAGTATAAGCTTATAAAGGTTAAAAAGAAGTATTCTACAAGATAGTAAATTATAGAAGCTGTAGATATAGCTTTTTGATTCTTTTGACTACAGATTTAGAATTAGCGCACTCAATTTAGCCTATTAGCCTATACTCAATGCATCACATACATGTATTTACTATTCTGTGAAATATTGACTGCATTTAATAGTTGGAGAGGATACTCTTATCCCGGTTACTTCCTTTTTACAGATCGTATCCTATCCTAGTATCTCACTTGTATTTTTTGTGACATTATTGAAACTGGTTAGTCACCGTGTAACAAATCTTCAAACAATTTACTCCGACTTAGCCAGCCGCATGATTTAAGGGTTAGTGTGAGGGTAAGTTCTGACGATCTGATCGACGAAAATCCTTGCAAATAAAATATATTTGGAATTAATATTGAAAGTCATGCGATGGCAATGCATGCATTAGTACTCCATCCAATCTTCAGTTACAGAATAGAACAACAGAATACGATATCATAT
The DNA here is from genome assembly GCA_015179045.1 of Kalaharituber pfeilii. NCBI lineage: Eukaryota > Fungi > Ascomycota > Pezizomycetes > Pezizales > Pezizaceae > Kalaharituber > Kalaharituber pfeilii. The sequence goes on along the minus strand of WHUZ01000062.1, from coordinate 337,274 downwards.
AGACGAATGTTACAGGAATTCCAATTCAACTGCATATCTCCCGACATAGAAAGAATAATTACTCTCAAGAGCAGGTAGTTGCGAGAATCCAAAGAGTCACAAATAATACAATCTGAAGTTTTAGGGATGGCGCATATGTGGTTGGATAATATCTAGCGGCCTTTTTAGCGATGAGAATTTCCACATTGCAGTATACTGCCCCTTGCGGCGTGGGATGTTAGGGTGGAGCATCGGATTCGGACTGCCGAAGCGTGACGCACATGGGACCCAATTGTCAGAGCTGCATAGCGCATATGGCGCTGCATGGCGCATCTGGCGCATAGCGGTGATAGAAGCTTCTACATGGGCAGCCAGGGCTGCATGGCGATATGGCGTATAGCGGTGACAGAAGCTTCTGGTGTGCAAGCCACAGTGCTCGAGACGAGGAGGATCATCATCAATAGACTTGAACTCTCCTAGGCTTCATCCTCTGGGCTCTGTCCTTACACCAACACAATTCGGCTGCTCCGCCATGCATGCATGGTACCACAGAACCCTTGATCCGATATCCCAAGTATTGCAGCCTCCGGCTCGCTTTCGGGGTATTATTGCCAGTGACAACTTGATGTGGCATGCACTGAGAGCAGCTTGCCTTTTTACTTCAGCTGTCATTCAAACTTCGGCGCAAAAAGTAGAGCAAGTAGGCAGCGCACTTGCTCTCTAGCGTTAGCGACGAGCTTTGACGATATATACATGTCGTGAGCTGATCCGTTTCATTTTCTGTAAATAGCGTACATGTCAATGGCGGCTTGTGGTGTCTGTTATCCCCACTAACCTAACCAGACCTAGGGCAGGGTTTATCGCTCCGAGCTGTCAGTCATATCGCTAAATACATCAAGCGGTGCGCAACGTGACGGGTAGTAACAATTTCAGTTGTGAAAACATATAAAGACCGACATCGAACCCACTATCTGCTCTTTCCTTATCCACATCAAAGGTCAATTCCTCTCATTCCTTTTCGAGTGCTCATCTGTTCCTGCTCTCATTCATTCCATTTTCTTTTCTACATTCTCTCAACTGAGTTGGAGTACCTTTGAAGCTACCGTTACCTGTGGTAAATGGTTGCAGATATTCCTTACATTCACTTCGAATTCCTCCTTACGCCCTTGGCCTGAGGCCTTGTTACCACTGAACAGACAGTACTACCACTTTTCGGAAGGAAAAGGTTCTTGACTAGCTCGACTTTCCTTTTTTCAGTATACATATATATATAGAACCCAAGTCAGCACAGGGGATTTATATGTATCACTAGCAAGTATGAGGTCAACACTTGTCTTCTCCAGCATCGTCGCCTCTGCGGCTATTGTTTCTGCTCACGGCATTGTTAGCGATCTTAAGATTGGCGGGGAATTGTACGTATTCCAGATTATCTCCCTCTTCTGTCGAGATTATCACATAGGTAACATGTACGCTCCGCAGCTATGGCGGCTACAACCCTTTCCAGGACCCATACATGAAACCTGCTCCTCAGCGCATCGTGCGCCCATTCCCCTACGCAGGCAACGGCCCAGTGGAAGATCTTCTCAGCGCCGACATCGTTTGCAACAAGGGTGCACAATCCGCCCCGGCTCCGGTCTCTGCCACGGTAGCTGCCGGCTCAGACATCACCTTCTTCTGGACCGCTTGGCCCGAGTCTCACCGTGGGCCAACCATGACCTACCTCGCTCCTTGCAACGGGCCCTGCTCTGAGGTCACCGCCGCCCAGGATCTCGAGTGGTTCAAGATTGATCACGCCGGCCTCCTGGATGACGGTACTTTCATCAGTGACAAGATCATCGCCGACAACAGCACCTACACTGTCACTTTGCCAAGTGACATTGCTGCTGGCGAGTACATGATTAGGCACGAGCTTTTGGCCTTGCACAACGCAGGAAACATGAACGGAGCGCAATTCTATCCCATGTGTGCGAACTTGGTGATTACTGGCGGTGGCAGCGCAAAGCCAACAGGTGTCAAGTTCCCTGGTGCCTACCAGCCAACTGACACGGGCATCCTCGTCAGTATCTACGGTACCCTCAGCACTTACACCATTCCCGGCCCGGCTGTATACGTTTCTGGTGGTTCTTCTGCTCCGGAAGAGCCTAAAACCCCAGTTTCTACCACTTCCGCGGCCCCAACTAGCACCGCTGCCCCAATGACCACTTCCATCCCTGTCGTTACCTCTGCTCCCGAGCCCCTGCCAGAGGAGCCAGCCACTACCTCTGCCCTAGCTGTGCCAACCACCACCTTCGCCCCAGCTCCCCCAACCATCACTACCACCCCCAGTGACGGAAGCCTCGATCCTTACCCAAGCTACAACAACCGTGCTTCGTGCTTCGATGCCTTTGCTGAGTGCATGGCCACGTACAGGTCTTGCATGAAGGGTGGTGCAAACAGGGCTTCCCAGGTTACTTGTGAGAACTACAGATTGCAAACTTGCGAGTCTGGTAGGTCCAAGTGCGATGGAATGAGCTCTTAACTTTGCGCACGTTGTTGTATTCAGTGAGTGGAGGTTGTGATAGGATATATTATGCTGTGAATATGGAATAGATTGCCGTAGAGGGAGGAGCCATGAGGGAAAAAAACAAGCTACATTTATCTTTTCTTTTTGACTTGCGTTTAATTCTCTGCATGCTGTGCATTTGGCGCAATTGTATTGTGGCCAGAAAACTAATTGGATCTTGACTGATACCATGTTTCCTTGTTCATTTTTAGCATATATATAGTGACTTTTCTTCTGGTATATTCTTAAATAAAAAAGTGCCCGAGTTGGCCATTTGCATTAATCTTTACTTACGTCTTTCAAGCTGTTGTTTGTGAAGAAGTTCCGTGACGCGATGCCGTAGAAATCGGTTTAAAGGACGTCCCTTAGCATATCGGGGGGGCAGTTCCACTTCCATCCGCGGTCTCTTATCAGTGACGGTCTCATATAGCCTGCATCCATGCTATGATCTATTTACAGGGCCTCCACGTCCAAAGTATTTCCACGTACCCTAGTTAATGAGGCAGATTTAGGAGTAACGCTAAAGTGACTCTAGAGTATGCCCGGCCATGGCGAATAGCTGCAAGCGGGGTTACGTGATTCATTAAAAAAAAAAAAAAGAAAAGACCGGCCTTTGTGTCCTTCATAAAGAGTAGTCTCATGTAATCTCCCAGTCCCTTCTGAACCAATTTCCACAGAATGATTGAAATTACAACTGACTTTCACTAACTGAGATGCTTGGGTAGTCTTGTTGGCAAGGACTCCTGGATCCTTGGTGCTCAGTGGTGACAGAAGGAGGGTTGCGCCAGAAGTGGAAAAAACTGCGTGCAGCGGAGAGGAGGGAAGTGGGGTACGGAGGGGGCTCAGTGATGAGGTGGGGCAGAGGGGCAGCCACTACCTTCACCAGGCTGAGGACGGGGAAGGGGATGGGAAAGGAGTGGGATATTAAAATAGGGAAGGCGGAAGAAGGGAGTAGGTGCGAATGTGGCCAGAGACAGACGGCGGACCACCTGGCATTCAGGTGCGACGGGGTAGACTACCCGGAAGGGTGGGAGAAGTGGGAGGACGCGGACGCGAAGAAGTGGGTGGGGAAGGAAGAGAATGGGGAGGTGGTTGGTGTGCTGGAGGAGTTCTTGAGGGGCGGGGGCGAATAGGTGGCGGCGGAGGTAAAGTGTAGCTATTTTCATTGCCTCGTGGAGGTGGGGCGGGGAGGGGTTGAGTTTTTCGTTTGTAGAGGTGGTGCTGGAAGGGGTAGTTAGACAAGCCTGCCTCCGGGCTTTGAGGGTTTAGACCCAGGGGCCCTGCCATGGTGAACAGCTGCACGCCGGGTCACGTGAAAAAAAAAAAAAAAAAAAAAGATCCTTGGTGCTGTATGGCCCTTGTTGAGCTTTGGGTAGAAAGAGATGATTGTTATTCCTTCGTAGAGAGAGTAGCCAAAGTAATACACCTATATACATAGAGCATGAGGTTGCTCTCGGGCCCTTACCACCCTTTATCACGGACCTCTCTGATATCCGACACCTTCGACACTCCGACATTACTGTAGATCTCTAACAGCCCTATTACCCTGACCCAGGCTCAGAATTTGTAACTATAAGTCCTCCGCATCGCACTGATTTCTGTGCTTTATTATACTTATAAAGCTGCCTTAGCTTGACGGGACAGGAATCCTCAAGAATTCGAATAAGAATATGTAGCATGGAATAAGTTTGCTTCATAGATAGTTTTAGGTCCTTGTATATGTCCCTGCCATAGGCTGGTAGCCTGTATGCGGGGTTACGTGACTCAAAAAAAAAAAAAAAAAAGAAAAAAGAAAAAAAAAGGGCCTGGTGTAAGCACGTTAACGGGTTTATTGCTAGGTACTCTGGAGGGAGTTCGTCGGGAATCATTCGGCGGCCACATATGCCGAAGGCGGCATAGAACGCAATGAATTGTTCAAAGTGAATCAAAGAAGTACAGTAATTATGAGATGGAGCTTCGAATGGCATAAAAGAGGATTTGTAAGTTCTATATCCATGCACTGCAGACTGCGTATTCAGGGTCCAGCTTGATCTTGTGCCCCTACGTAGCTCACGGGGCTCTGAACTGATGCCGACGCTCTTACACAGTATCAGCTACACACTTGCTCCACCGGTAAGATTCCGGATCCCCACATGTATCAGCCGCGCTGCCCTCCCACAGCTGGTGTGACAAACTGCGAGTGAGTAACCGGAACTGTGAAGAGAGAGTTTACCTATTGGCAAATGAGTAATTCGGTCGTGACTTATTTCTATATATATAGTACCTTATAAAAACAAGAAAGGGACAAAGAATAAAGGAAGGAGCATATAAACACATGCTTCGAGCCTTTGAGGGTACTGATAAATAGCTGGTGCATGAAAGTTAATTGCAATGTGGAGCAATCACAGTAAACCAAATAGTCATGTACTGCTACTGCAGTAGGTGTCTACTACCTACTTCAAGGCGCGTGTTTGTACGTTGAATACTTCGCTTCTCGTGCGCGCCTGGCGCCAGATGCTAATGGGCCAGCAGGCCTGGGGTAAAAAGCCGTGTTAGACACCTGTAATGTACTAGAGTATGAAGATGCGACTCTTCGTACAGTACTCAAGCATCTGTATTATCTCGTGCTGCAGGCTATATTAGGTGCATTCCAGCACGCTGCAGCCACAGAATACATAAGCAGAGGAACTTTGCTCGTCTGGCCGGTGAGAGACACATCTGTAAGCAAATGCTATAATTTGGATACCAAAAACGTATTCATGATAAACGCATCCTACCTGGCTACGAACACAGACGAAGCTGAGAAACTAAAGTTACAAACGTGAGTATTTCAGATTTCAATCACAATAAACTAAAAGAATAACTTTTTATTTTATTCTACCATTACTCGTACACCGTCCTGGAGGCTATAACGAAAACAAACTAGTGCTACTATACAATGATATGGAGTCTCATGCTCACCAGAACCACCTGTTAGATTAAGAAGGTACATATAGTGCTACATTCCTTTCTTGACATACATGTATTGGCATGTCAAGATTTTAATCTCTCAATAGATTCTAGTTACCAGGTACAGAATCCTCACCTGCCATGAGGTCAGTAGACTGCAGCTGTATGCAGCAGGTGCCCGAAATGTCGCTGTCCAGTCACTTTTTCTGACTGGATGTAGGTAGGGGCAAGCAACGCTAGTTATACTGGGTACGATAAAACTAGCTATATATGTATTAAAAACGACCGCTACTGTAATCTACTAGTACGTACAACCCATGCTCGGACCCATGCTCACATTACCATCTACCACGCTGCCAGACAACCTACTCCAATACTTGGGTATCTACTTCAGTATCCTCCTTAACTATCCTGCGTGAGTGCAGAACAATAATAACATTCTGAGTGTGATTACTTGTACTGTCACTTGGCAGGCTTTGGTGAAAAAGGCAGAGAGGAAGATTAGATACTGAATAGGATCTAGAGATTGGCAAGAATAACAAGAACGTATGGACTGCGAGGAACCATATGGGTCTATTAAGAAGACAAGACAACAGACAAGGAGAGAAAGAACTATTTACATGAGGGCCAGATGGGGCCTTTATATATACATGATAGGCCCATTAGCCAAGAAACATAATACAAAGGTAGGAGCGGCGACGGGGGGAGTAGCAAGAGCAGGAGAGAGGCAGAAATGAGGCCCGTGGCGAGGGCAGCGCAGTGGCGAAGGTAGAGTTTTGACTATAGCAACCATGATAAGCCATAGGCCTACTTTGGCAGGCAGGCGGGCTATCTGGCAGCTGGCTGGCTACGGCTGGCTAGCTACCTATAGCTAGCCGGGTTTATGAGCTTGCCGGCTGTCGGCAGGAGGGCTGTAACTGACCGCTGGCTAGCTAGCTATAGTTAGCCGGTTCTATGAGCTTGCCGGCTGTCAGCAGGAGGTGGTCGTGCCCTGCCTTGGCGAACAGCTGCATGCGGGGTCACGTGAAAAAAAAAAAAAAAAAAAAAAGGAGGTGGTCGTGGCTTGCCGGCGGTCGTGGCTTGCCGGCGGTCGTGGCTTGAGTGTGCAAGGCTGTAGGGCACGGGCTGTGATATAGGGGATGAGACATACCTCGGTCTCCTTATAACCCCTATTGCAAAGATTGGGAATTATTTCCCACCTGGGCTACAAGGGAACACTTGACTGGACAGATTGAACTTAGTAGCACCATAATTAATCTTCTAGACTCTGCGATTGCGATTAGCTGTTGCTATACCTCTGTACTTGTATTGCTATATACTTGCACTGTCAGAATCTGCCCAAACCAGTGTGAGCTAGTTGAACTATGCTAAATTGGCCTGAATGTCTTGGACTGGCCTAGATAGCGTTCATGGCATGAACTGCTGAATGGCTAAAAGATGTCTCCGAGCCTCCATAGCCTCATTATAATTAAGTACTCCTATGCATTATGTTGAGTGATTGGGCTTTTATGCACACATATATACTATAGTACTCATATGCCCAAATCAGCATCCAGTGCTAGAAGCTATTCAGAAAATATCTTCCTATACATATATTTCTATTTCATAGTTTTATATAGTCCCTATTCATCTTCTTCTTAACATAAACACCCAGTATTACCTTTACCGAAATAGGCAAAATATACACAAGAGTATGACATTGGTACTCTGTGGGTATTAGTGCAGTCACAACTCATAAGACTTCAGGTGAGCTCTTCCACACATGACGACGCAAAGCATGGCTAACATTAATGCTGGATATATACCAGAATATGTCACCACTCATTGCTATAAGTTGGCAAAAAGAATGTGCAGAAAATAATTTACTATATTCTCCCATGCTCTGGCTTTAATTTGAGCCCACATAAGGGCCATTCTCATTCACAGGAGCTTTATCCATTGTCCCGTAAATTTGGGCGGTTTCCTGGTGATGGGCAGTTTCTAGGTGAAACACTCTAGTGGTTGGGAAATCGGGAGTTTTCCAGGGAGTTTGCAATGGTTGTACCGTTTGGTGAAACTTTCTAACCTGACGTGCTGCTACATGAGCAGGTTGTGGCCATGAAATGGTTCTCGAGATTGTATGTTGTCTGAACGAAGTTATGTTGCCCTTGAATGTCTTGTAGAAGATTAAGCATCACAAGTGGTTCAGGGTGATGAGGTCAGAGGCTGGGGGTTGTCAAAAGTCATAGACCAGCGTTGATATGGATCCCATGCCGGTTTGTCCAGATGCCAACGAGAGTGAATGAGTGAAAGTGGAATAGGCTCCTCAAGAAGATAAAATGTGTACAAAGAATGTTGACAAGGAATAGTTCTCTGGATAATACTAGAGTATGTTGTACATGGGATATTTCACACATCTTCAGCAGAACTAGAGCCTTGGTAAGTAAGAGAGGATGCAGCTTGCCATTCATGGTTTAGCATGTCAATGCAATACACAGTAACGTGCCCTTGTAGCTGTGAAAATACTCCGACACCAGTGCTGTCAAAGTACAGAGGCAAGTGACGCTGAGCCGACTGCAGTTCTCAGCAAATTAAGTATCATCACGGACTTTATTGAAGTATAGTACCTTTTTATATGCATTAGCCATTCTTGTATTATGAATTTTGAGAGCTACTTACCAGATGATGAACGGCTTTATCGAGGTCATGCCTTGAATCTAAAGATCTAAAAATGCCTTGATTGTAGGATGAAGGCCTTCTGCACACTGAGTGCTACAGCAGCCAAGGTTTCTATATAGCAGACGGTGTCTTTGCTATTATCTCTTGGCAGCACACCGTCTCTTAGGCTGGGTACGAGAACAGTTTCTACAGTTGCATGTATGAATTTGAAGCAGTTGATGCGTTTTTTTCTAGGGAGGAGGAGGAGGAATTGAGAGAATAGGGAGGCAGAGAAAAGAGCTGGAAGCGGACGGCGGAGAACGGGATGAGCTGGAGAGGTTCTTTTCCGGAATCGAGTTGTAGCGGGGGGGGGGCAGGGGGCGGAGAGGGGGAGGCGACGTCATGTAGATAAAAATTTTCGTTTAGGCTGTCTCCGGGCTATGATGCGAGGCGAGGTGATATGAGGTGAGGCAGCATAAGAAGTATCGTTCAATGTTTTTTTTTTCCCAACGATTTCAATCCACCATTGCGTGGCTCTGAGCATGGGTTGTGCATACTACTAGATTGGCGGTCACTTTAAATACATATATTGATCGGTTACTCTTGCATGGTCTGAGGTGCAGGGATAAATTCACTAGACCTGGTAGAAGTGTATGAAGAGCCCGATTTGCAATGCCATGGACTGCATACAAATTGACGCCGACCACCCAGTGAATAGTGCATTGTATACATATACCTGAATGAAATACATGCTGGCTGTGCAATAAAGTGGGATGTTGCAAATTCTCACCATGGTGATGTGGGTCGTATGTGTCGCGGAAGCTTAATTGGAAGGGTACTGGTTACAAAAGAATGCATGTCTCTCTCCACGAGAAAACACAATTTGCGTCCTGTTAGGCTGCTCTGCAGGGTTTACAAATCATAACGCCTTTACAGTTTCAGGCTTGGGTGCAGGTTAACGTCGGTGGAAGACTCGATTGATTTCAAATTCGTGCTGAGATATCCTAATATATATACACCCAGCACCTGAAGCTCCGCATTTACTCGTGACTTATTTGAGCATTGAGAGCAAGACCGGACAATCTCGCATCGCCGGTATCACGACTTGCCTCGACAAACAAAGGTATTCCCCAACCAAGGTTCCTCTTTGGCTTAGCCTGACCACCCTTCCTCTCCTCACGAGTCAATTTTTTTTTTTATTTTTTTTTTATATCAATACTCGCATGCCGCCCTATGGCCTATGGCGAGGGTTTTATTTAAACTAAAAGAAAGAATTGACTAGATACATGTGATACCCGCGGTGTTCATTCGTGATACGGGTGAGGAGTGAGCCAGTATGTTCGGGGCCTTGTCTTCCTACTTCCGTCCTCTGTCCCATTCATACTGGTCCACTCTCAGCCATCGCCCTCCAAGCCTCACTCTCCCAACTTCAGTAGATTTTTCCAAGTAAACTACCGCTGAGCTTGTCGTCTTTCCCTCGTTGACCAATGTGTCCTTCTTCCTCAGCCAACGGATTCCGGTTACCTTGTCTAAATCCTTGTTAGCTGCCTCCAGCTATCTCCGGACCTTCCCTAAGTCCTTCCTCAGGGCTATTCCGTGTACAACGATGCCGGCTCACGAGTCAAGAATGGCACCCCGCGGCGGCCGAGGCCGAGGCGGAAGCGGTGATGGTGGTGGCGACATCAGTAAGGAAACTATAACCATTCCCAAAATCAAGAGCCCTTTACGGACACCCTATATGCAGAGTTTCCGCATCACTGTCGCCGTCGTCATTCTCATGCTCATCCTCTTCATCCTCGGCGTCATATCGCTCATCCGCTGGTGACGCCTCCCCGGGACTCGCGCCTTCACAATGACCACCTTCTACGCCTTGTTCAATGGCATCACATTCCTTCTGTATGGCGCTAGTCTCCTCTTGAGCCTTCACGGCGGAGAAGTGCCAGAGACGTGGGAGAAGCAACCGCGTAGTGTGGAGTAGCTTAGTCAGCCACTAAGCGGTAGTCTGGTTCGAGACTGCCAGAGAGCTACATCCTGTCAAACTTTTTCAACACTCTGTTTAGGTGCGTCGCGGAGCTTCTCCTGTTTGCAGCGTTTGTGTATATCATCCATAATCGCCTCCGTGCAGCCGGGGTTACGACGGCAGTGTTCCCGATCCTGAATTGGGTACTCTATGCTCTGCTGGCGATTTTGAATCTACTGGTAACTGCGGGCTATATGGCCTACCCTGCTCTCTGGCTCGCGGATATGAAGTTAGAAGGCGAGTTCTCATATCGATCTCAGAGGCCTGACTCTATTGACTACTATGAGAGCAAGTTTTATAAAGATTTGCCGAGGGTCGGTACGACAGTGGGGATGTTGTATTTGTTCTTTGTGGTGTGGTTGATGATTCTTGCGGGGGTGGTGGGCACCATGTCGCTCCAAAACAGGTCACAGGGTAGTAAGAGGGTAAGTGCCAAGTTCACATGCTCATTTCACCTACTGTATCCTTTATTTTTCACCATTCGGAATGCGTACTATCTAACCCTAAAGTTTTCTTGGTCTCAATAGTCAATCTTCATCTATATCTTCGCCGTCCTCCTGCCTGCCTTCATCACGTACCTCTTTTACACTGTTATAAACATTCGCTATGTCCTCCTCCATGACGAGCACCTTTGGATACCACAATACATCCAACCTCTTTCCGACGGGATATCCGGTTTCGTGCTTGCGCTCGCAGGGTATGGAATCCTGACTATAGCCCTCGCGGTGAACAAGGAGCATTGGGTGGCCGGCGCGATGATGAATACAGTGAGATTTAGGTCGAGACCGGTGGCCACGACGCAATATCAATGATACTGTGGCCTGAATGGTTTTGAGGTGGGATTGGACTGAGAGTTGATAGTGATTTATGATATAATTACTCTACAACGACCTTCTGCATTTTTTATCTTTTTTTCTGTATTTCACTAAAGGTTTTTCTCTTTTCAATGTTTCAATTTTGTTTATCTTTCTTTGAGCATTGGGTGGGAAGGAATTGGCATTGATTGTTTGATCGTTTTTCAAATATGACGGTCCTCCGTCCTCAGCCAAGTCTAACAGTATATTGTATTACTTTATATACGTACTACTAGTAGTGTCTACTCGCCATAGCCCACAGGGCGGCACGCGAGTACTGATATAAAAAAAAAAAAAGGTAGTGTCTAACTTCATTCAATGGTTTAAGCCGCAATAACTATAGAGGCACAAAGATTATCTTGTATATATTTAGTATTATATGATTACAGTATAGACGGAGGTTTCCTCTTCAGTTAAGATGTAATCGCAAACAACAGCTACATTCAAGTCTGGTGGGATTATATAGTGAGCTAGCTCGAGCCGAGCTGGAGGGTGAGCTCGAGCCAGCTCGTGGGTAAGTAGGCTCGGCTCGAGCCGAGCTCGTCAAATAGAAGGTGGGCTCGAGACAGTGAGCCTTGATTACATGATATTGATAATTAATCTAACAGCTTCATCCTCCTCGCCGCTATCCATTAAATTCAGTATTTCTACATCTACTCCCCACTGCTTCCTTCAGCATCAACATTGAGGAAACCCTACGCTAGCTAAGCATTTTAGCGAGCTACCAAGAGAAATACTAGCGTGATCTCGGGCTCGGCTCGTGCCGCTCACTAATGGGATACTATCCCTTGGGTGGTCGAGACATGCATGAATTCTGTGCCGGAAACTAACTGTTTTTATCCCTGTCCATGCCGATCAGACCTATCAGATTGCAACCTCAGAGCTCACGCAGTCTATGATTTAGCATCTACGGAAATAGTACGTTGTAGGAATTCACTGCATTATTGTTATAAATTGTATTAACTATATGAGTTCTAATTGTGAGCCCAATAGAAATAACCAAAGTGGCAGGCCATTTACGTAAATTCCAGCGATTTTGGAATTTAACCCAGGTGAATTAGATTTTAATAGTCCTGGATATCTCCACTGTCAGTAATTGACAGTTGCGCATCAGGTATCATCGTCGAAGAATTGAGTCCAGTCTGTTGTATTATCTGGAAGGTCCATCATTTCTAAAATATTTCTTAGTATATATACTTGAATATAAAGTGTGATACATACTTGACAAAAGTCGTAGACCGCTGCTGTTTAAAATTCTAGACATATGGGAGATTCTACTCATTTAAATACTGAAACAATCTGGTAAATGCTGGCCTCAATTCACCTGGATAGCTGTGGAGTGATTCGTTTAATTGGCCTGAACCGGCCTGAATGGCCTGAACCGGCCTGAATGGCCTGAACCGGCCTGAATGGCCTGAACCGGCCTGAATGGCCTGAACCGGCCTGAATGGCCTGAACCGGCCTGATTGACCTGGACCGGCCTGGTTGGCCTGATTCATGTGGATCAGGCCGGTCCAGGCCGGTCCAGGCTGGTCCAGGCGGTTTCAGTCCAATGCAGATCACGGCCTGTTGGATTCATTGACCTGGGTCACAGGGGCCTGAAGGGTAATGAGGAGGGTGATAAGGCAACATGCCTGGGAGCTGTCCTTCCCTATCAAGAGGAGGTAGTAACAGAGGCGGGCCTGAGGGCCAGGCAGTTCGAAATCGTTAAGGTGGACAGGCCAGAATGTCGGTGGTGTAGCATAGAAGAGGAGACACCACAACATATGTGGTCCAGGCATGAGGTGTGGAAGAGAAGGTGGCCAGGGGGGGCAGGACGCAGTCAGAACGCCACCAGAGGGAAAGGAGGACGGGCCGGACCCACTGGTGGAACCCATGGGGTGGGTAGAGCCGCGACAACCACTTTGACAGGACGAGCACTTGGAAGCCACTCCGCAAATACAACGTCCCCCCAGCGAAACCTACATAGATCGAAAGTGCTCAGTGCGCTGAGTCTTTTGATCTAATTTTCATTCCAAAATACCCAACTCCTCAAGTTTCCCCCTTGGGGTGAAGTTTCGAGGACATATTCAGCTCCCCACTCCGTTGCCAGCACACCAACATCCCTGACTTCTTGGCACTCCCACCATGGATCGGACCAATAGATTCATGGCATTGGGCAGCCCAGCACCAAAAAACATACCCGCAGGTGCCAAAATAACTCTGGCCAGAAGTACCCGTCTCGAGGCCTCACTATACAAGTCTATTAGCGAACGACTTGGTGGAGTCAACATGACCTATATGCTTGAAGCAGTGAGAGAAGTCATTGACCACATTGACCATTGTATAGAAGACCAAATGACAAGACCAAACTTCGAACCAACGGACAGGTTCCTGGAGGAACTCCGAGTCTTACACCGGTATACCAACGTCCTTGCAACAAGGGTAGGAGGGTACACATGTACAGACCGGCATGCAGATATTGTGAAGCATGACTCCAAGGAAAGGGAAACACAAACCGAACCAGAGATACCACCACGGCTGTCATATGCAGCAATTATCTCTCAAAACATTCCACCAACACCACCGGCCCCTAAAAAGTCTTCCACCCCCTCAGCGCAACCATTAATGAAGGGCAGGAAGGTACCCACGGCCCCCATTCCAACAAATGGGCAGTCTTCGAAGCCCTCAAAAGCTTCGGAGAAGGCTACAGAAAAGATGACACCTCCCATCTCCATACAAAACCAAAAATTACCTCCCACGCAAGAAGTCAACAAACCACAGACCGGGAAGCGACAGTTGAGCCTGCCTCAGTCCGGTCGCGCAATTGTGGTACATGGAATTGCAACAACCAAAAAGCTGGGAAAGGTTAGGGACTGGATGGAGAAGGCGAACCCATGGATGGGGAGTATAGTTGCAGCCCGATGGTTGTTGAAGAAGGAGAGGAGGGAAGGGAAGAAGACCAGCTCGGTCGTAATCTACCTAAAAGGGGAGGTAGAGTCGGATGGTCAAAAACTAGCGAAGGTAAGGTTGTCTGGGAGATGGCTACACTCGGAATTGTACGAGTGGAATAGAGTGGGTACAAGAGAGAAGGGGAAGGAGCGAGATGACAGGATGGACATGGATGAAGCAGTGGTAGAGGAGAAGGAAGAGTGCTCCGACAGATGCGAAGGGAGGATCATCTGCGGTAACCTCTTTAGCTACGAAGTCAACTGCCCAAGACATGGACGTTCTTACATCACGCCATTTCGTTGATGTCATATCAGGGGACGTGTTTGTATGTAGTTGCATAGGTGCCTGTCTCCGGGCCATAAGGACTTCGGTCCAGGGACCCTGCCATGGCGAACAGCTGCAAGCGGGGTTACGTGAAAAAAAAAAAAAAAAAAAAAAAAAGGGTGGGTAGAGCCATGAGGGCCTAATTTCAGTTTTAATTTCTCTTTTATTTCTTATGTATTTATTCTCGCCGTAGCCCTTAGGGCGGTATGCGAGTAATAATAAAAAAAAAAAAAAAAAAGGCATGTGGTGTTTTTGTGCGCTGACATCTCGTAACTTCAATATCAGGGTAACGGAGCCAAAGATACCCGTTCATACTAAATTACGTTGTTCACCTCTTTTTGGACAGATATCCTGCTAGTGATGGCGGGTGCGACTAGCTAAGCCGGAGCCCGCCACTACGAAGGAGCTCTGGTGGGAGCGATCCAACCAAGGGAAGAGGGAGGGTGGGAGCGATCCAACCAAGGGAAGAGGGAGTAACCTTCGTGGACATACCTCCAAAAACCAACCCACTCTCTGCTACCAGATTAACGAACTGGCCCTAATGTGCAAGTGCTAGCGTGAGAGACAGGCCACCCCTCGTGGGCAGTTACAATAGTGGCTAGGTTGAGCGGCTGGAATATGCAGGATTGGGTCTGCATAAACAGGGCAGTATTGGTTTGCATAGCTGGACATCACCAGAATGTACAGTACTATTGTGATGTCGGTATGTACAGCACCGACCTTGCATAGCCGGAGCTCTCCTGCAGACCCATTGGTTAGTCAGGGGGCGGCTGGTCACTGAGAGTACGATTCTCCCTACCCGAGAGGGCTACCCTCAGGATTAGGCTACTTGGTAGTCATAACTGCAGACAGATCATTCTCGAGGGCCTGGAAAGCTACAAGCTTGAACTAGTAGCGCACTAGCCTTGACAGCTGGAAGGATCCCTGAAAACTTCTGGGCAGCAGTCTCTAAGCTGTAGGGGCTTAAAGGGCTCGGCAGGACGGTTCTAAAGCCAGTGTCGGTCTCAGCGGTTTCAATGCTCAAAAGCTCCAGGATCACCACTCACCACAATACTACGAAACACTAGTCATGAAATGTTAGGCCGGTGCTTCGAGTCTTGTGGAGGACCTAAGGGTCGAAATGCCACTGGGTACAGGTAAGGGCATGGACTGCAACTCAGTGGGTGTAGCTATCGGCAGCTGGTTCTGAAGGGAACGGAAAAGCTTAGTGAAGGGGCTTATGCAAAGGCGCAACCCCATGTAGCGGCCATGAAAGGGGTATATGAAGCCGTCTCAGCCTTACTGTAAGAGTTGGAAACGAGAACAAGAACTTACTCTGGAAAGAGAAAATTCCGCTATTGCGTGGTGGTAACGGAGGCGGGGATAAGAATGACAGGCCAAAGACGTAGGGCAGAAGAGAGAAACAGGCTGAACCTGGATTATAGACCCCTTACAAGGCAAGGGCAAAACCTCTCGGGACAGGCACTTTCTGCCTGTACGCACACTGGCCGTTTTTCCCACTTATGATCGCCTGGTCTCAGCCTGGGCCTCAGCTTGAGTCCGAGCTGGCCATGGAATTGCCCCAAAATACCGGTAGTCTCCGCTTGTCTGAGAGTGCTTTCAGTTAATCTGCCAATGGTATAGCAACGTATAGGGACGAAAGTGCAGAAAGATTTTTTGCGCACTGATGTAGTTGGTAGAGGCTTGCTACGCACGGATGAGGCTTGCAAAATCCATGCATTTATTTTTTTTTACACTAGACAAATACCTACTAGACGAGAACAACCTACTAGTAGGGATTGATTGATCGTCTCTATTTCTTTAGCCTCAAATAAATAAAATAATAACACACTGTACTAGTAATTGTTTTATTGCATACTTATCCATTTGCATTTTCGTGACAGACATACTAGAATATAAGCTAACAACTACATATGCTCTATACTATATGCAAGGACCATAGGGCAGAAAGGTACCATGGTGAGAGGTATGTACAACAGCAGGTAGGAGTAGTGGTATATGAGTGACAGTGAATGCGAATACCAGCAGGTGGTATGAGTGATAGGTGGTAAATGCAGAGAGTTACCGTCTGCCAGGCTAAAAAGATACTTAACTAGCAATGCTTACTATACTCCTTTATGCGACTGCAACGCCATCGGCTATCATACATGTCATATTTGCATCAACCAATCGCCCATCTATGGTTGCAGTGAGCCCGTAACAGATAGCAAGAAATAGTCATAGTACTATATATCTGATATAACTGACTTTTGGCAAGCATAGAGAATTGCCAGTCCATTAGGTTAAAAAGACAGTTCAGAGTAGGGCAAAGGAGAAGGGGACCCACTAGTGGAACTGATGAGAAGGATGGAACGCAAAGGATGAAATGGGCTTTTTACTTTCCTATGCTACGTAATTACTTTTTTGTTCTTCCTATTCCCTCTCCTTACTTATTCCCTATATACTTAATATTGCCATAGCCCATAAGGTAGCATGTGAGTAATGATAAAAAAAAAAAAAAAAAAAAAAAAAAAAAAGATAGTTGGCTAGCAATATCCGCTAGTCCTCTGTGCAATTCATAACTGCGATTATCATATATGACCATCCTATCGCATATATGTACTCAGTACATATTTGGCTGTGTACTGCTCTCATACAAGTATTGTGCGCTCTACTCAGCCCTTGCACTGGGTGAGCCTTAATATCTAATACATATTTGTAAACTCCGTTCAGCAATGTGCTGAGTTGGCTTGCCTTCAAGGTCACAGGTCACCATAATCATAGTAGGTAGAGTGTCAGTGAGCGTTGCATGTATAAGATATACAAGTATAATAGCAATAGGTATCACAATCAGTAACTCTATACTTACTACTCTATTGTTTTCATGCCCAGATAGCAAACCTATAACTTCATTGCGTAGTTCACAATTATGGCAGAGAGTAATGTCTAGATAATCTCACAAAAATGCAAGATTGGCAGAAAAAAATATGCAGTATTAGAATTTATAACTTAAACAAGTAATTTTCAAAAATAGCTAGGTAATGCCCGCAGGTGGCTTGAAACTAGGGCACAGACTATGTCCTGGTGATTACCACTTGTCCCTACTTGTCTAGCGTTAGGAAAAATGCATGGGTATTGTGGGGGCTACCGTTGCAAAAAAATCTTTCTGCCCTATGCGTTGCCATACTACTGGCAGATCAAGTGAAAGCACTCTCAGACAAGCGGAAGCTACCGGTATTTTGGGGCAATTCCATGGCCAGCTCGGACTCAAGCTGAGGTCCAGGCTGAGACCAGGCGATCATAAGTGGGAAAAACGGCCAGTGTGCGTACAGGCAGAAAGTGCCTGTCCCGAGAGGTTTTGAGGCAAGGGAAACTCACAGGCACACTGGGTGGCCTGCTGGGGGGTAATGGTTGGATTTTTTTTTTCTTTTTTTTTCTTTTAAATATTCTTACTCGCGTGCCGCCCTGTGGGAATGGTTGGAGGCCGTGGAGGGCCAGAATAGGGAAGGCAGATGGTCCAGAGTGCCGATGGTGTGGAAAGTAAGAGGAGACAGCAGCACACAATTGGTCAAGTTGCGAGGTGTGGAGGAGGAGGAGGAGGTGGCCAGGGGGGCTAGAGGTATTAAAGAAGCCACCAGTAAGCGAGGATGAGGCAGACCATCTGGTAGAATTGTTGAGATGGATGGAGAGATGAGTGAGAGAGATATCGCAGAGTCCATTTCCCTGATTATTGTTTCTTTATCATGTGCTTCGTCTTGCTTTTGTTTTCTACCTCTTATCTATCTCCTCCATATTTTCCGATTATCTCATCTGTAATTACTCTCATCACAGCCCTCAGGGCGGTATACAAGTAATGATATTAAATATAGCTTTTTTTCTTAAAAAGAAAAAAAGTAAATCCCGCAAGTAAACGTGGCTATAAGAAGATTTGCTACTGAGTTGTTGTTCATAATGACGCCTCGCTTGAGACTACCAAGACCTTACATCTATATGCCCCCACTCTAGCAAAACACACCTCTACAACCTCCTCGGGCCACGTCCAAGATCACGTGACCGAGCCCGTATCTCGACCCACAGGACAGCTAGCGACACGCGGACAACGACAGACGACGCCCCTCGGCCCGAAGGTCGCGGGGACCTCTAAATATCTACCAAAAACGAACATTTAGACACCTTCCCCAAAGAAACAGCCATCAACGCTCTGGGAGCGCCCCCCAGAACCTCCACCAACCCCCCAACCCACCTTCAGCTCGTACAGTCGCCTCGACGGCGGGGGCACCCCGAGACCCCATCAGCGGCCTCCCCACCACTACGAAAATACGCAACCCAGATAAGGACAGTATTTGCCACCCACTATTCGCCACTCACATCCACTAGCTACACACACCCCTTGCCACCCAAACGCCACCCAAAATACTAAGACCAATAGCGTACAACCCACCAGCCACCGATGGCTCCAACCACGAGAGCCACAAGAGGCCGAACCAACAGCCGGGCCGACCCTCTTCGGCAAGCCAGAAGCGCCACACGGACGGCAAAGCGCCGTCCAAGGGTAAATAACATAGAGTTTTATATGGTGAAGGACTGGAAGGCGCATGAAGACATGACATTTATCGCCAAAGACCAGCAATGGACCCTTCATAAGTTTGCTGACTTTATCCAACACACCAGAACGGAAGAACCGGAAAAGGCAGAAAGAATGGAAAATGCAACCACCCTAGCGGTGGGGCGAGGCGTATTCGCAGACGAGGAGGACATTGAGGTCCCTGTTAGGACAATAACTATCGACGACATACAGACAGGCAGGGTTCTGACCCAGCAAATAATTGAGTTCATCGAAAGAAGCAAGGCCATGGACTCCCGCCCACCCGAAGACCAGTTGGAGGAGACAATTGTAGTAAAGCCACCCGCCCCTAATACCTACGACAAGATGGAAGAAATGATCATGGTGAGACCACCAGAATTAAGAACTACGATTCCGGCGACATATGACAATGAGTCAGAGGTCCCGGATTCACAGGAGGAACCTGCATCCACAAGCAAGACCACGTCCCTCCCCCTATACAAGGACCCAGACTTTAGTGACAATGAAGGGTACACCCCGGTGCCTCACGCCGGAGCACACATGCTCATTAAAGATGATGACACACAAAGCGAGTCATCAGACGACACAGTAATATATATACCGGCAACTCCCAGCACTCGGCCACCAACTCCGGACAGACCCCGAACCCCGGACATGGATGAGAGTGCCTATGAGGAGCAATTCATGCTGGATACAGCAATAGCCGCAGCGAGGCAGGCACGATCCTGGGAAACCAAGATGACTCAGGGCCGTATGAAACAAGAGACTGCCAGATATATGGGAGCTTCAGCAGCAGAAGCCCTACGGGGACTAGAGAAACGATTCGGACTGGGCAGGTGGGAAAGAGAAGTGGATAATGACCTTAAAAGATGGACGAGGGATATGGCTGATAAATACTGGGCCTGGAGGAGCGAGCAAGCAGCAGGAACGGATAGCATCCATACTGACATAAGCCGGGAACTAGAAGAGGCACAACAAGACCTAAAACAGCACACGAGAGTGTGCTTAGAAACACACCACGAGGGCATTCGCCACTTCATGCTCAACCAGATGGCAGTCGAAAGAAAGAAAATCAAGGACGAAATACTATACGAGATATTCAACCGAGACACCCTCAGAGAGCGGGACGACAGTTGGGTGAGGATTATCCTAGACGCCTTACAATACCACAGCAATATCTTGGATGACCTAAGAAGAAGACTCGGGGTAGTCACGCCAGGCAGAATCGAAATGGAACCAGAACTCACACTGACACATACAACAAACTGGAATGACCTTACCTCAGGAGCAAACACGCCCGAATTGACAGCAACGGCCACACCCTTGGAGACAAAGACGCCTACATTAATTGACCTCAGCACGCCTAGCGCATCACCCATGCCAAATAACAAACTAACTACTGAAGGAGGAGGGGACCAAATGGACAGAACTTATACAAACGTGAAACTTGAGGATAGCAGGCACGCGGTCAGGCTCAAGACAATACCATCGCCCCTCACAGGAATGATACGAAGGCCGGTAGGAAAGAGAAGCTCCTCGGTACCTGCCCGGAAGACTACAGAAGAAGGAGGAGATAGTATGGATTATGACCTCACCAATACGAACCTCAAAGACAGCAAGCACGCAATCGAAATTGACAGAGACATAGCCATGCGAGACAACACAGACATGTCGAGCACCATACACATGTCCAACAGCATACCAACAAACTCAAGCCCGGCGCAAGAACCATTGATAAAGTCTACAACTACAGTACAGCTTCCTAAGAAATCACGAGGTGGATCCAAGCCCCAAGGAGATGGACGAAAGGGAGCAGCTACCAATAGAACAGCTAGAAATAATACTAACAAAACAGCCACCAGTGAGGGTGCTCCTACCACTGAGAAACTGGACAATAAGAAGGGGGCCGAGACGAGAGGCACAAGTAGTACTCCCAACATACCGACACATAAAGGAGAGAAAAGCAAGGAGAGGACACCAGAGAATGAGACAAAACCCTCCAAATCCACTGAGAAAAGGAAATCATATGCTACGGCAGTAAAAGAAGCCAAACTCACAAGAGAAGACAAACCCCAAGCAGGAACCCCAACTCAGAGACAAGAGGAAAAGCGGACACTACTCAAGGGGCCAGCACAGAAGGGTGAGGAAGAAGTAATACCCAAGGAGAAACTGTGGCAGGCGAGAGTCTTTGGGGCGCAAAACTGGCAGAGTATTAGTGAGGATCCAAGATCACACTCAGTGTTCGAGCACAAAAAGGCCATGAGAGACAGGATCAATCGAAACCTAGGAACGGAAGCAGAGTACCAAGTGAGATTCGTTGCCCTGGACCCAGAATACCCCCACGAAAGAATCTTAATCATGGCAGATACTCAGTATAAGAAAGGACTTAGGTCTCTAGGCCCCCTAGAGAAAGCAACATGCAATGGACACCAACATCTAAAAGTCGACTGGGATCACAGAATGGTTGAGCTAGTAACTTTTAACATAGGAACCAATGAGGCTCCGAGCAGGGTGGAGAGAGAATTGAGAGCTGACAATCCAGGAGTATTGGCCAATAGATCAGTACGCAGATTAACTAACAAACAGGTCCCAACACAAGGAAACAAGGCACTATCCATTTTTGTGACTGATGGAGTAGTCGAGACCCTAAAATCAGGCTTACTCTTCAGAGGTGATAGAATAAAGCTATACCTAAGACAGGATCTAGGAAAGGAGACCTCGAATAAAGCCAGAAGATATAGGTACACTGCTCCAGATGGATACTGCCGACATTTCGTAGTGGGACAGGTAATCGAGTGGCTCCCCAGACAACGCAACCTTCCAGAACATCTGAAGAGCTCACCAGCAAGGCGAGACTACGAAGACCCAGTCGACCTCAATGAAACTCCATTTGCAAAGTCATGCCAGGCTTGTCGAAAGAAAGGCGGACACGAGGAAGGGTGTGAACGAGCGAGAGCAGCACAGGAGAAAGCGACCCCATATACGGCACCAGGGTATCGACAAATAAGACTATGATTAAGGTCGCATACCAGAACGTTGGCAGGTCAATACTGGGGACGGACCTAGCCCTACAGGAAGCAGCAGACAAGAAAATAGATATACTTTTTATAGGGGAATGCTGGAGAGCACCAAGGGGAGGAACTACATTTCATCCAAGCTATATGAACGTACATTCTCCTATAAAAAGCGGAGCAATAACAGCCTACGTAAGGAAGGACAGAATAATGAGCATGAAAATAGACGGCAAAGCCAACCACATCACAGTACAATTAGACGACCGAATGATTACTGGAGTGTACTGGAACAGAGACACCGATATTGAGAAGGAATTGGAAGAGATAGGAGTAACGGATATGATAATAGGGGACTGCAACAGCCATCACTATGACTGGTCTCCGAAACAAGATACTAGAGGCATACTACTAAAAGACACCCTCCAAGCACGAGGACTACTCCAACAGATAGATAGAAATACTATCACATGGACACGGACAATCAATGGACAGATAAGAACGGCACTCTTGGACCTGGTATTCGCAAGACCCAGGGAATGGAAAACAACAAAGACAACATGGATTTCTGGTACAGACCATGTGATGATTATCGGAACATTGGATACCAGAAAGAAGACAGAGGCCAAAACCTTTAAAGTAACAGACTGGGACAAATGGGAAGAATTTGTTGATAAATATGGCAACAGAAAACTAGCCGAAGGTATTGATGGGTATGAACTACTATGTGAATTAAGCCAAAAGTTTACAAAAGATGCATACATCACCAGACGCACGAAACGATGGTTCGACAAGGAGGTAAAAGAGGCACGACAAATGACCAGAACCATCCTAAAGAGCGGGGCTAGCCACACAGAGAAAACAAGAGCGAGAAGACTACTTAGGGAGATAATAAGAGATAAGAAGAAGGAATACTGGGAAGGCTTCTTAGAAGAGGACAGAATCACCTCACCATGGGATATTTTCAGGCTAGCAAGAGACCCTTTCCGCCAAAGAGACCTCATGGGGATACCAGGCTCAGACGAGGAGATAGCTAAGGTATTGATTGAGCGCAACTTCATATCACAAGGACAAGAAACTACGACCACTACTATCAGACCAACAGGACTCACCGTTGAAAAAGATCAAGCCAGGATGATGATAGAAAAGGCACTAACAAAAGCTAAACCAAGATCAGCACCGGGACCCGATGGCATACAATATGGCTTACTGAAGCTTCTGAAGGGTACGACTCTATGGACTGCTGTAAGAGAGAGAATTGTAGAATATATAAACGGTGACTACGATTTTGCCAGAGGCTTTGAGGTGGTTATGATACTCAAGAAAGGGAAACCCAGAGATCAGGTAGGGAGTTGGAGACCCATAACGCTTCTGAACACAGTAGCGAAGCTAGGTCTTTTTTTTTTTTTTTTTTTTTTATATCATTTAATCGCTTGCCGCCCTAAGGGCTATGGCGATGTTGTGCTATATAAATAAGAGAAAGTTAATATCCACGACCGAAGCTTCCCGCCTAAATACCCCAAGCCTCAACCCTGTCCTAAATACATGTATTTCCCGCTGTTTCCATTTGTCTTGCGGGAGGGAAAGCGGCCAGCAGTCTACCTCACCCCCGTCCCCTATCGGCTTCATACCGGCACGCCCTCAACCATCTTCCTCCGAGCCTGACCCTGTCGACGTCCTGCTGGTCCTCCAGAAAAACTACCACCGAACTCGTCTTCTTTCCTTCCCCAACCAGTAAGTCCTTCCTTCTCAACCAGCGAACCCCAACAATCTTCCTCAGGTCCTTGTTGTCCTCTCCCAGCCATCGTTGCACCTTCCCCAAATCCCTCCTCAACGCAACCCCATGTACAACGATGCCGATCCTGACCTTTGGCTTCGGCGTCGGCTCCCGATTCCCCGCAGGAGGAAGTGTCCTCTTCTTCTTCCCCTTTGTCTCACTCCTCGGGGGTGGTGGTGGAGATGGTGGTGCCGCCTGTGGCTTCGGTGATGGTGGCGGCGGTGAAATTGGCTGTGTTGCGCCCGACGCTGCGATCTTCTTCGCCTCCTCGTCGCTGAGTCGGCGTTTCTCTTCGTAGGGGTGATTTGGCGCAGGCATCTTCCCCTTCCTCTTCCGGCTCCCGGAGGCGGGGGTGTCACGTGGTGCCTCCCGCTGGCGCTTCTTCCTGTCGGCGGGTGGCGATGGTGGTGAAGGTGGAGGCGGTGGCTTCTCCTGATGTTGTGGTGGCGGTGGCGGTGGGGGCGGTGGTGGTGGTGGTGGTGGCGGTGGCTCCACCGGAAGCGTCTCCACTGACGTGATGGGGCTGCGAAGCTAGGTCAAAAAGTCATCGCAAACCTGCTACAAAGAAAAGACGACCTTTTCAGAGACACTCAGCTTGGAGGAAGACGCCATCGAGGTGCAGAGGATCTACAGCGACAAGTGCTGAAGGAGACAGAGAAGAGGCTACAGAAGAAAGAATGGGTAGCCCTAGTGGGAGACGATATCAAGTCAGCTTTTAACTTTCTTCGAAGGGACAAGGTGGTTGCTCGAATAAGACAAACAGACCATAACCTAGCGAGCTTTGTAGAAGCTTTTATGATGCCGACCAACTACAACATGACATGGGATGGCAAAAGGAGAGCTACAGGGAGGATGACAGATGGTACACCGCAAGGATCTCCACTATCCCCGGTACTATTCCTGATCGGTGTAGCACCTGTGGCAGAGAAGGTAGACCAACACAACTTCACCAGGTCATATGTCGATGATTTCCACAGTGTAATCTCACATCCGTCACTCCTAAAACTCCGACAAGCCATAAAGATACACAGGGCAAAAATCACCGAAACAGCAGCAGAGCATGGATTCGAAATTGACCCAAACAAGTCCGAGACACTAATAATTGGGGTAAAAGGCCCTGACTATAGGCTAACCGGATTGACGGTAGATTGGGAGCTAAAATTTACTCGACATCATAAGAAGAGACTACTTCTCGGGAAGGCAGCATGGGGAGTGGCATCGAGACTAACTCGCCTCACACCAGCCAAGAAACGACAGATATATACAAGCATCGCACGCACAATCGCCACATGGGGATGCTGGGCATGGCAGGACTACTCAAGACAGTCTCCACCAGCAACCAAGATCAAAGACATAGAAAAATGGCAATACACAGTAGCACAGAAGATTACTGCAGCCCCGTGGGGTACCAGGCGAGACATAGTCGAAGGAATAGCCAACCTAGAATCAGCCCAAACATTCCTAGAAGGAGAACGCCAGAGGGTAGAAGCCAGGGCCCTACGGTTCCACGATGAGATAATCCAAAACAGGGATAATGAGTGCAGGTACCTACGGGGGTCTCTCTCACACAACAACCCCCTACCACTAGCCATCCTACCAGCACTACCTGCGGACGCAGACAAGCTCGAGTTCGAGAATGCCATAGCCAATGCCGAGGACGAGGGGTGGAACTCCGTCTACACTGACGGGAGCAGGATAGATTACAAGACAGGCCTAGGCACCTACGCAAAAGACACCTCTACTTCCACATACCTAGGGGAACAGACTACTGTCAATGATGCAGAACTCATTGCCATGAGCGAAGCATTACGCAATCAAGCTGGGGAACTCCTGATCATAACCGACTCTAAGGTATCGATATCCAAGCTCCTAAAGATCGCCCAGGGAGAGCCCACCCACAAAGGACCGGCAAAACTGGTTAGAGACGCCTGGAAAGCGAGAATAGACCGAGGTGACTGGGACGTTGCAGTGATGTGGGTCAAGTCCCATATAGGAGTCAAAGGGAACACCGAGGCAGACACAGCTGCGAAAATAGGCACATGCCTCCCCTACCAAGATGAAACCATAACAGAAGATGGGATACGACAAACCTCGAGACATCAGCGCGCCACAGAGAGAAACCGGCTACGGCTCAGCTACCGTCCCTTGACAAGACTTGGAAGTCGACACATAGCCACACTAGCAGGAATACTGGGCGACAAGTTACTACGGAAATGGCAGTACGAAATCGGGAAAGCAGACAGCCCAGAATGTCGATGGTGTGGGGAGGAGGAGGAGACTACTGAACATGTGCTCACTAGGTGCAGGACGTGGAAACGAAAGTGGCCAGGAGGCATGCAAGACTTGGTCACTCCTCCGAAGAGCAAGGACACAGACCCACTTAGAGACATCTTGGAGTGGGCAGGGGCATAGGAGACACGCAGGATCTTTTCTTATTCCTTTTCTTCTACCTTCATATGTATCTAATCTTATGTAACTAATCTCGCCATAGCCCCCAGGGCGGCACGCGAGTAATGATATAAAAAAAAAAAAAAAAAAAAATCTATATGCCCTTCGTACGAAAACACATACAGTATTTCGACAAATTCCTTATCTACTCGTACTACTTTCTGCCGTGCAAAGAAAGTATGTAGTTTTCAACTTGTTACTTATAAGATCCTTATTCGAGATTCATGTCCTGGGTTTTCAGGGTAATAGAATCGAAGCCAAATCGCATACTAGTATCATAGCTTTTAGTGACCTTCCGTGTATTGGCTCTAGACCCCAGCTGATTCCCTGACGCTAATATTGTCAAAAATTTTGCGTCATCTCACCTGCATATTACAGTTTAACTGGCCGGCTACAGATCCTGTTTTTAAAAATATTTACTTTCTTTATTTTGTTCGTATGCAGCCCTGTCTGACTATGATGGGGCACTACTAAGGTGCGTGAAGAGATTTTTTTTTTTTTTTTTTATTTTTTTTTTTATATATATCAGTAATCGCTTGCCGCCCTAGGGTCTATGGCGATGTGCGTGAAGAGAGGCATTACATACAGACTGACATTCTGTCCCTCACCGCGTGTCGCGGTACAGGCCCTAGCTTTGGGCCAAATCATGTAGCTGTACAGAGTTAGAGGGTAAACTGTGACCTTCAGGATGGACGGAATTATAATTTTGTTACAATGTGTTGACAATTCGAAGTAGCTTAGTGAACCTACATAGGTGGAAATTGCCTACGGTATTATGGGCAAAAGTTCAAGTGTGCGTGAACGAGATAAGCGGCTTTAATTATATATTAGCAGTTCGGATCTAGAACAATCAATTCACTCAACAAGTGCTAGGGTAAATCGTTTCGAGCTCGCCTTTGCACATTATGTATCCGCTTTCCGGGATTTCAATACAAAAGCCAGTGCGGACAAACAAAGAAGGACATCTGGAAGAGTCGCACAAAATTTTAAGCACACCTTAGATTTCTAATGGACAATTCTTTATCTGACTTTCCCCTTCAATGCGCTTCACTACTATAGAAGTGATCGATAGAAATACTGCGTAGTTTATTAAAGAATTTTAAGCAACATCATGCCAGACTAGTAAGATCTCCCTCACGAGCGACATTGGACCGTGTTCTTGAGTTCTTGATAAGCGCTTGGACATAAAACTGTCAGTCCTCCTGGGCTCTATGTCTACGAGATCAACGTAGAAACGAGCCGCTAGCCCTGACCTAGGACCTAAGATGGCATTATTGCAATTCTCCTACCATGGTAACGTCAATAAAAGCTCTAACAACATCATCATTACCCTGCAATCAGTATACGATACCACTTCCGAAACTCAACGTGTTGCTAGTCACAGAGACCTATCTACCCCCACATCTTTGTCCATACTACCGCTGTCAGCCCAGCAGCCCAGCAGCCCTAGAGTGATTTACTGCCTTCGTGACACCGTTGACTTCTATGGCTCGAATAATGTATTCAACAAAATCAGAAGCTCTGGGTCCAAAGTTGACCGAGGCTAAGCTAATGGACCTGAATCCGTTATTCCTGTGTTGGGACATGAGCACTCACAAACTGAAGTTGAGTCATCGGTTCAAGTTTCCTCAGGCTACTCGATCTGGGAAGCCCTTTGCAAGCAAGACGGGCCACTTGCAGTACGCATCTCTACCCTAGAATTGTGGCCAACGAGGTTGAGGAGAATATGTTGTTTCAACTGTACAGGCGCTTGGATAATTTTTAGTACAGCGTTTCTTTTTGCAAAGAATAATACCTTTTTCTAGAACAAAGATAGCTATCGCCTGAGCCGCGCTACTACCGATATCGATGATTGGTCCATTTTAGCGAACGGCCCAGCACAATAGTGTAGGTAGTACGTTGATTGCATGTAACGGTGGCAAGCTGCATTCTCGATTGCCTTTATTAGGTAAAGCTCCAATAATGTAAATAGTAAGTAGTACATGACAAACCTAATGCCTAACATACAGGTGTATGGCATATATAGTATACTGTGTACTTTTCATACATGCACTCTTTGTGCTTCATGATCGTAAGGCTCAGCTTTGCTTAACGTTGCAACATTAGTATCATGCGGCGCTTTACGGTTGCATCGAAACTATTGCCACATTGCAATTCTATTACCGCCCAAGAATGTAGCTGAGTCATCAACTGCACCAATGATAGTTTCGACATACACAATGACTAATTTTGTATCCAATATGCATCACCTCAGGTAATGTTACATTCAAAATGACACATACATACGCGTACTACATGACAAGTATATAAACTCCAAATTTAGATAACTCTAAATATGCATGAAAAAGCAGCCACCAAGCAACAAACTTCCCCATTCAATACATGCAGATGCGATGAGACATAAGTACTTAAGCAATGCCTGACTGATGCAGTGCACAAGGCAAGACAGTTTGGAGATTTCTAGAATTATCTAACACGAACAGGACACAAGGGCGTTTATGTGTGCTATAGGAGTTTTATGCAAGGGGAGTTATTTGAGTCTCAATATTAATCTTTCGATCCTGATTGACAAATTGACCAATCAGCAAGCCCTCTCTGCAATGAGGCTGTATCATACAGATAAAGAGCACGTGCACGTGTGCAGTTTCATGTCTGAGAGTCTGCTAAGCGTGTGCAAGGGCAGCTATGTACATAGTACTACATGTATGGCAATACTTGACCAGTTACGATGCCCATCTTAGGACCGAATGCAAATGAGAACACCTTACACCTTCTCTTGTTATTATCTGTTCTCTTCCTACACTCCTTCCTTATCTGCAATGCCAGTTTTACATATGTATTTATATGCACCAATCCTGGAGCACCTCCAACCGTAAGGCGCAGGGTAGTAGTACAATCTAATTTGTATTTTGCGTCGCATTCCCCCCTCCCCGGACTCGGGAGAGCCAGCTTCCGGGCTTGTAACGTCCTAGCACCTGCAAGAGTTCCAAAACGCATGAATGAACTGCCCTACAGAGTATCAGTCGTGGAAAAGTTCCGAAACGAGGAGAGTGTTCTTTCCCTGGTCTAGCTCCCAGATGTAACAGGCGCCCGTGCGGCGGATGCGTGTATTCGCTCCTGTGGATCTTGTTTAATTGTACATATCCCTCTCCCATTCCTCCTCCACACTCCGACCCTCCCACACACACGCACATGCAGAACCCGAACTTCTTCATTTCAGGGTTCATACCGCCGCGGGCGCAGGGCCATTTGCTTACCCTGGAACCTAAGTGATAAGGAACGTCGGCGTCGACCTCGATACTAGTATATCCGGGTATCAGTAGATTCGCCACCTACAGTAGTAAAGTATCAATATGCACGTACGGAAGAAGTAACTATTTTTTATGTGCATGTGGCGACATGTACTAATCCAACCCCTATAGACATTTGTGCACTCATACTCATATTTAATTATCCTCCGTTTTTTACGGCAGAGGTACTTACCTACTGTTGCATGTAGTTAATCCTTTATTTGAATAAGGCTCAACTAGTTTGGATTGTAAACAACATCTTTGCACCGGTTACTGAGATACTTGTTAAGTATGTAGATCTACTACATAATTACCTTATGCCGTTTACTTGCGTTTCGTCACTTCATACCGCTCCATTGCCCCCAGATAGAAGACCGACACCGGTGCCCAGAACGATGGTACCAGCGGAATCCCAAAACGGTAGTCTCATTCAAAATAGCGTCTCACTGCGGACGTGGCTTAGGTAACACTACTTTAATTGGCGCTTGGTCAAAAAAAGTCCAACTAGTCAAATCCCGGTTCACCGAAAACTAGCCGAAAATACAGTATAGGAGGGCGGATACCGTGCACCCGAATAATCCATCACTTAATGTCCAGTTACAGCGAAATTGGGGAAGTGAAAGTTTTTTGAAGCGTCAGTTCCCCCTCCTTGTAACAGGGTACCTAAGCTGATCAGATCGTAAAGTAGCGAAAAACAAAAAAATGGTATTTTAGTAGTCAGCTTTAGCCTTTTTTCCCTTCTTCATCTAGTGCTTACATAAAATATGGGGATTGTGAAGAAGCTCAAAACTGACAACAAGCAGTGCGGTGGAGACATTGACAAATGATATTTCGAATGCTCTCACGGCGTAAGTAAGAAATATACTTACGTATACCTTGAGTTCTGGTTCCGCATCTGGTAGATGTATTTGACTTTCTCCACCCTTACTTGACCGAGTCCAGACCCCTGCCTTACGGTTCAACCAGACTACCTTACGGTCAACCAGACTACCTTACGGTCACAGGGTCGGTGCAACCAGACTAGACATTGCGTGCTCTTGGCGATAGCGCTTCGGGCAGCTAGCAGCAACGCCGTGGCTGAGGGTTTGCCATTCTCGAGGTCTCCGTAATATCGATTTGAAAACGGAGAAGAAGTTGTAAAATCCAACTAGTAGCAGGAAGCGCGCCTGCCATTGATTGGCTATATGTAAATATTTGCACTTCGTATGTATTACTGTGTATTCCAAGATTGAGAGGAGGTGGAGATTTAGAAAATGCTGCATGGGCGTAAAGTACTAGTACAATCTGTAGCGAGGAGGAGGAGGAGGGTGGGGAAAGGTGAGTCAAGTAAGCATCATATTGCATGGGTACTGATTGGTAGATGATGTGCTTGGACTTATATCCTTATACCACGTATACTTGTGGTAAATCTCATTGAAGCACGTGCGCTTCCGGTGAGGATAACAAAGAGGGAAAATGTTACACGAAATATATATTGTAAGGTACTAGTGCAAGGTAATATATAGGTATGCATCTCTATCTATGTAACATGTATGTACAAAGTGGATTTCATCGCATGGAGGGAATTGTGATTTGAAGGTTTATTGAGAGCGCATAATAAAGGCTTACTTGTAAGTGTCATGACCGATGTATGTCGGCGGTGTATATGTTTGTACCTCCTATGCTGATCAAGAACGATGATGCTCAGTGTGATCTAGCAGTCAGTGTGGAAAGCGAAAGAAGCATTGCCCAGTGTTCGGGTATCGATCCTCCAGATCTGAGACATGAGACATGACATACGTGTATGCATATCGGAGTCAACATCTCCATAGATTCCTATCCCTCTAGGCTCCCTCCTAGCCTTTGTCTCAGTCGTCATGTTGCAAAATTAACATTCTTACTCTAATCGTCTAACGCCACTACTCACCTCGGCGTCGGCTGGCACAACACCCGTCCTTTACATGTAAGAGTACCTTATGTGCTTCATCCTCCAGTCCAATCCAAGGACTTGGGATTATTATGCGTGGCGCCCGTTAATTGCGGTTTGCAATTGGGCAAGGGCGCAGGCTGCGGGCTGCGGACGCCGTGTGCCTAGTCTGACTCCGACATGTGCGGTGGATCCAGCCAAGCTTTTTTGACTCTGCGAGATACGTTGCAAGCGGCGCCGCGATTGGGTCCCTTTGACGTTACTTAATAATAGAGCATTGAAACCAGAGCATGCGTGCTTCAATCTTTACCTTGTCCAACCAGGACTTCTACCTTGTACTGCGTGCGGCTCATTCCCGTCCGACAAACTTGTACGACTACTAGTAGGGCCTCTGATACCGCCTCTACTGCCCCCATCTAGTAAAGCTTGGCGCCTTTCGGAACCGCTACGATCCGGAGGCTACATTCACAGGGCAAACTGCCCTACTCGATCAAGACAAGGCAAAAATGCGTTATCCGTCGACTTCCTATTTTGTGTCTCACGGCGTTTTCTCACGTAAACCCTTTTCCTTCTCGGATGGCAAATATATTTGTTTCCGGGGCGAGAGAGGGGGGGGGGTTCGTCAGCCAGCAAAACAGAGTAAATGTCAATTCCCTTAATTTATAGGGAGATGCCCCACGCACTGTAAAAACCGTGAACCGCAAGCTACATCTAGCTAACTCCGAGCAACCCCCTCCAGCTTCTCTCTGAGTGGACAAGCTCAAGTCTGAGGCGCGGAATTAGCGACTTCCGGTATCGATCCGACAAACAGTCGGAGACCATTGGGGGAAAGAACCGTTATATCAACAGCGATCGCCGGTGGAGTTGATACCCTTTTTTTATCCAGGGCTAGGAGTTGGTTCTTGTTTGGTTCTTGACTTTTTGTCTTTCATTCATTCTTTACTTTTGTGTGGGCATATCAAAATTTGCTTTTGGCCCCTTCGTTCCACTCATTAAGGAATTCCCAGAAAAGCGACGACGAACTGTGAGACAACATCCGGATTTGGCAGTGAGTCTCAACAGCTCGGAAACCAGAAGATACCGTGCCGGATTGTCGAATTGAATACACCACAACGCAGGGTATATATCGACCACAACATAAACAAAGCAACATTGGCCCGCTCAATACTTAGCTTGCACTTTGTCCGTACGGAGCGTTGAAGGAGAAGGGGGAAAGGAGAAGGAGATAGATCTATAAAGGGTCCCTGTCGAGTTTGCATCTCATTTCACGTATACAATGTCACACCTGTCCGCCGAGAGGAGGGACCCCGAGAAATCGGGTACCAGCAGCCTCTCCGACGCCAGCTCCGTCACGCAGTTCGCCGACATCGCCCCCGGCCCCGTTGCCGGCGGCATCAAGTCCCCGTCCTCCGATGACCACCACCTGCCTACCGATGCCGAAATCGACGAGCAGCTCACCGAGCTCGCACGTCGGCTCTCCCACCACGGCGACGAAAACCCCCAGGCCGGCAACGGGCTCACACACACGCAGACAAAATCTACCATCGGGCACCTCGCAAACGCTAACCCATTCGTGGACCCCTCCCACCCAGAGCTCAATCCCGCATGCCCAGAGTTCGACGCTCGCAAGTGGGTCAAGACTGTGCTCCGCTACCATGCCCGAGCCGGCAACGGCGACGGCGAGAACGGGCTCCCCGAGGGCGTCGACCTCGACGCACTCCGCGCCGGTGTCTCATTCAGGAACCTCAACGTCCATGGCTTCGGCACACCAACAGACTTCCAGAAGAACGTAGCAAACATCTGGCTCTCGCTTGTGGAAGGCGTCAAGTCGGTATTCGGACAAAGCGGGAAAACAAAGATCCAGATTCTCAGGGACTTTGAGGGTGTGGTGAAGAGCGGGGAGATGTTGGTTGTGCTCGGGCGGCCGGGGAGTGGATGTTCTACGTTCCTCAAGACGGTCGCGGGGGAGACCCACGGCTTCTATGTGGATGACAAGTCAGAGATAAACTATCAGGGTATTCCGAAGGAGGTGATGCACAAGAACTTTAGGGGGGAGGTTATCTACCAGGCGGAAACTGACGGTATGTTTGTTTGCATTTTATATCCTACCTACTATATACATTCATATGATGCTCTAAGCAAGACTATATGATACCCACACGTCCGCCGGACTTGATTACAGTGCCCCTGGAGGCCGGAGAGCCAATTCTTGCGATGCTAACCGATTGGGCGACTCTCCGCCTTGAACAGTCCACTTCCCACAGCTCACAGTCGGTGAGACTCTCACATTCGCAGCCAAAGCCCGCGCCCCCCGTATCCGTCCATACAACGTCACCCGCCAGCAGTACGCCGAGCATATGCGGGACGTCATCATGACCATCTTCGGCCTCTCACACACCATCAACACCCGCGTCGGCAACGACTTCATCCGCGGCGTCTCCGGTGGTGAGCGGAAGCGTGTGTCCATCGCGGAGGTGGCGCTCAGCGGGAGTCCGCTGCAGTGCTGGGACAACTCCACCAGAGGCCTTGACAGCGCCACCGCGCTCGAGTTTGTTCGCACACTACGAATGCATGCAGACCTGACAGGGAGCACCTGTCTGCTGGCGATATACCAGGCGCCGCAAGCTGCGTACGATGTGAGTCCCATACACCACGGTCACATTATGACAGCTCAAATAGCGCAGTGCTAACATATCTGTTTACAATTGCAGCTCTTCCACAAAGTCATCGTCCTCTATGAGGGTCGCCAGATCTATTTCGGCCCCACCACGGAGGCCCGCAAATACTTCACCGACATGGGTTACGTCTTCCCAAACCGCAGTACCACCGCAGACTTTCTGACGTCCATCACCAACCCCGCCGAGCGCATCGTCGCCCTCGGCTTCGAGCATCTTGTGCCGCGCACTCCCGACGAGTTTGCGCAGCGCTGGAAGGAGAGCGAGGCCCGCAAGCGCGTGCTCGCCGAGATCGAGGATTTCGAGAAGGAGTACCCCTTCGCCGGCTCCCGCGTCAACGAGTTCCGCGAGGCCCGCAGCGCGCTGCAGGCCAGAGGCCAGCGTTCAAAGTCGCCATATACACTTACTATGGCCGGACAGATCGCGCTTTGCGTCGACCGCGGCTTCAAACGTCTCAAGAGCGACATGACCCTCATGCTTACTGGTGCAATCGGAAACGGAGCCATGGCCATGATTATAGGAAGCGTTTTCTACAACCTCCCTAGCGATACCTCGAGCTTCTTCTCCCGCGGAGCCCTCCTGTTCTTCGCCGTCTTGCTCAATGCTTTCTCGTCAGCCCTCGAAATCTTGACTCAGTACGCCCAGCGCCCCATTGTCGAGAAGCATGCGCGGTATGCACTCTATCACCCTGTCTCCGAGGCAATCGCGTCCATGATTTGTGACATGCCGGCAAAGATCATCACTGCTATCGCGTTTAACCTGACACTGTATTTCATGACGAACCTTCGCCGCGAGGTTGACGCCTTCTTCATCTTCTTCCTCTTTTCGTTCGTCACGACGCTCGTCATGAGTAACATCTTCCGTACCATCGCTGCTTGCTCCAGGACGCTTCACCAGGCCATGCCCTTCGCCGCCATCTTCATGCTCGCACTTGTCACCTACACTGGCTTCTCGATCCCACCCAGGGATATGCGTGTGTACGCGCGCTGGATCAACTACATCAACCCGATCGGGTACGCCTTCGAGTCGCTCATGGTTAACGAGTTCAGCGGGCAGGAGTACCCGTGCACGTCCTATATCCCCTCCAATGTCGACGGCATGTTCCCCGCGTACGATGTCCCCGCCACCAGCGCCTCGCATGTCTGCTCCACTGTTGGAAGCATTCCCGGCAAGGAGACTGTTCGAGGCGATGATTTCATCGGGCTGAGTTACTCGTACTCCAAGAGCCACATGTGGAGGAACCTTGGCATTCTTTGGGGCTTCTTCTTTTTCTTCCTGGCCACATATCTCGGGGCGAGCGAATGGATCCAAGGGGCCAAGTCGAAGGGTGAGGTGCTCGTTTTCAGCCGCGGCAAGGTGCCACGTAAGTCCAAGTCCCATGACGCCGAGGGCGCCCTCGCGACTGAGAAGAGTGTTGTCGTGGGCAACGAGGCACCAAACACCAAGGACATTTCCGCGGCCATCCAGAAGCAGACTGCAATCTTTCATTGGGAGGACGTATGCTATGATATCAAGATCAAGGGACAAGACAGGCGAATCCTGGACCACGTCGATGGATGGGTCAAGCCAGGCACGCTCACCGCGCTCATGGGCGTCTCTGGCGCCGGAAAAACCACACTTCTCGATGTCCTCGCAAACCGCGTCACAATGGGCGTCGTCACGGGCGACATGTACGTCGATGGCCGCCAGCGCGACAGCTCCTTTCAGCGAAAGACGGGCTATGTCCAGCAGCAAGATTTGCACCTGTCCACATCCACGGTCCGTGAGGCTCTGAGGTTCAGCGCACTCCTGAGGCAACCGAAGCACCTAAGCGACAAGGAGAAGATGGACTACGTCGAGGAGATTATCGATCTGTTGGAAATGAGAGACTACGCAGATGCCGTCGTTGGTGTTCCAGGTGAAGGGCTGAATGTTGAACAGCGCAAGCGGTAATGCCAATTTTCTTTCCCGTGACAATCTTATTCGTGTATACTAACGACTTGAGCACAACAGCTTGACCATCGGCGTTGAACTCACTGCCAAGCCTGAGCTCCTACTCTTCCTCGACGAGCCTACCTCCGGTCTCGACTCGCAGACCGCCTGGTCCATTTGCGCCCTTATGCGCAAGCTCGCCAACAACGGCCAAGCTATTCTCTGCACCATCCACCAGCCATCCGCCATCCTCTTTCAAGAATTCGATCGCCTCCTCTTCCTCGCTGCCGGTGGCAAGCCTGTCTACTTCGGCCCCATCGGCGAGAATTCGCATACCCTCATCTCATACTTTGAGCGCAACGGAAGCCATCCTTGCCCGCCAAGTGCCAACCCCGCTGAATGGATGCTCGAGGTCATCGGTGCCGCCGGCAATGTTGCCCTTGCGACCCGCAACGACTGGCCAGAGGTGTGGAACGCGTCGCCGGAGAAAGCGGCTGTCAAGGCGGAACTCAAGCGCATGCAACAGGAACTATCCCAGCTTCCCCC
Source organism: Kalaharituber pfeilii (assembly GCA_015179045.1). Classification (NCBI taxonomy): domain Eukaryota; kingdom Fungi; phylum Ascomycota; class Pezizomycetes; order Pezizales; family Pezizaceae; genus Kalaharituber; species Kalaharituber pfeilii. The sequence continues at coordinate 300,931 of WHUZ01000062.1, read as the reverse complement.
ACGCACTGTGGACCACCCTGGCGCCAACGATGAGTTTGCAGTGTCCTTCCCGACGCAGGTCTTGGTGTGCACAAGGCGTGTCTTTGAGCAATACTGGCGCACACCCACCTACATCTACTCCAAAACATTCCTTTGCGTTGCCACGGCGCTCTTCATTGGCTTTTCGTTTTTCGACGCTGGGACATCGCTTCAGGGACTCCAGAACCAGATGTTCTCCATCTTCATGCTCCTCACCATCTTTGGCAACCTCACCCAGCAGATGATGCCGCACTTTGTCACTCAACGTTCCCTCTACGAAGTCCGCGAGCGCCCATCCAAGACGTACTCATGGAAGGCCTTCATGATCGCCAACATTACTGTCGAGCTTCCCTGGCAAACCCTCATGGCGGTCTTGACCTACGTCAGCTGGTACTACCCGATTGGTCTGCACAAAAACGCGGAGCCGACCGACGCCGTCACTGAGCGTGGCGCCCTCATGTTCCTGTTCATCTGGGCCTTCTACATCTGGTCGTCGACTTTCACACACATGATTATTGCCGGCGTCGAGACGGCAGAAACCGGCGGCAACATTGCGCAGCTCATGTTCTCGCTCTGTCTCATCTTCTGCGGTGTCCTCGCCGGGCCGGATCGCTTCCCACGCTTCTGGATCTTCATGTACCGTTTGTCGCCATTCACGTATATTGTCAACGGGATGCTGAGCGTAGGCGTGGCAAACACGGCTGTGAAGTGCTCCAGCATCGAGGTCATGCAGCTCCAGCCAGGCGATGGCTTGACGTGCGGCGAGTGGATGAAGAATTGGACTGAGACGGTGGGCGGATACGTGGTGAACCCTGACGCGAGAGGGGACTGCGGGTTCTGCACGGTGGCGGACACGAATACGTTTTTGGCACAGGTGAACACGGATTACAGCACCAGGTGGCGAGATTGGGGTTTGTTGATGGTGTATATTGTGTTTAATATGTTTGCGGCATTGGGATTGTATTGGTTGGCGAGGGTGCCGAAGAAGAGTCAGGTTAGTGTGAAGCCGAAGGCGGAGTAGTGATGGCTTATAATGTGGAATGTGTCTATGGGAGGGGGAATGTACTTTGATGGGAAAAGAAACCAGCTTGCGATGGGATGTTTAAGGGGAGTCTGATCATGTGGTTTCTTCTATCTATTCTCGTATTGTATGTTTCTTTTTTGTTTCTCTCTTATTTTCCCCTTCATTTTCATTCCTAAAGTGGAGATTTTCATTATTCTTTTCTCTATAATTTTCTTTTTCTAGACGTTAATCGACCTGACTCTTTTCTGGCTATTATACATATATATCCATGGCTGTCATTCGTACTCCTCCTTTTCTATTCCGTTCCTTTTGCTTTACTTGTTGCATGCAGGGATAGAGTTTTGGTTTTTTTTTTTTTTTTTTTTTTTTTGTCCGGATGCATATATATGTTGCGAAGTATGGGTTCTGAGGGATATTTTTATTTAAAGGTATATTAGTATGTAATTAGGGGAATTGAGATGGGCTGGTGATATATATGGATAAATATAGTATGCATATATGTTTCTGGTGTAAGTGTGTTTGTGTGCGTTTGCGTTGTGTGGGGTGGGTGTAGGTTGATGAATTATCAGGGTCATGTAGGTATGTATACGTACCAATAAGAAGTAGGTAGGTGACTAGAAACTGAATTGCATAAGTCGAGCTTGGGGTTGGAAAAAGGAGATTGTGAGTGTGGCAATAATGGATTGTGTTGGGGTCTTACATACGAGTATATGTAGCGGTGTACGGATGTTTGTACCGTTATCCCCATTCCTGGTGGCCATAGTTCAGCCAAGGCGTAGGCCAGTTCGATTCTTGGCATAGCGAAAACTCCAGGTCTAGCGGCGCCAGCAGCCACGTGTACAGCGCTCTATCAACAGATTCCTTGATAGTACTCATATTCATCCATTTTCAGGGCCAGTTCATTCTTTGAGAGCTCTTTTAATTTGCCCTGCCATGGCGAATAGCTGCATGCGGGGTCACGTGATATATACAAAAAAAAAAAAAACCTCATATTCATCGGCAAAGTTACCCTGAACCGACTACTCTCTTATTTCCAATTTTCCTATTTCTGTCCTCGCAATTGCTTGATTGGTTTCTATGAAATATAATCTTGGATGCGCAGTTATAGTTGTATGTCAAACGTGGCATGTTTTTTAGAATTCTGTTTTGTGATTATAGAAAGTGGTGCGTCGATGCTCAAGGCGTGTGTTGTGTTTGCTTTGTTTTTTTGTTGCGTGTACTGTAAACGAGCGAGCATCTGGGCTGGGCTTCGGTCTGTGGGGTAGAAGTGACGTTAGGTTCTTGGCGGACGACCACGTGATTGTGGGTGTAAAGATTACCATAGCGGGAAGGTTGGGAAGACAGCGGACAGCAGAGGGATAAAAGGAGAGACAGCCCTGCGCTGGGCTCTGGCTCGGCACCCCGCTCATGGCATACGCGATCCTCTCTCAAATTGGTGCGCATCTGCACAGCTGCATATCTCGAGCAGGCCCGCATCAATATGTACTAGTACACACAACCACCAAATGCAGCAGTGCTGACTAACCATTGCACGGATCCGAGCCCGCCTGCCCTTTCAGGTAGAGGGTACCACACAAAAGCCAGACCCGAAATCTATACCACCTCCCCGCTCCCTCCTTCATCCCCATTTCCCGCACACTCCTGCACATTCGCCAATCCCAAGACGCTTTATCAGCATGAATACTATAGCGATTATCGTTCTGCTCTCATCCATCTGCTTCGCCCTCGTAATGAGGTAGGTTTGCTAGTTCATAGTCTGTATGTAGGTTGCTTACGAGCAGATGGACAGGGCAAGCCCAGTCTCCCGGTGCTCATACTCATCAGAGACGGTCACAAGCACAATGGCGGCAACGGAAACAGTGATGGAGCAACAAACCATCTCTGTGTTCCTGGTCCTATTTGGGACCCTTACGACCCGGAACAAACAACGTTACCCCTTTTCCTGGTCTCGGCCATCGCCGCTGCCGTCGCCTCCGCAGCAGCCTCCGCAGCAGAAACAGTAACAATAAAAACAGCAACAGCTCCGGTTGCCCCAACTCCCCCTCGCACTGAAACAGTCTCCCCAGCCCCTGCAAGTATCGATGCAAGGCAGTGGGGGACGGTTTCGTTCCCAGCATGCAATACTGGCAAATGCTTCCTATAATTTTTCTTTTGGGATCATTTACTTGGCCAGTATATAGCTGTCCCAGGTTTAGTTGAGAAGGTGAAGGTGGATTGGGGACGAGTGGAGCTGGAGAAGGAGAAAGTGCAGCTTGCGAAGGAGAGGGTGATAGGGGAGTGGTTGGAGGTGGAGGGTATCGGGTAGAGAGGGACGCTGAGACGAAGGAGAGGAAGGGGGTGGGGGCAGAATAAGAGGGATGCTGTTCCGTATTTGTTTTATCATTCATTCTATGTCGTTCCTTTTGTTTATTTCCTTTTGTGTTAAGTCAAGTATTTTTTTTTTTTATATCACATGACCCCGCTTGCAGCTGTTCGCCATGGCAGGGCCTTAAGTCAAGTATCATTTAGCTATTTTGTACGCATCATCCTTGCTCATCCCAAAGAAGATCTGCAGATAACTTCCGCAAGACTCACTCGAACAATAGCTTCAAATAAACTCCGCACACCCATACATCGACAACCACTGGTCAACCCACCAGAGGAATGCCAATGGGAATTTGTGCCGGATGTGCTATGAGTTACTACCCTGCTTCCAGCGTTCCCGACCGGCCAGGCCGTTCAAGCGATTCAGGGTAAGAGGGCTCGTTACGAAGCTATTCAGCGGCCACCTTCAGGTTACTTGGACACGGATGTAATATAAACCTTTCTATATGTATCTAGACTTTTCTTGTTGAGTAGCGATTTTTGCAGGTATTCAGGAAAGTAATCTTTTTTAGTATCGCTTGACTGTATTCTACTTTCTTTTATTAGTACTGCATGGATTCCAACCACCGGTACCACAGATGATGATTCTTCAGTAATCTTTCTTCAGTCTCCATAGTGCAGTTCAAGTTTTAATCTTGCATCGACGATTCCCTGCAGTCAGTCTGATGCCGAAATCAAGTCTTCTGGAATTTGGGTTACAAAAATCTGGTGCAACAAAGTTGGATTTGAAAGTATGGTAAAGCTGTGCATGATAATGGAAAGCGATACTGGTGGTGCAAAATCGGCAAACCAAATCCTAAACGTTAGAGAATGAGGTATACGTAGAAGTTAGAGTACGTTCTGTATATAGCTACTGTATAATTTAATACTTTTTTTTTTTTTTAATATCATTACTCGCATGCCGCTCTGTGGGCTATGGCGAGGATATAATTTAGCTCGCACTGCAGCCCGAATGGGCTGAACGGCCTGGACCGACCTGGGCGGCCTGGGCCGGCCTGAAACATTCAGGCCGCCTGGACCGGCGCGGGCGGACCTCACGGCCGGGCTAGATTTCTATGGCCCAGGCTGGCCATGCCATACCCTTGGTCCGGCCTGGCCGGCCCGTTGGGAACACTACCTGAGCCCCTGGGACGCATAAGAAAATACAGCAAGAAAATCATCAGAATACAGGCTGCTTTCCCATCACCCTTGTTCAATACAGTGTTTACTGAAGTCCCCAAACGCCATATGATAACGAAATTCGAATCCCTCTGCATGTACATGGAGAAGCCATCTAATGATAAAACTAATCATAAATAGAGAGACCTCGCAAGCAACGATTCAACATTACCTGAAGATTTGAATAACTGTACAGACAAATGACGAATGCAGTGCTTATGCTCACAGAGACTGTGCTTGTTATTACACCTGGAATACAGATATCTGCTGTTACGGTGACTGCGATATGCAGCAAAAAGTAGGTGTAACTTAAGACACCGCTTGGAGTTTGACCTTTGTATGGGGTCGTTCTTAGGCCTCTATCTAGGTCTTCCCTCCAGGCTCCAGTGCGTCGTTCATTGCATTATTCTATATGACATTAAGTGCTAATAACAAGTGCATCATAATCTCTCATCATCGTCTTATGATTCATGGCATAATTATCATGCGTCATCTGTGGATACCATGTCTCACCGCCCTGACATCTGCCCCTCGTTTACAGCCAGTTTAGTCCAGTCATAACATTGCAGGAACAGAACCTGGAAGCACATAGGGTTCTTTCCTGTGTATTCACCAGAGCTAGGGCGGTGCTGCGAGCAATAGCCTTACCGCTGGCACCAGGGGAACTAGGAAGGTAATACAGACAAGGTTTTCACATACCCGTCCCGCATGTGAAGGGGAGGGCCTTCGGGGAGTGATAGGAATTTTGGAATGGGCGAGGGGTTAGCCCCGGGGGATTTACTTCTATTGTTCCGTACTTGTACTTTGTTTTGATGTAACTAGACCTCGCCATAGCCCATAAGGCGGCACGCGAGTATTGATATAAAAAAAAAAAAAAAAAAAAAAAAAAATACCCGTCCCGCATGTGAACTTCAGACCCGAATTGTGGCTGCAACACAAAAGTCTTACCCTCTCCGTAAAAAGGAGAAGAAAGGACGCTCCTCGCCTAGTAGTCACGCCACATTACTAGTATGACCTATGTATTTAACATAATACCTCGCCATGGCCTTACAGGCGGCAAGCGAGTATTGATATAAAAAAAAAAAAAAAAATAGTAGTCACGCCTCTTGCATCCAGTATGACACAGGCGTGAAGAGCGCGACATGGGATATGGAGCTAATGCCAATGCTCCGTACTTATAATTTCAAATGTTAACGAAGTGTATCTCAGTCCGATACACGGTACAGAATAGTCTCAAGTCAAGCCGTTGCGTGGGCGTTGTACATGTGTTTCTACCTACTACTAACTCCCAATCCACTCTTGAAATCTTGGCGTTGCAGTTTTGGCATAGGCAGCCACGTGATCTACACTTGACCTGAACTGCGGAAGGTCTCTTTTAGGTTATTTATTTAAATATTTTTTGGTTCACCCAAGACCATATTCCTAGGGAGCGTTGCAATATATACCGCTCACAGTTCCGGGTGCATTAGACAGTGCTTTTCAAGAGTTCACATCCTTCATGCAATCTGGTTCCGGCCTAATCGCATGTCAAGGCCCAGCGGGCGTGGCTGGCGGCGTGCCATTGACCTACAGCTGCACACAGCTTACAGTACTCACTGCCTAAAGAAATTCGAACCATATTAATATTGCAAATATATTGAGTCCGGTGAATGGTGGAGAGCAACTAGTTCTGGATGTATCAGTAACCTTTGACGATCTTCAAATTTGATGCTGCTTTTTATCCCGTGGTGAGTCAATCTAAAACGGAGTGTGAATCGTCGTCTCCTGGGGCGCCAAGCATTAAGCCTACATTTTTGTTCTGCATATGCCAACACGTAACATCTTAATATTGCGTACAGTAAGGCCACAGTGGTCAATTGCACGCGACACTCCCTTTCCCTATAGGGTTCTACTGCAATCACCGTATTCCCATGTCCTGTCCAGCAGCATGACCGGCACAACCGTGTATCACATCATCGGCCACTCGGGTCACGAAGAGTGGTCCAATTCACCAATATACGCCTTCCACCGCAATTGGCTTGAAAGCACCCACTGGACTCCCCTTGATGCAGTCGACGCTGCACATCAAGCAATGAAAACTCGGTATGGCTTCAGCGAGGGCTATTACAAAGTCTTCCCTCCCATCACCGAGATGGATGCCGAGACCCTAGCGCTATGGCGCCAGTCAGACAAGTTTCCGACATCGTCTCGGTGGGCACTAATGTATTTTGACGGAGCGTGTGAGCGGGAGATCAACGTCGAAGATTTATACGGCGGCGATGGTAACATGAGCTGGATGGAGTACATGCGCTTGGAGATTCAGGAGGCGACGATTCGAGGACTGGATCCACCCCCGGTGGGGGAGTAGGGAGGTGTACATCGTGAAGAAGAGTGACTTTGAAACAGTGTTTGCGAGGGCGGTACAATACCGTTCGGGTGGAAGGGGAAGTGGACTAGATGTTGACCAGCAGAATCTTGGGGATGGGTCCATTATTGCAGTGATTTCGTCCGTGGGAGCAGCGAAGCGGAAGATTGAGCAGGTAGCTGCGCAGGCAGAGGAAAAGGTGAGTAAGTTACGTGAGTTTTGGGAGCTTGGACCAGAGGGGCCAGTTGATGGGGATGAAGGGTACAAATTCGACCTTAGAGTGGCAGTGGAGAGGTGCGAGTCCGATCCACAGACCATGGCGGAACGTTTTATGGTGGAAAGCGAGGGATCACCCGAGAGGAGTGAAATGACAGCGGGATATTTGTACAGGGAGTGGCCGTTTCCAACGGTGACAGCGAGGAAGCGGTGGGCCTTTGTGTGGATGGAGAAATGGAATGTGGAGGATCCGCCTAAGAATGAGGCGGGCGAGCTAGTGGTCCCACCACATGCAGGGCCAGCACCGCCGGGGAATCAGGGTTCAGCTGCGGCATAAGAACGTGCATTTCATACTCATAATATCATCCAACACACATGATGAAGGGGCCGCAGACGTTTCCTATGTTTGCAGTGACATAGGTGGTGGAAAATGCGCAGTTACTGCTCGGTCAAAAAATCCTGTGATCGACTTTTTCTTTCTAAATTACTCCTATAGCGAGCGCTGCGACGAGATTAACTGCAAAGGATGATTAACCATATACAGTAAGTACTTAATGATTCTGGTTTGACATGAAAGAATGTTGAGGTTCACCCTGCTCGGTGATAGTGTTTTAGCATGTCACATCAAGTGATGAAGCATTCTTGTTTATATCGTTCTCTGCCCAATTACGATGGTGACTAGTCTCGGTGCCCGCCCCTCAAGCTGGGTGATCACACAATTGTATGCTCGTACATGTGCGCACAAAAGACTGCGCTTGCATGTGTCCCAGAAAAGCACATAAGTTTTAATTCACAAACATAAGCTTAATACTAATCTCTTTTTTTTTTTTTAGAATTTAATATCATTACTCGAGAGCCGCCCTACGGGCTCTGGCGAGGTTTAATACTAATCAATGGTAGCAAGTATCTGACCAATGGGCTGCGTCACGCATCTAGCAGCACTCCTAACTCGTAAGAAAAAAAGAAGAGAAAACAAATTACTTTACAATATCGTGCCCGCCATTCCATAGGCTGCTCTCCTTCCGAGGAAGTAGTCCACCATACCCATCCTACGATTCGTTACCTCTTAATTTCCTCATCAACCTACCTAGTTCAGCGCATTGGAGACAGCAGTATATGCAGGCTTCTTGTTGTATTTTGAGTCGAACAACAACGGAGTGTTGCCGCTTCTCCATGAGTCCTTATCACTCACACCCCATACGGTGATACCAACGCATCTGCTCTGGGCCAAACATGCCTGCACGACCTGGGCATAGCTTGTCGGGGTGGCACTCGTGATATCAAGCTCGGTAATAGCAATCTCGACGTTTGCACCTGCGAATGCACTCATGGCAGCAGCGACACCACCGGCGCCGTTGGCCTGCAAATGGGCCTGAGTGCCGATACCATCAATCGGCACGCCGCTGTTCTTTAGCTTCTTGACCAAGTTGACAAGCCCGTTGACCTTGCTGTTGGCAGAGTCGAGATTGTAGTCGTTGATGTAGAGTTTAGCGTTCGGATCTACTCGGCGAGCGGTGTTGAATGCAAGAGAGACAAATTCTTCTCCCATAAGTCTGGAGAAGACGGACTGACGAAGAGTACCGTCTTCATTGAAGATCTCGTTGACGACGTCCCAGCCATAGATCTTACCCTTCCAGCGATTCATGAGGTTTGTGACATGATTCGTGATTACAGTGCTCAAAGTGTTGCGGTCGCCAATGTTTTGTACCCAGCTGTTGTCGAAGGATGGTCAGTTACTAACTTGTTGAACTAAAGGTTTGATGGGAACGGAAATTGGGAGTAATACCTAGGGAGCTGCGCGTGCCAGACCAGGGTGTGCCCTCTAACTAACATACCGTTTTGCTGGGCAAAGTTGACGAGGGTATCTCCTCCACCGTAGTTGAAGGAACCTCGCGATGCTGTAGTTCGTAAGCTCCTATCCTTTACACCACATGAGGGCCAATGGACGATTGATTAGTTTACTCACGCTCCGTAGCATCCCACTTCATGCTGTTCTCTGGCGTCAATTGGCCAAACTCTTGCTTGATGATGTTCGCGTTCTGGGTATTGCTAAGCAGCGCCGAGTCAGAGCAAGTGCCGAAATACAGCTTGCCCTTTGCCTTCATCTTTGCATGAAGACCAGAGCCTCCAGCACCTCCAGTTGGATTTGGGTTGGTGGTAGTGCTGGTGGGACCACCACTGCTACCAAGTTGGCATTGGGAGTACCAGTTGTTCTGAGCAGAGTATCATTAGTACCTAACGCAACGTTTACGACGAAAGCTTAGGAGCTCAACTGGGTGACTTACTACTTTGACGCAAGTGTAACCAGAAATACATGTCTATAACTCAAAGGCGTCAGCTTTGTGGTATCTTGTGAACGACACAATGCAGTACTCTCAAGGTCAACTGTGCTAGAAAATATGTTCTTTATTGAGCCAATGAGCAACGGTGTCAACGCACCGTACCGCCGGTCCAGTTCATCTATATATAGCGTATGTCAATACTTGATGCTCTCGAAGTAACCAACCACAAAGGGAGCATAAGCATATACTCACACCACCACACTGCTGCCATGCTCCTTGCTGCGCTGTAACTACCGCTGGCGCAGCGCTCAACATTGCGCACGCAAGAACAAGGTAGTGAACCATTTTATTTCGCCGAAGAATAACCCAGGGGACCAGAACTGCAGTCAGAGTCACTCCAAGAGGGCAAGTTGGACAGATAAGACGAGGAGGGCCAATCTTAGAGAGAAGAGGCGGAGACGGAATTGTGCAATTTATAGGCTGGGAGACTGCCTTGTGGGGACCCTTGCGAGAGAGAACAGGCGGGCCTCACCCCTGTAGGTAGAAGGTGATATTATGTTTTTTTTTTAGGAACAATGCAAGGATCGACTTATTTTTTTTTTTTTTTTTAATATCAGTACTCGCATGCTGCCCTACGGGCTATGGCGAGAGCGAGGATCGAGCTAGAGCAATTTCATAACTACCACCGGCTACATGAAAAGAGAGCAAGCCTATCCTGGCTCCTTGGGACATGGAGGCCCTTAGGACATCTAAACGTCAATTCCATTCACCTCATATCATGATCACCAGGTAGCCATACGGAAAATGCAGAAGATACCTCAGGGCCTTCCGACCCCGACGGAGCAACAAACGCACTCAGACTGGCATGGGAAGAGAGACTATCCCGAGGGGACAAGGACGTAGCCGTCCTGTTTTTTTTGTTTTTTTTTTTATTTCATTACTCGCATGCCGCCCTATGGGCTATGGCGAGGGATAGCCGTCCTGTGGGTGAAGGGGCACGAAGAGAGACAAGGACATCACGTAAAGACAATGGCCGGCTTGCTAGGGGGCAAAGGCCTACGGGCCTGGCGCCACAAGATGGGCAAGAGCGACAGCCCAGACTGCTGATGGTGCGGAGAAACCGAAGAGACGACGACCCACCTATTGGACGAATGCAGGATATGGAAAAGGATTTGGCCAGGGGGCAGGGACGACATCAAGATATGTACCCCGAAGGGCACTAACAAGGACAGGGACCCACTGACGACGTTGATGAGACGGTTTGACGAGTGATGTTGACGCGAAGGAGTGACGGGCTTATTTATTTCTAACTTAATTTTACCTCGCCATAGCCTCACAGGCGGCACTCAAGTAATGATATAAAAAAAAAAAAAAAAAAAAAAAAAATATCTCATCCTGTCAGGGCATACCCGGGAAGGGGATATCCACCCATAGACCTGTAAAGCTGCTAGTAGCAATTCGGCCTGATCAACCGATAGCTCCAGTCTGGCAATGAAACATGGGCCGGGCGCGGATGTATAGCTTAGATCTGACGGCATGGTCATGGCACAATGCCTTAAGCCTGCCTCCGGGCTTTGAGGGTTTAGACCCAGGGGCCCTGCCATGGCGAACAGCTACAAGCGGGGTCACGTGAAAAAAAAAAAAAAAAAAAAAAAAATGGCACAATGCCAGCCACCGGACGGACCTCTAGGAGAAAAGCCTCCGAAGAGAAATTTTGTTACCCAGGGATGCATCAGGGATGGAAGTCTTTTAGTGTGTGGCACAAACCTGAGCCTGGCAAAAAGTGCAATTGAGATTTTGCTTCGTCAGGGATACTTGTAGATTTTCCGTTGTTTATTAATAAGTGATCGTACTAAACAGGTGCAAGTATTGGGCTTGGCATGAGACTACTGGCGTAGATGCATGTTATGCAGTCTTTCATGTTAGCTTAGATCTCATAGAAATATTCAGTCCCTTTCAATTGCATAGATCATGACTCAATATTCTCCAACATTCCCTGATTTTTGGTTGTTCACATGAATTGCATCGCTGAATCGATACTTGCTTTCAAAATGAAATTTTGACAAGAATTGGTGAAGATAGATAGGGATCAAACAGAGGTGGTTTCCAGGGATCCAGACCCAAATGTCCAGGCTCAGGGTGAAGATTTCTTCCGTATGATTTTCTAGCGCGTGCGGTAGCTATCCCTGATGGCTCCCTGGGAGCATCCCTGGTGCCCGCAAAATCTCCCAATGGACCTCCAGGAGCAGATCCACTGAACGGACCTCCAGGAGCAGAGCCACCGGATGGACCTCTAGATGAGGCGAGGCAGTGACTGAGGGATATCCATAGATAGAATGTCATGATATCATAGCAAGTTAGACAATAGATGGAAGGCACGCAGGATTGACTATAAGGAGGGTCAGCAAGAGCTGCCCTCTCAAAGGTAAAGCACCAAGCGTTGTCCTAAGTTACACCCTCATATTTACTACATCATCATAGAAACCGTAACATATCCAGTCCCTCTTCGTCCCACCCAACGCATGTGTCTGTACGCCCGCGAACTCGGGCCGCCGTATGTGGCGCTTAAGGCGAGTCTACCCGGGATCCGACTTTGAGCGTTCTTAGGTAAACCGCTCAAGTTGCCAAGGGTGGCTTTGGCCGTCAGCAGATCACATTGGGGCTGCAGCAAATATTCAATTGCGAAGTAGCGGAGTTTTGACAAGCCGCTGTTAGGGGTTGTCGATAGAGTATGGGGGCGGCAGCTTGGGTCATCCCAGTTGCAATCCCACATTTGCATAAACAATTCGGCGCCCTGTTGGAGGTTTTTGTGCCGTGATAAAGGAAGGTTCCGTCGGGAGATACGTTGATCAGAGCATGGGGAAAGGCTTGGCTGCAATCTGGGCGGATAAGACAGAACGAGCCGGAGAGAGTGTCCGGAAGAGGAAGGGTAGTTGGGCCGGAGGGCGGAAGGAGGGCACAAAGAAGAGCCTGTAGATAGTGATCATGGAAAGGGGCCCCACTCTTGGTGTACAGATCTTGCCGTTAAAGTTTGGTTCCGCATGGATTGGAAGCTGCCGACGAGTATATACTCAGTATCTATATATATGTTGCGTGGACGCCGACTGGGATTGAGGCCATGGTCATAAGACTTACCGGCATATAGAACCTTCTGCGGTTAAGAAAAACCACAATTGTAAAGTCTACAATCAGACTAACCACGGTTTGAGAGAATCATGGAGGATAGTAAGCTTGTCAAGTTGAGTACCTAAAACCTTGCCGCGCTCACTATACCTTCCGTTCAACCTCCTGGCCACCTTGAAGACAACATAGCATTCTGCTCTCAACTCTATTCCTCTCGCAAACCAATGACTAAAATGAACTTCATGCTAATATTAGTACAGCTATTCCTCTTATATCCTCTCCGTTGGTTCTGAATCTGAAGATAAATTTCACGAGTCTAAGTGCATGAGGCTCCTCAGTGCCCACCAGATATGACATGGGGTCGAGTTGTGAACTTCTTGAACTAAAGATGTCCAGTTCAGCTTGCATGACATTGAAGATTTTAATCTGGGGATAGTCTCAGAACTTCGAATTATACTAGGGTTAGTAACGATCGTTCCGCTTTACTAGTTGGCACTACCGAATTATGACGAACCTGAATATCTAAGATGGGGACCAGATATAAAGGGAGGTGAAACTTTTCATAAGGTATTTGAGGAATGGCTTTGAAAAACTTCTAACATCTGAGTGGGTCCTCTATTGGTGCGGTCATAATTATAAAGTGCTATAAATTTCTCGAAACAGCCAGTTTCGATCCAAACGACTAAACTTGCGAGATTCCCTGGCACTGTTAACCCTGTGGCGATACATTTTCCCTGTAATTCTGTCCTGATACGCCTCCTGTTTCAGGTTATCCTCGAATAAATGCGGGTCATTTCCTAGTTGTTATGCTTATAACTTCAATCGTTAATCGAAAACACTACTAGCATACAGCAAATACTTAGCGTAACAGGCCAGTATTGCATCATATCTTGCTGGGGGTATTATACAAGCTTTTGATTTCCGGGGTCGGAACTTGACGTGTGAAGTTAGGCTAAATTTCAACCTTCACTGTAGTACAAAAAATATCGGTAACTTCTTACGCTCCGAAGTAATCGCAGGCGGAGAAGTCACGTGTACTCACAAAGGGAGTGTACGGCTGCAGGTAACACTAGTGAATTGACTAATGTGGTGGTACTCTACTCTCATCAGCAAGTGCTTCCTTCCTCGCCGCAAGTGAGTAAGTAAGCACTGGCGGTTAGCACCTTAAGCACTAAATGTGAGTACAGTAGGTATATACCCATGCCTGAAGCTTTTGCTACTCGAGTAACTAAAGTGATGTTCCCATGTTTCTTTCTTTTTTTTTTCCCCTGTGCTTTTCCCACCATGAGCCGGATTACTGATCAACATTAAAGTTACAGAGTAGCTAGCAATTATACTCTCTATATTGTAGGCTACAGTAAATTCCAACCTTGTAGAGTGATGTCCGACAATTTTTGGCGCTGGTGACAAATTGAAATCAAGGCTTTCGCCTTACTTAACCAGTGGACATCCATGTGGTGCCTCAATTTCTCTAATATCATTGTCTGGTATTTGGTTTCCGTAGTCGCACAATTTTTTTTTTGCCAAGAGAGATCTCAATGCTTCATACTATTAATGTTTTAACAATAATATTGTTATTAGCAACATAACTTCCGTCGCAAATATATCGCATAATTTTCCCCACAACATAAAATCCCACGCTTTTACACTGAAAGTGAAAATACTAAAAAACAAAAAGGCAAAATCACAATCAATAGTTATCCGCAAACCCCTCTGACTACGCTTTTGACCCAGGTCTCTTGCCCAGAGTCAATCATTGCCTAACTCTACGGGACATTTACACTCCAACATAATCTTGCATGAATTATCGATTTTTCTACTCACAACCACACGCTCTCCTCATATCTTGCCACACCAATCTAACACTATACCCTCATAGAATAAAAGCGGAAATTTCGCACTTCTGCAGGTAAAAGAGATGAAATAAATACTTAAAGAAACGAAAAACGAACAAAACAAAACAAAACAAAACAAAGGGTCAATAAATCGTTGAGATATAAAATCGAATAACAATAAAGCATTCTCATTGCACTATTCTGGGGAACAAAACTTCATTGTAAAAAAAAAAAAAATTCACACAAATAAGGCATTGATCTTTCTCATCACGGAGCCACCGTCTCCCCTTAGGACCAAGAAGTCACTGTTCGAATCTGTTCTAAGGACCCCAACCTTTTTGAGAACCTCGAGTTCAATAGTACTCTCATTTTCATCCTCTGACCTGTATCGCCCATTTTCCCTATCAAGCTGTTTGCATACTACCCAGTTGTTATAGGTGTGCTCCGGGTTAAGGATGGCAAGGGTGAATTGTCGGTCATCCGTTTCAATGGGCGCTTGTGACAGGTACGGGCAATAGAATCCGAAAACATCATTCCCTATTTTAACCTCATATTCATTTACTTCGCTTGATTTGTTAAGGAGAGCATGAGAAATTGCCCAGACGTCACAGAGGAAAATATGTTCAGTACTAATAGTCCCGTCCTCAATATCAATCAACTCTGGTGTTCCACGATTTTGAGGCCATTCTGTAGGAGTGTGCTCGTAGTGCTGGTCACGTTTTGGCCATTCCATCATTTGCTTCCAGGTCGGGAACCATTGCTGTTCTGTCCCCCGGTAAGGAAAGTCGAACAGGATCTCAATCTTTTTTCCGAATGGAAGCACATGAAAACATTGCCTCCAGGCAGTTTCATCGTCTATTTTCTCATCGTAAGTTGGTAGCTGAGTTGCACGCAGGAGGTAGAACAGTCCAGCCACTTTATCCGTAGGCTTTGTTGCACAGCGACTGGCCATTTCCTTCGCGAGTTCATACAGTTTGCAGCCGCCAGGGCTGTCTGCATCCATAGCAAGCTTCAGAACAGGACGAATGGCATCTCTCAGTGTGGTAACCTTCCCAGCAACTGTGCCCTTGGTGTTCAGGATAATACGCCCATTGCCGCGTGGCACTCCTCCATTGAACGTCCTGCTTTCCGTCCTGATCTCCTGCAAGGTCCAAGCTCGCCGTAGCCAGTGACGGGGATCGTCCCAGCGCTCCTTACTAAAAGGTCTTCCAAGACCATTGAAATAACGCACCGTCTGCACTGCTGCGCGGTATATATTACCAATAGTAGGAACATCTATCCTCCATTCATCATGCTTGATAGGGTCGAGGGAAACGTTATTGTGAGTCAGTGTCTGGGGTGTAGATGTGTCAGATTGCTGTCGGAGACAGAGAACATCAAGCCACACGTAGTCTGCGCCGAGGGTGAGTAGCTCTTCCCGTAAGGACTCTATATCCACGCCTTTAGGAAGTGGGACAGGCCATTGGTATTGGTTAACAGAAGTCTCAACTGTCTTCATGTCGCTAGTCCAGCTGTGCGAGACTGCCCAGAAGGTAGGCCATCGAGTGCCATTATGTGGAACCTCAATGGAGTTGACTTCTGCATGCAACATTCGAAAGTCTACCACCCGATTACTCTTCAGGTCCCAGATGCGGCGTGGCATTACGAAGTATGGTGACTGAATAAGATGCTGTCCAGTGCCGTCTCTGTAGATTGCACTTGTGCGCTCTTCGTCAATTTCCTTCGCTTTCTTCAGCCACTGCGGCCTTTGCACCGCTACATTAAACGACTGTTCGTTGAAGTGTTTCCACCCGACACGGGCTGCGGCATATGCTAGACCAAAGTCAAAATTTTGTGAAACAAAGTATCGAATATCATTTCGGATCCAGCGTCGAAGACGTTCAGCTGAATCACTGCGGAGGCCGACAAGAGCTGTAAGGGTGGAAAAGAGCACTTCCTTACTGAGTTCCTTACAAGGAACGTCAGCAAGGTCTGGGGTAAGGATGCCTCCAGCGCGGATTACGCTCTGTAATTGTGCATGAGCGAGGAAGGGTGGTGAGGTATTGTTTCGTTTGACTTGTACTTCATAGTGAAGAGATGATGTTGCAAAATACCCGGCATATGGCATAGGGAAAGGGGGTGTCACTTCATTGTTGCGATTGACCTTCGCCATGGCGCCGGCCAGCAGCGCCTGCAGGCCAGGCTCGGCATTGCCGGACTTTGCTGCATCCAGGGCAGTTGCGTACCCACCCAGAGGGGTTTGATACGCGCCACCTACATTGACATCCGCTCCCCGGTCCAGCAGCAGCTTCACAACCTCCGCCTTTCCGCTAAATGCAGCCACACCCAGTGCAGTGCCATGCTCGCCACCTACAGCATTGATATCTGCCCCTCGATCCAGCAGCAGCTTCACAACCTCCGCATTTCCGCTATATGCAGCCGCACCCAGTGCAGTCCCACAATTGCCACCTACAGCATTGATATCCGCCCCTGATCCAGCAGCAGCTTCACAATCTCCGCCTTTCCGCTAAATGCAGCCACACCCAGTGCAGTGCCATACTCGCCACCTACAGCATTGATATCTGCCCCTCGATCCAGCAGCAGGTTCACAATCTCCACATTTCCTTTGAATGCAGCCACACCCAGTGCAGTCCCATACCAGCCACCTACAGCATTGATATCTGCCCCCGGTCCAGCAGCAGGTTCACAATCTCCACATTTCCTTTGAATGCAGCCACACCCAGTGCAGTCCCATACCAGCCACCTACAGCATTGATATCTGCCCCCCGGTCCAGCAGCAGCTTCACAACCTCCGTGTTTCCTGTGGATGCAGCCATACCCAGTGCGGTCCCATACTTGCCACCTACAGCATCGATATCTGCCCCCCGGTCCAGCAGCAGCTTCACAACCTCCATGTTTCCTGTGGATACAGCCCCACCCAGTGCGGTCCCATACTTGCCACCTACAGCATCGATATCTGCCCCCCGGTCCAGCAGCAGCTTCACAACCTCCATGTTTCCTGTGGGTACAGCCACACCCAGTGCGGTCCCATACTTGCCACCTACAGCATTGATAGCTGCTCCCCGGTCCAGCAGCAGCTTCATAACCTTCGTGTTTTCTTGAAATGCAGCCTCACCCAGTGCGGTCCCATACTTGCCACCTATAGCATTGATATCCGCTCCCCGGTCCAGCAGCAGCTTCACAACCTCCACATTTCCGCTGTATGTAGCGACATCCAGTGCAGTCCCATACTCGCCACCTACAGCATTGATATCTGCCCCCCGGTCCAACAGCAGCTTAACAACCTCCGTGTTTCCTGTGGATGCAGCCATACCCAGTGCGGTCCCATACTTGCCACCTACAGCATCGATATCTGCCCCCCGGTCCAGCAGCAGCTTCACAACCTCTGTGTTTCCTGTGGATGCAGCCTCACCCAGTGCGGTCCCATACTTGCCACCTATAGCATTGATATCCGCTCCCCGGTCCAGCAGCAGCTTCACAACCTCCACATTTCCGCTGTATGTAGCCACATCCAGTGCAGTCCCATACTCGCCACCTACAGCATTGATATCTGCCCCCCGGTCCAGCAGCAGCTTCACAACCTCCGTGTTTCCTGTGGATGCAGCCTCACCCAGTGCGGTCCCATACTTGCCACCTATAGCATTGATATCCGCTCCCCGGTCCAGCAGCAGCTTCACAACCTCCACATTTCCGCTGTATGTAGCCACATCCAGTGCAGTCCCATACTCGCCACCTACAGCATTGATATCTGCCCCCCGGTCCAGCAGCAGCTTCACAACCTCCGTGTTTCCTGTGGATGCAGCCATACCCAGTGCGGTCCCATACTTGCCACCTACAGCATCGATATCTGCCCCCCGGTCCAGCAGCAGCTTCACAACCTCTGTGTTTCCTGTGGATACAGCCCCACCCAGTGCGGTCCCATACTTGCCACCTACAGCATTGATAGCTGCTCCCCGGTCCAGCAGCAGCTTCATAACCTTCGTGTTTTCTTGAAATGCAGCCTCACCCAGTGCGGTCCCATACTTGCCACCTATAGCATTGATATCCGCTCCCCGGTCCAGCAGCAGCTTCACAACCTCCACATTTCCGCTGTATGTAGCCACATCCAGTGCAGTCCCATACTCGCCACCTACAGCATTGATATCTGCCCCCCGGTCCAGCAGCAGCTTCACAACCTCTGTGTTTCCTGTGGATACAGCCCCACCCAGTGCGGTCCCATACTTGCCACCTACAGCATTGATAGCTGCTCCCCGGTCCAGCAGCAGCTTCATAACCTTCGTGTTTTCTCGAAATGCAGCCTCACCCAGTGCGGTCCCATACTCGCCACCTATAGCATTGACATCCGCCCCCCAGTCCAGCAGCAGCGACACCTGTTCCTTCCTTCCCTCCCATACAGCATTGCGCAATGTCCAATCGGAGTCACGCAAATTGATATTTCCGTTACTGTCCTCCATTTTGCGGTATAAGTAAATCTTTGCAAACACTTACTCTTTCGCTGGCTTGACACCTGGCTGGCGATTAGGCTGTTGGGCCTTATGCCGTATAGTTGCTGAATGTGGGCGGAAAGACCTAGGATATGTAGCAGTAATTGCGTCTGGTGATTTGGTCCTGACTCTGTTCGGCACTAAGGGTCCCAGAAACAACAAAAGATTGTTTGTTGCACGCTTCTTAGTAGTGCGCAGACGTTTTATTCGCAGGGTTTCGATTTACGACATTGTTCAGACTTAGAGGGAGCCATTATTATTTCTAGGCGACCCATTTCCATCCTTTTCATATCGCCCCCACCTGCAGAAGTTTCACGAATAGTAATTACATTTACCCATATTGAAGAAACTCAGCCACGCTAGAGTTACCAGCTGGATGTTCAGCCTTAATAGATGGAAAAATTTAAGAGTGGCGCCAGCCCTTGGTTGTAAAATTTCAAAAATACTTCACGATGTCCAATGGCAGGGTGGACAATTGCGTACGATGGGTCAAAACAAACCGGGATAGATAAAATCCAAGAGGCATAGGCGTGCGGGGAAATTGTTGGCACAAAGTCAATGTTACTAGTGTAATCGTATCAGAAACCATTGACTGCATTTGCTGATCGACAAACAGACATCTAATACAGTAATAGCATTTTGTAAAATGAATCAAGAGCAACCATATGAAGAGCAAAAGAGTTTAAGGTTGAGATTCGACAGGGATGTACTCTACGACACTCATGCATAACACTTCACCAGCAGCATGTAGCAGCGAATGGACTTGCAAAAACCGGCATTGAGATTGTGTACCAAACCAGATTAACACCACGCTGCAGCAACATTGCATGTTGGCCTGAGAACGCCTGAATTTGTGATGTAGAACACATGATTCATCGTGTGAAACCATCGTAAATGAAAATAAAAGTGCGCAGAATGCCGATTATTTGACAAGCTGTGATAACAATTGCTCTATTTATTGACGCGAGTGCAATGTGCAGAAAGATATGTTTTTTTGTTTTTTTTTTTATATCCACGTAACCCCGTTTGCAGCTGTTCGCCATGACAGGGCAGGAAGATAAGATGATGCCTGCGTGTCCATTCCTGTTCCCCGATCTGTTCAGTAGCCTTATTCTCTGGCGTTGCATGGGCCAAACTCTCAGCTGACCGTCTCTCACTGAGATTTTCAATGCACTCGCAGTATTGAACAGTTTGTTCGCTCGAAAATTCTTGCATTACACTCCAATACTGGGGAGCCTCGGGATTGGGGATGAGCTTTGCCAACATATCAGTGAGTACAGCGAACTGGAGGTGGCTAATTTCGTGCCTAGGTAAGCGACCAGAATGTCCGCTTCACTGGTCAGCAAAGTATATCGTGTCGCTATGCATGCGTGTCTGAATTTTGTGACTATCGCTTATATAGAGGGAGGCCATCTTGAAATGTATAGTGGGCCTTGGTAGCACATTAGATAATAGCAGTTTTCCATGCTATCATTAGTCAGAGTTACGGAGGGAGGTTCTTTTATATCTGCTAGCGCCCCTTACCATACTTAACGACAATAGTTCTTTTAAATAAGAATCCAATCGTATCCAAATTCAATCTATTTGTATGAGCTATCTCTTTCTCTTGAACTGCAATTAGTTTTTTGCTTATCTATTTCCTTCGAATTCCCTCTACTCCATAATAATTCACTTTTCAACTATTTCTGGAGAACCTTCCCTTCTTAGGTACTACTAGGGACCGAATACTCATGGGCTAGAAAGTATCTTGAACTATTTATCTTACCAAGCACATTCATTTTGATATATTCATTTGATTTTTCTTCAGAAATGTTGCAATGGCACTATTGAGTTGAATCTGCAAGTCTTCACTTATAAAGTTGCATTGACTAGCATCTGCATATATGGCAACTGGTACCCAAGGGTGAATGGAGCCCACGCACCATACCCTTGGACACACACACGCTGCAACGTTGGCTGCTTCCAAGTATCTTGTCCAGCTGCAACTCCCCTAGCTCCACCTTGTTGCACCCCGCTTTTGCCACGCAGCTAGCGACTAGCTCCATCGGGAGCCTTGACACCACGATCGAACTTTCCTGGGAATCGCAGATTATGTTGTATTATAAAAGCAGATCTAGTGATTCCGGTACGCCTTTACCCCAACTGTAAATGGATGCCAGCGTTGGCTGGCATTGTTCCGCCGCATCTCCAAGTATTAAGACATGGCTGCCTTTTTTTTTTTTACAAAGACAACAAAGCCAGTAACAACAAATATGTATCTCTCGTACAATTAATAAAGAATCCATGAGTCCCTTAGACTTACAGAGTAGGGCTCGGACAATCTGGGTATTAGATGCGTCGTGGCAGCTAGCGCTCATCTAAATTATTATACTGGCGCTTACCTATTAGTGACCGAGCACCTATTAGTGACCGATCTCTTGGCACTCCCCCTCGTACAACTTCCACATGCAATATATTCAGCGTCAGGCATGCTAGCAACCTGAGGTAAATTGCAGAATATACAGCAGGTGCACCTGAACATTTGGAAGATATTAGATGGCCACACTTAGTCTCGTACCCAGACGCTGACTGGCGTCTTGTAATTAATATTATTCACTTGGCGACGCACAGGAGCGTCTGGAACCTTTTGTCCCCCGTTTGTTCAGCCAAGACCGCAATGCAACGTTTCGGTCGCAGCGTAGTCCGTATGTATGTTTGTAAACAGTTGGATTGTGTACAGCAAAACGATTCACTCTTAATATACAGGAAGCCATGTCGGTGGACACAATAGAGAAAGGAGTTCTTGATGATGAAGGAGTGCAAATTCTAGAGGTAATAAAACAAATGAAAGCCAAAGGATTTACCTGTTATGTTTATTACCTGACCATTGTAATAACCATTGCACCAAAAGGTAGAACTACTAGTACCATCCGGTAGTACAGCTAGTATATGTAGGAGTATCCAGACAAGTTGGTCAATGACTTGCTTACGTTTGCAATAGCTACATATACTAGTAGTCAGCTTCCCTCTGCCACCATCATCATGGGCTACTCCTCCGCAAGCAGAGTACGCCCCAGACTCTCTATATATTAACCCCCACTAGCAGATGTAGTGTTCGCATTTGGTATAAGCTGAGTCAGTGTTGAGTTTTATAGCATACATACATAATTGGCTCACATCAGCTCAGTACCAAGTAGTAGTTGTATATTACACACTGACTCTGTCATGCTGTATATACAACTCATACCAGCTCGCTTAACAGCCGAGCCAAGTACGTTTTATGGTATAATAAACCAGCTCAACTCGGACTCACTCAGAAAACCTGACTCAGAACTTACACCGGGTGTGAACATTACCTAGATACCTATTACCCATTCGCCAGCTCGCAAAATTATGAAGGGCCACAGAACGAGACAGACTACAGCTCAGCTACTGCCCACTACAGCGCCTTGGAACCAGAGTCACCACCCTAGCAGGACTACTAGGTAATAAAGGCCTGCGCCACTGGAGACACCAGATCGGGAAAGCAGACAGTCTGGAGTGCAGATAGTGCGGCAAAGGTCTGAAGACCTCTGCACACGTCCTGATAGAATGCGAAGTTTGGAAACGGAAGCTGCTAGGGGGGGAGGAGGACCTGAGAAGACTCCCAAAAACAGACAGAGATAATTGGCGGAGATATTGGAATGTAATAATCCAACCCGGACCCCTCGCTCTGAGCCCAAGACCCTCCAGCTCCGGTCCTATACTGGCAATCAACATACTACCCGCCAGTACTCGTACACATGCAGCTGACCCTGACACCCTTGCAATTCGCCGCACTCCTTCTAGCACTCTGATATATATCTCTGCACCTGTAAGCTCGCTTAAGCAACATGGCCGCCAGCATCCCGGTCATTGCTTAACAGCCCGAACCTGAAGTACCTGCCAGAATCTGCTAGAAGAACCCGGATCCCTAGAACCTGCCAAAAAGCCGCAGAACCCGCCGGAAAGCCGTAGAACCTGCTGGAAAGCCGTAGAACCTGCCGGAAAGCCATAGAACCTGCTGGAAGACCCCAGAATCTACCAGCATCAGGTATCGCCGAGCTTATTCCCGGATATTCCTGACGCTTCTACCCGCTTTCAGTCATTTCCTTAGCCATCCATGTACTTCCTGTCATTTCCTTTGTTTCTCATGTACTTCCAGTCGCTTTGCCATGTACTTCGTTTGTTTGTTTGCTCGTTTGCTTGTTTGCTTGGATTTGCCACCAAGGGTTTTCTAACCCCCAAAAACCCGCAATAAGTATAAGCAGCCATATATACACGCTGGAATGGAAGTATCAGCAGCCATATATGCGTGCCGCAATGGCAGTATCAGCAGCCATATATGCGCGCCGCAATGGCAGTATCAGAAGCCATATATGCGCGCCGCAATGGCAGTATCAGCAGCCATATATGCGCGCCGGAATAGAGGTGTAAGCAGGCATATATACGCACTGGAATGGAAGTATCAGCAGCCATATATGCAACCCCAGTTGTTGCGATAGATGTCACTTACGACTAATCCCTGGGATTGACTATGTGGAAACTATAGGACCCATCATGCTACCACTACTAAACGTTTCCGACGTGTATACTACTCCTCCGAGAAAAACGCCCACATCTAAAATATAACAAGAAGCTATGAAATCTGCACTGCATCAATTTCACAAACATCTGTCCTCAGTATATAGTTTTGGTGCAAATTCTTTTAGTGACGAATTTGTATTTCTGAGTGATGATATCAACCGTATATCAAGATGTTGTACAGATGTGTTTGACCTTGCTTCTTTACAAAAAGTACTCACAGGAAAGCGGAAAATTCTTTATTCATCTTGAGGGATGCATATTGATGCTCTACTAACCCTACTCAAACATGTTCTAGCAAATATCACTGTGGCCGCAAAGCCTACCCGAGGACCGTCAGTAGGAGTCTTAGAGGTTGCGGAAACCTCAAAGCAGTTTCCGCAGGTACCGGAAACTCCAATGCAGTTTCCGCAGCTACCGGAAACCTCAGTGCAGTTTTCGCAACCACCAACGCAGTCCGAAACCTCAAAGCAGTTTCTGCAAGCCCCGGAAACTACAAAGCAGTTTCCGCAGCCACCGGAAACCACAAAGCAGTTTCCGCAGCCACCGGAAACCACAAAGCAGTTTCCGCAGCTACCGGAAACCACAAAGCAGTTTCCGCAGCTACCGGAAACCACAAAGCAGTTTCCGCAACCCCCGGAAACTTGAACCTCAAAGCAGTTCTCGCAGTTCCTACAGTTTCTGTAGTTTCTGCAATTTTCCCAACCACCGGAAATGCAATTGACGTTTCCGCAACCACCGGAAATGCAAATGACGTTTCCGCAACCACCGGAAATGCAATTGACGTTTCCGCAACCACCAGAAATGCAATTGACGTTTCCGCAACCACCGGAAATGCAATTGACGTTTCCGCAACCACCGGAAATGCAATTGACGTTTCCGCAACCACCGGAAATGCAATTGACATTTCCGCAACCACCGGAAACGCAATTGATGTTTCCGCAACCACCGGAAACGCAATTTGCATTTCTACAACCACCGGAAACCTTAAAGCAGTTTTTGCAACCCCCAGAAATGCAATCCCCGCTTCCACAACCTCCGAAAACCCAAACGCAGCTTGGAGAACTCCAATAGAATAATACTCCAAATGAAACACAACCATCTGAATTCCCAATCACTATATTAGAAAACAATAAAACCCTAATTCCTGCCATAGCTCCCAATACTGCACCAAAAAAATTAGGGTGCCCCCATGGGGGCGCTCGGCCATTTGTACCTCCCAATTGTGATCATATATGCAATCCAGATGAGAAACTCCGGTTTATTGAGCAGGCTAGGTTGGCTCATGGTATCAGCGAGACATGAACTTTGCCAATGCCTGCTGGTATGAAGCCTTGAGAAGAGATAGCTATGGACTTTGTTAGAGAACTACCTAAATCCAAAAGCTTTAATGCTGTTTTAGTTGTCACAGACCAGTTCACCAAAAATGTAATACTATACACCCCTTAGCCGTAATATCCAGTACCTTCCAGCGCTCACTGGAGCCTAGCCCCTCACGCCCGTAACAAGTTTACATAACATTGGTGTAGTGTTTTGAAAATGTTCAGCGATATCCTTCATGTTGAATTTCTCTACAATCTCAGGAGTTAACTTTGAGGGTGGGAGGCGTATCTTTGGTGAATTTAGTAGGGTTCTAATGTCCTTTTCGAGAATTAGGCAGAACTAATTGAATAGAATCTCAGTCATTTGAGTACCATAGTCCTGAAGTACATCAATATTTCCTTGCATCAATCGCTTTCCCACATATGACTTCTCCAGAATTTGTTCCGTGATATGTATACCTCCACCAGCAACTTGAGTTCTAGGAACCTGACTACCTTACATTTGATCTTAGAAACCGGTGAATCTAATAGTACTTGAATAAATGATGTAAGAGTAGTTACAGAGGTGGTAAACGCAGAGAGTTACCATCCACCAGGTCAAAAAGACACTTGACTAGTGATACTCGCTAGTCCTCTGCGTAGCTCATATATTCCTCATTTATGCAATTGCGGTGCCTTTCCGGCTATCACATGTCGCTTGCGTATATGCGCAATTCGTATGTACACGTATCTACCGACCGCCTACCCTATAGTTGCGGTGAATCTATAACGGTGCCTTTCCGGCTATCACATGTCGCTTGCGTATATGCGCAATTCGTATATACACGTATCTACCGACCGCCTACCCTATGGTTGCGGTGAATCCATAACAAGAGTAAAGCCTTCATTCTTTATGAATAAGAAAATATCATTCAACCGCTCTCCTTCTTTGACAGCTGCCAGAGTGTGACCTGGATATAGGGAAGTTCCATTAGAATTTAACTTGTATGGAAAGTGCAGCACTTTAGGATTCTGATAGGTTGATGTTTAGGTAAAGGCTAGTCCACGTCTGGTTAAAAGAACTAGGTAAAGTCCTCACTGTCGTCAGTATTGAATCGTGTTGTGTGATGTTAACTCCATGTTAATAACAAGCTTTCGGAATTGGCGTGACGCAACCAGGCCAAGATCTCCCAGACGCTCCTAGCGGAGTTGAAACTCTGCTTAGTCAGCGTCTGGTTATGAGACTACCAAGTTAGTACATTCTATCATTACTAGATCGCAGAATTGATATGGAAAGTGATAGGCCATCCGCAAACGATGGCAAGGCACCCGAAGGGTGACACCCTCCATGTCATTTATTGCGCAACCCAGAGAAGCGCGGAAAGGAGAATCACACCTAAGAAATTCGGGAAAAGAGAAAAACCAAAAATTGATTAATAATGCTCCGTGTGAGGGTCGAACTCACGATCTTCGGATATCACGTTCCTTCGGAAGTGTCATATACTTAATATAAGACCAACGCTCTACCAACTAAGCCAAGGAAGCTTTTTATGAACAATTCTATAATAATGAAATATACTAACATATTTTGAGTTGAACAATGCTACGTCCTGAGAGCATGCACATCTATGCATGGGTCAGACTTCCTGCGCGACCACCATTACTGGAGGCCGCTCCATCGCGTGTATCATATAATTTTTCCCACAACATAAAATCCCACGCTTTTACACTGTAAGTGAAAATACTAAAAAATAAAAGGCAAAATCACAATCAATATTTATCCCACAAACCCCTCTGACTACGCTTTTGACCCAGGTCTCTTGCCCAGAGTCAATAATTGCCTAACTATCGGACATTTACACTCCAACATAATCTTGCATAAATCATCCATTTTTCCACTCCCAACCATACACGCTCTCCTCATATCTTGCCACACCAATCTAACACTATACCCTCATAGAATAAAAGCGGAAATTTCTCACTTCTGCAGGTGAAAGAGATGAAATAAATACTTAAAGAAACGAAAAACAAACAAAACAAAACAAAACAAAACAAAACAAAACAAAACAAAACAAAGGGTCAATATAATTGTTGAGATATAAAATCGAATAACGATAAAGCATTCTCATTGCACTATTCTGGGGGACAAAACTTCACTGTAAAAAAAAACAAAAATTCACACAAATAAGGCATTGATCTTTCTTATCACGGAGCCACCGTCTTCCCTTAGGACCAAGAAGTCACTGTTCGAATCTGTTCTAAGGACCCCAACCTTTTTGAGAACCTCGAGTTCAATAGCTCTCTCATTTCCATCCTCTGAGTCTCTGACCTGCATCGCCCATTTTCCCTATTAAGCTGTTTGCATACTAGCCAGTTGTTATAGGTTTGCTCTGGGTTGAGGGTGGCAAGGGTGAATTGTCGATCATCCGTTTCAATTGGCGCTTGTGACAGGTATGGGCAATAGAATCCAAAAACCTCATTCCCTATCTTAACTTCATATTCATTTACTTCACTTGCTTTATGAACGAGAGCATGAGAAATTGCCCAGACTTTACAGAGAAAAATATGTTCGGTGGCTCTCTTAGGCTCAATCAACTCTGGGATTCTGCGATTTTGAGGCCACTCTGTAGGGGTGTGCTCGTAGTCTTGGTCACGTTCTGGCCATTCCATCACTTGCTCCCAGGTTGGGAACCATTGCTGTTCTGTCCCCCGGTAAGGAAAGTCGAACAGGATGTCAATCTTTTTTCCGAATGGAAGCACATGAAAACATTGCCTCCAGGCAGTTTCGTCGTCTATATTCTCGTCGTAAGTTGGTAGCTGAGTTGCACGCAGGAGGTAGAACAGTCCCGCCACTTTATCCGTAGATTGTGTCGCACAGCGACTAGCCATTTCCCTCGTAAGTTCATACAGTTTGCAGCCACCAGGGCTGTCTGCATCCGTAGCAAGCTTCAAAACAGGACGAATGGCACCTCTTAGTGTAGTGACCTTCCCAGCAACTGTGCCCTTGGTGTTCAGGATGATACGCCCATTGCCTCGTGGCACTCCTCTATTGAACGTCCTGTTGTCCGTCCTGATCTCTTGCAACGTCCAAGCTCGCCGTAGCCAGTGACGGGGATCGTCCCAGCGCTCCTTACTAAAAGGTCTTCCAAGGCCATTGAAATAACGCACTGTCTGCACTGCTGCACGGTATATATTACCAATAGTAGGAACATCTATCTTCCATTCATCGTGCTTGACTCTGTCGAGGGGAACGTTATTGTGAGTCGGTATCTGGGCTGTAGAGGTGTCAAATTGCTGTCGGAGACAGAGAACATCAAGCCACACGTAATTTGCGCCCAGGGTGAGTAGCTCTTTCCGTAAGGACTCTATATCCACACCTTTCGGAAGTGGGACAGGCCACTGGTATTGGTTAATAGAAGTCTCCACTGCCTTCATGTCGCTAGTCCAGCTGTGCGAGACTGCCCAGAAGGTAGGCCATCGAGTGCCATTATGTGGAACCTCAATGGAGTTGACTTCTGCATGCAACATTCGAAAGTCTACCACCCGATTACTCTTCAGGTCCCAGATGCGGCGTGGCATTACGAAGTATGGTGACTGAATAAGATGCTGTCCAGTGCCGTCCTTGTAGATTGCATTTATGCGTTCTTCATCAATTTCCTTCGCTTTCCTCAGCCACTGCGCCCTTTGCGCCGCTACATTAAACGCCTGTTCGTTGAAGTGTTTCCACCCGACACGGGCTGCGGCACATGCTAGACCAAAATCAAAATTATGTGAAACAAAGTACTGAATATCATTTTGGATCCAGCGTCGAAGGCGTTCAGTGGAATCACTGTGGAGGCCGACAAGAGCTGTAAGGGTGGAAAAGAGCACTTCTGTGCTGAGTTCCCTACAAGGAACGTCAGCAAGGTCTGGGGTAAGGATGCCTCCAGCGCGGATGATGGCGTGTAATTGTGCATTAGCGAGGAAGGGTGGTGAGGTATTGTGTCGTTTGACTTGTACTTCATTGCGAAGAGATGATGTTGCAAAATACCCGGCGTATGGCATAGGGAAAGGGGGTGTCACTTCATTGTTGCGATTGACCTTCGCCATGGCGCCGACCAGCAGCGCCTGCAGACCCAGCTCGGCATTGCCGGACTTTGCTGCATCCAGGGCAGTTGGGTAGCCACCCAGAGGGGTTTCATAGGTGCCACCTACGTTGAGATCGGCCCCCTGGTCCAGCAGCAGCTTCACAACCCCCGCATTTCCTTTGAATGCAGCCACACCCAGCGCAGTCCCGTACTCACCACACACACCATTGATATCTGCCCCCGGTCCAGCAGCAGCTTCACAACCTCCGCCTTTCCGCTATATGCAGCCACACCCAGTAGAGTCCCATACTCGCCACCTACAGCATTGAATCGCCATAGCCCATAGGGCGGCATGCGATTAATGAAATAAAAAAAAAAAAAAAAACCTACAGCATTGATATCCACCCCCCGGTCCAGCAGCAGCTTCACAACCTCCGCATTTCCTCTCCATGCAGCCACACCCAGTGCAATCCCATACTTGCCACATACACAATTGATATCCGCCCCCCGGTCCAGCAGCAGCTTCACAACCTCCGCATTTCCTCTCCATGCAGCCACACCCAGTGCAGTCCCATACTCGCCACCTACAGCATTGATATCCGCCCCCCGGTCCAGCAGCAGCTTCACAACCTCGGCATTTCCTCTGGATGCAGCCACACCTAGTGCAGTCCCGTACTCGCCACCTACAGCATTGATATCCGCCCCCCGGTCCAGCAGCAGCTTCACAAACTTCGTGTTTCCTTTAAATGCAGCCACACCCAGTGCAGTCCCGTACTCGCCACATACAGCATTGATATCCGCCCCCCGGTCCAGCAGCAGCTTCACAACCTTCGTGTTTCCTTCAAATGCAGCCACACCTAGTGCAGTCCCGTACTCGCCACCTACAGCATTGATATCCGCCCCCCGGCCCAGCAGCAGCCTCATAACCTCCGCATTTTCATCCAATGCAGCCGCACCCAGTGCAGTCCCGTGCCTGCCACTTACAGCATTGATATCCGCCCCCGGTCCAGGAGCAGCTTCACAATTTCCGCCTTTCTGCACAATGCAGCCACATACAGTGCAGTCCCAAACGGGCCCCATACACCATTGACATCCACCCCCTGGTCCAGCAGCAGCAACACCTGATCCTTTCCCCTCCATACAGCAAAATGCAAATTCGAATCGGAGTCATGTACAGCGTTGATATTTCCGTTTCTGTCCTCCATTTTGCGGTATAAGTAAATCTTTTACAAGAACCTACTTTTTCGCTGGCTTGACTCCTGGCTGGCGATTAGGTTGTTGGGCCTTATGTCCTATGGTTGCTGATTGAGGGCGGAAGAAACTAGGATATGTAGCAGTAATTGCGCTTAGTGATGTGGCCCTGACTCTCTTCGGCACTAAGGGTCCCAGAAAAAACAAAAGATTGTTGTTGCACGCTTCTTAGTAGTGCGCAGACGTTTTAATCGCAGGGTTTCGATTTATGACCTGGACATTGTTCAGATTTACAGGGAGCCATTATTTATTTGTAGGCTGCCGATTTCCACCCTTTTCTTACCGCTCCCACCTGCAGGATTTTACCCTGCCATGGCCACGTGCTACAAGCGGGGTTATGTGATTTAAAAAAAAAAAAAAAAAAAAAAAAAAACCTGCAGGATTTTCACGAATCATAATTACATTCGCCCGTGTTGAAGAAACTCAGTCACGCTAGAGTCACCAACTGGATGTTCAGCCTCGATAGATGGAAAAATTTTAAAGTGGCGCTAGCCCAATTATCATTGGTTGTAAAATGTCAAATATACTTCGCGACGTCCAATGGCAGGGTGGACAATTGCGTACGATAGGTCAGGACAAACCGGGATAGATTAAAAAGTCCAAGAGGCATAGGCGGGCGAGTGGTACGGGGAAATTGTTTACGCAAAGTCAATGTCACTAGTTTTATCGTATCAGAAACCATTGACTGCATTTGCTGATCGACAAATATGCATCTAATAATAGCATGCTGTAAAATGAATCAAGATGAAGAGCAACAGAGTTTACGGTTGAGATTCGGCAGTGATGTACTCTACAACACCCATGCATAACGCTTCACCGGCTGAATGATACCAGCGAATGGACTTGCAAAAAACCGGCATTTATTTGACAAGCTGTGATAACAATTGCTCTATTTATTGACGCGAGTGCAATGTGCAGGAAGATAAGTTTTTTTTTTTTTTAATTTCACGTAACCCCCTTGCAGCTGTTCGCCATGACAGGGCAGGAAGATAGGATGATGCCTGCGTGTCCATTCCTGTTCCCCGATCTGTTCAGTAGCCTTATTCTCTGGTGTTGCATGGGCCTTCCTCTCAGCTGACCGTCTCTCACTGAGATTTTCAATTCACTCGCAGCATCGAATAGTTTGGTCGCTCGAAAATTCTTGCATTATACTCCAGTACTGGGGCGCCTCGGGACTGGGGATGAGCTTCGCCAACATAGCAGTGAGTACAGCGAACTGGAGGTGGCTAATTTCGTGCGTAGGCAAGCGACCAGAATGCCAGCTTCAGCTTCACTGGCCAGCAAAGGATATCATGTCGCTATGCATGCGTGTTTGAATTTTGTAACTATCGCTGATAGAGGGAGCACATTCTGAAATGTATAGTGGGCGTCGGTAGGACATTAGATAATAGCAGTTTTCTATGTTATCATTATTGGTCAAAGTTACGGAGGGAAGTTCTTTATATCTGCTAGTGCCCCTTACCCTTACTTAAGGACAATCGTACTTCCCAATAAGAATCTATTTATATGAGCTCTCCCTTCCTTGAATTGCAATTATTTTTTTGCTTATCTATTTCCTTCTATTTCCCTTTACTCCATATATGTACATAATAACTCACTTTTCAACTATTACTGGAGAACCTTTCCTTCTTAGGTACTAATAGGGGCCGAATACTCATACGCTTATCTTGTACCCTTTATCTTACCAAGAGCATTCATTTTGATATGGTCATTTGATTTTTCTTCGGAAATGTTGCAATAGCACTATTGAGTACCTTGGGCTACTGAATCTGCAAGTCTTCGCTTACAGAGTTGCATTGACTAGCATCTGCATACATTGCAACTGGTACCCAAGGGTAAATGCAACTCGCATACCATACTTCCAAGTCTTGTCCAGCTGCAGCTCCCTTATGTAGCTCCATCTTGTTGCACCCCGCTTTTGCCGCGCAACTAACGACTAGCTCCATCGGGAGTCTTGACACCGCGATCGAACTTTCCTTGGAATCGCAGGATAACTATCTATAATAGTACTGAGTTACATCCCTCTTGGCGTACACACCTTGGCCATCTACTATACGGAGTAAGAACTGAAAGAAATGTCGTCGGAAAATGCCTTGGCAACAACCACCAAAGCCGTATCAACGTACCGAATGAAATGTTCGCATTCTCCTGAACCTCAACATACCCCTGAACTTATTCAAACAATTTCCTTTATATTGATTGCATATATATTTCATTCAAAAAATCCCCTTTATATATTAATTGCATCCAATGAATCCAACAGGCCGTGATGTGCATTGGGCTGAAACCGCCTGGACCAGCCTGGACCGGCTTGGACCGGTTTAATCCACATGAAGCAGGCCAACCAGGCCGGTCCAGGCCAATCAGGCCGGTTCAGGTCAACCAGGCCATTCAGGCAGGTTCAAGCCAATTAAACGAATCACTCCACAGCTATCCAGGTGAATTGATGCCAGCTTTTACTAGATTGTTTGAGTATTTAAATGGGTAGAATCTCCCGTATATCTAGAACTTCAAACAGCAGCGGTCTTGGGCCCAATTTACTGGTATTATAGGTCCCTTTCTATGGCGCGGAATGAGGCAGTATAAGCTCAATTTGATATATGACAGCTCTACATCGACGGCGTGAGATACAGCCGAATGACTCGAATTTGACAGGTATGCCATGCCAGATCTCTTTTAATTGCGTGATAGCAGCAGAATGAGCTGGGCACAGGATGCAGCAGAATGAGAGCCGAATTTGACAGGCATGACAAGACTCTTCTACGGCACGAGATATAGAAGAATAAGCCAGATTTCATAGGTATGGCACATCTCTCTCACCAGTGCAAGATGAAGCAGAACGAGTTCAATTTGACAGGTACAGCAGCACCTTTCCACAGCACGAGAGTAACAGAGTGAACTGAATTTGACAGGTATGAGAGTACAATTTGACTGGTATTCGATGATATGAGATGCAGCAGAACGAGAGTCAAATTTGACAGGTATGGCTGGTCCATTTCACCCTGCGAGATGCAGCAAAATGAGCTGAATTTGACAGACATGACAGCTCCTCAATAGTGCAAGATGCAGTAGAATGGGCTGAATTTAATAGGTGTAACAGTCTCCCTCAATGGCGCGAGATGAGGAAGAATGTGGTCAAGTTGACGGGTATGAACTCTACAGGCAAAAATGAGGCAGGATGAGCTCAATTTAACAGGTATGACAGCTTCCTCTCAATGGCGCGAGATATGGCCGAATGAGCTCAAGTTGACAACTATCATAGGACTCTTTCCATAGCGTGAGAGCAGCAGAACGAGCTGAATTTGACAGGTATGGCAGGACCTACCTAGCAACGTGAGACATGGTAAAATGGGCTCAATCCAGTTATGGCTGGCCCCTTGCTATGGTGCAAAGTGAGGAAGTATGGCTAATTTGACAGATACAACAAGACCTACTTGGTGGTGTGAGATATACCAAAATGGGCTCAATTTACAATTTTACAGGTATGACAGATTACTCTCGATAGTGCAAAGTGGGGCAAAATGAGAATGTGCAGGACTGGTATGGCATGGCGGGATGATAAAGGAGCACCTGCCAAAGGTTACAATCATCGGTGACTACAGTACCTACTGACTCTGGTTCCATTCCCCACCCTTTACTGGTTAATAAATCGCAAGCACTCTATAGATAGTGATAGCTATGTCTACTCTGTCAAAACGGACAGTCTGATCCCGCCTTCTATTATCACGACATACACGTTCTGTTAATGTTTTATTGGCTTAATTCTTTCTTATCTTCGTTTCACATGTCGTTTACATGGATGGTTGCTATGGTTATCTCGTATATTGTAATTCTTTCATTTATTTACGGAATTACTTCAGATATCACATTCAGCTGGGATTTGTTTCGAACTCGCATACAGCTTGTGTTACTTCGTCTTTTCTTTACGAAACTGTACAAGTTTGTTGCCTATATCTACGGCTACCATTTGGGTATAGTCGTCTCGCTTTCTGTGTATATAGTCTGCGGAAACCCGCACCCACTTAATACCATAGAGTCGCTCAACTCCTCTCCTCGTTGCCTTCCTCCGTGCCTCCACTCCATTGCTGCCTCCGTTTGCACCATTATCTTTCCTCTATAGCGCTTGCCCCGCTATCCTTATTCTTCCGCTGCGCATCGTATTACCCTCTCGTGGGTCACGTTGTTATACTCTTTATTATCACCCTCAGCCTTCAAT
This sequence comes from Kalaharituber pfeilii, assembly GCA_015179045.1. Lineage (NCBI taxonomy): Eukaryota > Fungi > Ascomycota > Pezizomycetes > Pezizales > Pezizaceae > Kalaharituber > Kalaharituber pfeilii. The sequence goes on along the minus strand of WHUZ01000062.1, from coordinate 266,667 downwards.
TCTTCCACTCTCTTATATACCCTTGCCATCATTCCAGCTGTATTAATTATATCCTTCGTAACTTCTTAATCACCTTATCCTCACTTGCATAGCATTTATAGGTGGGTCTGGAGGGCGGATAAGGAATCTGAGTACAAATATGCTAGACATCTGAGCAATATCATTGCAGGTAGATATTAATCGGAATTTTAGGTAGAGTTTATGGGCTGTAACGAGGGTTTTGCTATCCATAAGTTCTACAATTATTAGCATTATACTCTACAAAAAAATATAAAATTAACCTTCTGAAGCTACATTTGGTGCTAGAACTCCCTGGATGCAGGAGTGGGATTTCGTGATATTATAAATAACATTGAGGATATACTGATATGAATAAATGCAGAGAAACGAGATTGTACAGTCATGGAACTGGTAAAGAGTGTACAGTTACTTGATGCCGACTTTATGGGGCGACAACGGTCCCTTATCCACTACCGCTACCCTCGCTAGCCTCGCACCCAACCTCGCGGTCGCGAGGTGGCCACATGCTAGTATTATGCACTGTACCATAAAAGCAGCACTAGTAACTCCGGTGCTCCTTTAGCCCAACTCTAAATGGAGCTTGTACAGTGGCTTGTATGGTTGCGGACTGCTTTTAGTCGGCACATTTTGATCCTAAATTTCAACGCCAATCACTGACGTAACAAAAGTCGGAAAAAATTCAAAACTGCATATAGATAGGGAAGAGAATTAATGGGTGCCTTCCGCTAAGGATTTATGTGAAATTCAAACCCCTGCTTTGAAATAAAACCGGGGTCCGTATCCCTGTTTTATTGTTTGGTAGAGCGTTCGAAACAATTTTTTGAAAGAGGGGTCCCCCCCCACTTTGCAAAGTACTCACTTGAATAAACAATAAACAATAAATTTCAAAAGCAGTTAGTTAGAGTGCACTACTGCTGAAGTAGCATAGTCTACAATAACTATACCATATAGAGGATATTTAAATTCACATTTGCATCATTCGCACCTATTCCTGCTTGCATATGTAATATCCAGTAATGCATTCTTATGCTCTAGCGAGAAATTTTCACTCCGACAGTTCAGCCTCCTCTACTCTTTCACTTTTCAGATACATTAATACCTGACTGCTACCTAGTGCTTGCCAGCAGAACTTGACTGCTGTTTCTTAAGATCTAGTGCTCTCTCTTGGTGCTTGAGAGCTTCTGTTGTCTTTTGTGGTGAGATTGACAGCTTGTTCACTGGCTCATAATTTCTGCATTTAAGGTGTAAATGTCTGCATAAACAAAAAGTTTTCTTGATTTATTATTTACTCACGTCCAAGTGCTTAGAGAAACTACCCCCTGCTTGCAGTGGAAATGTACCCTGGTAAAATTTGGTTTGAATTTCACATAAATCCTTAGCGGAAGGCACCCATTGAGTGATGAACGTATTCGGCGTCGAGGGGGGTCAAACTGCGAGCAGGTAGAAAGTCTACCGAGTTTCCTAGGCTGAGACCCTTTGCGACAAAGTAACCTTTGGGATTATTTACTTTCCGTGCCTGTCTTCCAACTCTCTGGCAAAAACTGTGCACCACCCTGTGATTAGTTCTCAACAGCATGCACAATGACTTTAAAAGAGAAATATTGTCGTAAAATACCTTGGAAATGCGCTGCGGAAAGCCTTGACGTTCTGCGTTTGTCAGCCATTGACGGTCTCTGCCTAGACTATCATATCCTTGCCTAGATTTAGCCAAGCTGTCTTTACGGAGAAATTATCCCGCGGGACATCGGGAACAAAGTTCCCGAAGTTTGCGGGGGTGGGCCGGAAAGGCGGGGCGGAAAGTGGGTACGTCATGCCAGAGATTTCTCATGATGATCAGTCAATGACAAGTGGGTATATACCCATGCCTGAAGCTTTTGCTAACTAAAGTGATTGTTCCCATATTTCCTTCCTTTTTATCCCCTGTGCTTTTCCCACCAGGAGCGGGATTACTAGTCAACGTTAAAGTTACAGAGTAGCTAGCAATTGTACTCTCTATTGTACTCTAATACATGCGGGTCCAGAACTAAAGTAGGCAATCTTTTTTTTTTTTTTTTTTTTTAATATCATCCATCACGTGCGGCCCTGGGGGCCATGGCGATAGGGAATAAGTGAGGCCAAGTAAATAGGAAGGGGGAAAAAGAAAAATTATCAACATGAAGAAATTAGCAGCCTGTCCCATCCTTCGCGTTCCATCCATCTCATCAGCTCCGCCAGCGGGTCCCCTTCTTCAATCGTTTTGCTTCTGCGCATGATCGAATGGGATCAATATTGCGTTTTGAAAAGGCAGAAATAAATTATATGTTCCCTACCAGTGTGGTGGGAAATAGATAGATGAAGAGTTGGATTTTTTTTTTGCTTGTTGACACTTGTGTATAGCAAGCTGGAATTAGTTCAGGGTGCTGGATCAGGTGTTGGGCGTTGAGTGGTTGCGATGGAGAACATTGGGTATGGGATAAATCGAACCCTACTACGGAGGTAATAAGTGTAGAGACAATGCCCTTTGGTGCACAACGCATATATTCTAGCCACCCATTTCAAGTTAACGTACCCACTAATGCACCTCTGCTCTTTTTAAATATTATTTAGTTCTTGTCTCTTCTTTTGCTGGGTGGCATGAGCCTGTTGTAACTATACTCTAGGTTCAAGCCTGTTCCCAGTTTGATATCCATCATAATCAAGCACCGACAATATAGCACCATAACATTTCACCTTTTCCACCATTCTAATCTCTGTCCTCCAACCTCAAACCATAACCACGGAACAATTTGACCCATTGCGCAAAGACATATCCTCTTGGGGTCGCAGCTGCCTTGCGAAAAACACAATAGCTTAACCAAAAGATGCTCGAGTTCAGATTCTATAAGATTCTTTGGTGATTTTTTTGTGATAATACTAAAAAAATGATGCTGGGGGGGGTTGGCTGCATGTGGTGTGACCGACCCAAAAGAGATACATAACCTTTCGTTTCCTTTCCCTGGTTACCCAATTTGGCACCGACTTTGTCTCTATTCAGTAACTTTTCCAACGCCATAATAAAGTTCCACAAACCCGCAAACATACAATAGATACACGTGACAACCCCGCAGCTCACGTTTCCTCAAACGCCAGCACAGCTCCTCTCGCTTCCTTTTCTCGAGCCCATCTTCGGTGCCCAAAACGTGCGTTCATATAATACAAATTCCAATCCCTGCCTTGAATACGGCGAAAAAGACCAATTGAAACATCGATATCAATACCCACTACCATAAGAAAACCTCTTCACAGAACCCTAAATACTACCGACCACAGACAGCCATGCCAGCCAGAACTGATCATAGTCTGTATACCGGTACCGTGTCGTACCCACCTACCGTTCAGAAGGTAACTTAAAAGTACCAGCAAACATGCTGTTACGCATATATCAATGTGTAGAAATCTCATGGCCCACTATATACCATACGATTCAAGGACATAGGAAATTTAAACCTAAACTGTGCTGGACTAAAACCTTGAGACGCTGTATATACGTTCCTTGCTGTGAACTATTTCCTTTCCTTTTTTTATTTTTTTAAAAAAAAAATATATCCACAAGACTTGCTTTAATACGTGATTGATTCCCTCAAAGCAGCTCCTGTGCATATGTCTACTGTCACATTAAACCCCCCCCCCCCCCCCCCCCCTCCAACCAACCAACGAACCAACGTATATTTTTTGCATTCAAACGGTCCATTGAGTACACTTCCAAAGGGGTCTCGCGTGAGTATACGTTCTACATTTCTCTACATAGCATGTATACCCCTCCTCACCCCTGTCTCCTCTCCCGATCTCGCTCGTGCTATCCCGCCTCCCCCAACCAAATCCATGCAAGTACAAACCGGAACAGAGTGACCAACCTGTAATGCACGGGGTGTGAACGGAAGGAGTCGGAGGTATATACTCCCAGGAGCAGTTTCTTGGGAAATGAATGATGATGTAAAGAGACGTCTACATAGGTTGGATTCAGATGTGTATATCTATGTTGGTTGGCGGGGTTGGGGGGGGGTAGGAAAAGCAGAAGGAAGTTCAATAGGTTTATTATTAGAACTCAAAGATGTAAAAAAGCTTCTACATGTTACAGTCAGTGAAAAGTATATGTTATGCCGCGATGTACACGATTGTCGTATAAAAAAAAAAAGTTCAAGTGCTTTTATGTCAAGTATCAACCAAACAAACTAAAAAAACTAAAAAATCGTATACACATAAATATATATACTCCAGGTTTCTCAACCCACCCCCCAACCCAGCCTACTGAACTTACAACACACATCTCTCCAACTCCCTCACGACCGTCACAAAAAACCCCTCCGTGACCCTCGCGCCCTCCACCTCCGACAAATCCAGTCCGACGTCTCCATCACATTCCGCGTCCTCATCATCTCCCACGCCCTGCTCCCCCGCCGCTTCCTCGCTTGAAAAGTCCCCACGCAAACACCGCATCACGACGTCCTTGTATATCTCCCCCATAAAAAACTCCAGATTTCCAGGCACGTTGTCCTCCGTGGTCGGGTCGAGCAGGAAGTCGCGGATCTTCATGATCTGCGACAGCGGTACGTGCGGGGGGTCTCCGCCGCCAGCGCCCTTGCTATTCCCACCCCCGCCCAGTGCCATCGCCATCGCCATCGCCTTCTTCGCCTTCGTCCTGCCCAAGCTAGATCCATTTCCCCCCTCCTTCGCGCTCTTCTTTTCGCTCTGCGCTAGCTCCGGTACCACCTTGCTCACGATCTTGCGCAGCGGGCGCCACAGGGCAATCTCGACGAGCACGAGCCCGAGCGAGTAGATGTCAAACACCCTGCTGAAGCTCTCGCAGTAGTCCCCGATGGCCAGCGGGTGCCGGTAGATGTCGTGCTCCGGGTTCGACGACGGCTGCTCGCTGACCTCGCTCGTGGCGTCGAAGCGCGCGTACTCGAAGCCGACGAGGTACGGCGACTCGAGGGCGATGCCGTGCTTTGTTGCGAGCTTTTGCGCGCTGCCGGAGGAGGTGGCGGCGGCGGCGGCGGTCTTGCTCTGCATGGGAAAGAACAGAATGTTGTCGGAGCGGAGCGACTTGTGCAGCCACCCCGCGCTGTGCAGCTGCACTATCGCCCCCGCGAGCTCCCGCGCCAGCCGCACCCGCTGCGTCGCGCTCGGCAGCGGGGCCCCCTTGAGCCGGAACAACTGCGCGAGGCTGAACGGGTAGCGCCCGCGCTCCGCATCCGCGCCCTCCGGCAGGTCAAACACGAACCCGTAGCGGCACTTTTCAAAGTCCTCGTAGAAGCCGCGGCAGTGCAGCGTGCGGAACGACGGGTGCTTCGGCGCGTGCAGCAGGTGCGCGAGGCTCTCGACCCGCGGCCGGATCTTGGCGCGCAGCCGCTTGTCGATGAGCTTCCACTCGATGTACACGGGGTGCGCGCCGTCGTAGAGCGCAGTCTCGCGCGGGGGGAAGGGCCCCGCGCCTGAGTGCGCGGTGATGAGGGTGGGGTTGATGGTGGGGAGGGGGTGGCGGCGGCAGTACGCGAGGTCGCGGTGCGGGGAGCGGGACGCGGAGCGGGATGCGGGCCGCGGAGAGGGCGGGGGCAGCGGCGAGGGCAGCGGGGAGGGGGAGGGGGAGGGGGAGGGGGACGGGGCGCTGCTGGCGTACCCGTGCATGCCGTACGGCGGCGGCGGCGGCGACGAGCTGGGGACTGCGGCGCTGGCGGGCCCCGGCGGAGGCTGCAGATACGGCGGGGGCGGCGCCTGCGGGTGCGGGTGCTGGCCGTCGTGCGCGCGCGCAGCCCAGCCCCCGCCCGCCCCCCAGCGCCCGCCGCGCCCCCCGCCGCCCGCGTCAAGCAGCTCCATCCGCACCGACTTGACCGCCGCGGAGCTCGCGATCGCGCTGTCCCTGCCGACCACCACCTCCACGGTGTTCTGGATCGCGCGCAGCTCGTCGATGCGGTCGTTGAGCGCCACCACGTTCAGCAGCAGCACGCGGATGTCGTTGCGCATCGTCTCCTGCTGCGCGTCGTCCAGCAGGTCGACGAGCCGCTGCACAAAGAAGCCGATCTGCTTGACCAGGCGCTCAAAGTCGTCCTTGTCGGCGACCACCCACCACAGCTTGCGCGGGAGGTCCGTCGCGGACGCGATGAGGCGCGCGGAGAGGAGGATCATGGAGCGCTTCTTGGACGACACGGCTTGGCCGAGGACGCCGCCACCGTCGGCGCCGGGAGCGGCGCCGGAGGAGTTGCCCCTGGCGTGTGCGCCGTACGGGGGCGGGTCCTCCCCGGCGGCGTGCTTGGGCTTCTCCGCGGCGATCTCGAGCCCGTACTTCTTCCGCAGCGCATCGACGTCCGTCAGCAGCGTCGCCAGCTCCTGCAGCGTCTCCTCGATCAGCCCGCGGTTCAAGCGCTCATTGAGCTCTCCCGCGACCCCCCCAACAGGGCTACTGGGAGCGCTGTGTGGCGAGCGGAGGAGCCCACTCTTCTCGCCCCACTGGACAAGGCGGTATTCCTCGAGGTGGAGCATGCATCGCAGCGTTGAGGCGTCCTTTTGCAGGTTCTGCGCGGACGAGAGGAGGAGGAAGCCTTTGACGCAGGTCGCGAAGAGGGTGAAGGCGAACGAGGTGATGCCGAGGGCGGCGGAGATGGGCTCCAGGGCTGCGGTGATGCGGGAGAGGGGCGGGGGTGGGGTGGGTGGGGTGGGGCTGCGTGGGGTGGAATGCCTGATCCCGAGTCGGTGTCGTTTCGGGAGGCAGGGAGACGCTGCAAGCGTTGAAATCGATATCCAACACCTATCCGGCCGAGACTGGTTGGGTGCAATCGGCGTTTCTACCCCTTCCTCGGACCTATGTGTGTATCCGCAAAAAAAAAGTGTGGTAGCTCCCGCAAAACAACCCCGCCAAAAAAAGGCGAAACAATGATCCGATCCCGACCCGGAACGCTTGAAGAAAAGAACCAAGTTCTTTCGAAATGCAATTTCAGAATTTTTGTTGCGATCGAGCAAAAAAAAATTGGAGGTTCTCGTTGACGTTCGCAGCTGTAATTATTAGCTTAGGTTGGTTAGGCTAAGGTTAGGTCAAGTAGCTGAGCTTAGGTAACGGTTGGGGGGGTTTTGAATGTTTAATTTTGCGGAACACTAAATGTTAACACGCAGCCTGATGTTTTTATGGTATCTAACGAAGGATGCACCTGTACCGGCGGACCAGTCTCAATCAGTGGACCGTGCATCAAAGAATGTTCTCGTCGGACGTGAGCTGCCTACTATTAGTTGCTGTATGGCCTAGTGCTTACTAACATATTCTAAGCATGTATATCTATTGGGTGCCTCATAAGGCAACGCTGCAGAAGATCCCCCTACTATCGTCCTGCGTATGCATGCAGTGATAAGCTTAGGTTTGGGGTTGATTATCATACATAAAGACACACAACAGCCACTGCGGCTCTGCGAGTTTGAAAAAAAAATATAACAATGGCATTATATAAGTTAGTTTCTAGGTGTGAAGGATGAAGTATCAAATGTTTCGAGTTGTGAAACGACTTGGGTCTAGGCATTTACCCCAACCAGACCCAGGAATTCTGAGCTTTTTTTGCCACCCCCCTCCCTAAGTATCCGAATTCTATCAAGAGTGTTTTTTCGGTATTCAGGGATTTGGAAGTATGTTGGCCGGAAATAATGGGGGAGAGTGGTACCAGCGAAATGAGAATCATGAATGTACAGTACTAGCTGCTTCCGCTTAGTGTCAGCGCTAAATTCTATCTGGTCACGAGATTTATAAATCGGTTTGACTTGTTCCGGAGATATGAAGTCATAGCAATCCGGAATTGTTCCGACTCCGAAAACTCCACAAATTCCGCACTCGAAACTCCCAGTCTCGACACTGCCAAAAATACGTGCAATAAATCTGAATACCATATTAATTAAAGTAAGCTACAGTCACTTAGCAAAAAGTCTTGGCGACGCCACCTTCTTGGCACCTCCGAATGCTGCTCATACCCAGCAGCACAATTACATAACTCGCACCTGCGGTTTGTAGAGCTTTGCTCAAAGTACCATGTAGCGCAGGGAGGGAGCTATGACAATGACTGCAGTCAACTATATACATCATTAATGAAAGCATAAATAATAGTGATATTTGTTTCAAAATTTATAGATTGGCTCTCGATGAGGAAAACCTTTTTGTCCCTGATATGCTCTGATTTGTAAGTACGTCCTGACTCAATTCCTATTTCATATTCTTACTTTTTTTCCCATGATATGGAGAGCTATTGATTTTTTATATACCAATTTTATGTCTCAAAACGTCAATTTTGTATGGGGATTCAATAATGGTTCTTGGCATTTTCAACGTTTTGCAAATTTTTGCTCGCCCAACCCCAACGCACTGAATGCAGTTCTACCACCGGAATTATAAGACTTTAGGTATTATCTGTTTATATAAAAAATCACCTTTATATATCTGATTTATCATAATGACAGTGTATAGTGCTCAAAAATGTAGTGGTTTTTGTATACGTATGCAGTCTCCAGTAACCAAGTAGTTTCCTGCAATAGCTACACTATTGACCATTGTGCTATAGCCTCTTCCTGCACTGTAGCCTTTTCCATACCCTATATACTTCCATCTGTTCAAGTTATACATTAATCGGGTCACTGATGGTTGAGATATTGCAATTTTTGTTCACAGGGACCCTGTCGCCGCGTGCGCTCAGATCGCTTTCACCAAGACTTTGCTCAGTACGCCCTAGAGAGGGGGAACTAACTGGATATATACTGTATATACATGACCTAGGCCTGACATACTCACAAGCTTGAGGGACGGACTCCGATCCCGTGAGCGCAGGGTGCATATTGAAAGTCAGTAGAGAAATGAACAAGAAAAGAGGGTCTACAGAACGCTGGCACCCCCTGGCGTCTATCAACCTCTCGCCCGCTCAATATATATATAGCCCCCGGCTATCTGCATAGCACGGTAAAAGCCAATAGGGGTATTCAGACTAGAAATATCCGATCGGATATGGTAGATATGAAAATCCCAAAAATCCGGATAGGAAAATCGTGTTCGGTGCCCTACGATGAATTTTCATATCCGGTCCGGAGACTACTTGAAGCGTACTTATACGGTCGGATACGGGCAGATACCGTATTAACTCACATAAGAGCAAGAAAACAAACGCGCGCTAGTTCGGTCTTGGCAGGACTCAGGCGCCATTAATCACGCTAGCGCGCTGTTCGTGCAATCTTGGCATTACTAAGCACGGCTAATCTCCAGCTTCTCTACGAATCTCCGTGGTGTTGAGGTTAGCATCGCGGTAATTCGGAGATCATTACGTGCCCGTGCGTGATACACGCGCACTGGCGCTGAGAATTTTGCCAAGACCGAACTAGCGCGCGTTTGTTTTCTTGCTCTTATGTGAGTTAATACGGTATGGGGTCCTCATGTCCGGATATTGGACCGTCATATCCGATTGAATATGGGAAATCATATCTGGTAGATATGCTCATGAAGTCACATGTAGGCGCCACGTGCAGATGAAGGGAGTGGTCTTGGCTTGCAGTAGGCTGGTTGCATGACCCTTTAGTCTACCTCCGTCTGAACTTAGAAATTCCTAAGTCCACAAGTGCGTGAGCCAGTTTCCAAATAACATTAGCCACGAAGGGTTTCTTCCTTTGGCTTTGCACCCGCCTCCCCATCCTAGAACCCCCCCGAAACACCACAACCTCATTAGTGAACTCACTCTAGACCATAACACCCAGTTTAGACGATCTGCTTACCTTTCATCGAAATGGTACTAGTTGCAATCTCCAAACTTAAGCGTAAACTTCGAATCCTTGCAGCGTGGGAACACTTGGTGGGGGAGGGTTGAGTTTGTTGCAAGTTGCATCACACAAACCGGCAAGCCAAGATGATGAGGCTCAGAAGCCAAGAAATGCTGCTTAGATCCTCACTTGCAAAATCATAACTGTCACGTGTATGACGCCAAGCACCAGATACGTCCCAGAAACTGTCGGATATGACGCCAAAATTTTGTGTGTAGAGAGGACCCCATATCCAGGGTAAAACTCCTGATTTCGCGTACGTTAATTTTTACCGGGCGTTCAGACTAGGGGAAAGTCATGTCCGCATATGGGTGAATACGTATCCGATCGGATATTTCTAGTCTGAATACCCCTATTATGTTGATGACGCTTTGAATCCCGCTTTTGACAACATGCTGCTCTCTTACATGCCCCACACCACAATATCCCCCTCTTCTCATCCTCTCCTGCACCCTTTGCACGCCCAAATCCACAAACACTATTCTACGAATCCAGCCATGGCCAACATCACCTTGGTGGTCTCTACTCCCACATTGACATCCCCCACGCCCTAGCCACCCTCTTTCAACCTTCCCGAATGCTACCGCTGCCTGCAGTATATTCTTCACCTTCTCCGGTGCAAAACGCAAATGACACTTGCTTTGCCACTTATTCCCGAAAAACTGACCGCCTTCATGGAGTACTTCTCCGGCATTCCAGGAACCAGCCAGAGATTATTTTCCGAGCGCGTTTAGGTGCAGTGGTTCCAAGAGAGAGAATTAGACTCATATCTGTCCATGTGGGAAATGTAAGTTGTGCTACAACATCGTTCGCGGCGCTAGCTGCCATATGAATTAAAGCTCCTTTATTTGCTTGAACTGCTTTTTCGTTTGCGGGTTCCAAAAAAACTAAGTTATAAAAACATAAGCATAAAACAATTCACCCTCTACATTGCATTTGCTAAGTTGATTGATCGTTCCGGATTCAGAACTGCATCGTGCTCTCTTACTTAATCTGCTCATCACGTGCATGCACTTTTTTTTTCTTAAATATCATTACTCGTGTCCCGCCCCGTGGGCTATGACGAGATTACGTACAGAAGAAATAGAGGTAAATTAACAACAGAATGACACCACGGTCGCACAATGTGTGCATGCACATTTGAACTTCCGCCCATGAAGCAAATTCCCATACATACACGTGATCTTAAAATAGACAACACAATGTGACCAAAGTATACTTCCGTCCATTCTGAGACTCACAATTTATCCTCCAGTTGGGTTGAGGGTATGTGATCAACACTTCCTTAGCTCAGGTGCTAGGCCTTCTTCGAATGCTGATTTAAGCCCCGGCGAACTCATCAAGCAGGTGGGACTGGATTCAGCATTTTTTTTATTTTTTATAATCACGTGACCCCGCGTGCAGCTGCTCGCCATGGCAAGGGGTCTAGACCCTCAAAGCCTGGAGGCAGGCTTATCTAACTACCCGTTCCACAGCCACCTCTACAAACGAAAACTTCGACCCCTCCCCGCCCCACCTCCACGAGGCATAAAAACGGGATGTTCGAATGTATGCGATGTAAAAGAGTTTGTAAGCAATGAGAAAAAATGAGGCCCTAGGCGGTAACCCAAGGCACCTAAACTACACATAATATCTGCACCAAACTTCACGTATTCTCAGTAGGTACAGGCTGCCCAACTGCTCCGTGTTGTCTAAGTAGGCGAACATTGAGCGGATCAAGTCCAAGTGCACCCTGGATATGTATATTCGTGAGGTCGAGTCTGTTTTGGGGTGCTGCCCATAGACAGGTGATATCCAACGCATGGTCATCTAGTATATGACTTGCCTTGCGTTGCAACTGCCATACAGACACTATATTCATACTGCTAGAGGCGAGCAGCTGACCGTCAGGAGAGAAGGTGATACTCTGCACCCCGCCGCTATGCTCCTTAAAGCTGTGGATGGCTACTTGATGCTGAACTGACCATAGTCGTATAGTGCCATCAGAACTGCAAGAGGCAAGCAGCTGACCATCAGGAGAAAAGGCAACACTACGTACTGAGTCACTATGGCCCGCAAAGGTTTGGATGGCCTCTTGGCGCCGAACTGACCATAGCTGTATAGTCTTATCCTCACTGCCAGAGGCAAGCAACTGACCATCAGGAGAGAAGGTGATGCTATATACCCAGCTGCTATGGCCGTCAAAGGTATGGATGGCTTCTCGATGCTGAACTGACCATAGCTGTACTGTCTGATCACCACTGCCAGAGGCGAGCAACTGACCATCAGAAGAGAAGGCAACACTATATACGGAGCTGCTATGGCCCGTAAAGATATGAATGGCTTCTTGATGCTGAACTGACCATAGCCGTACTGTCTTATCACGACTGCCAGAGGCTAGCAGCTGACCATCAGGAGAGAAGGCGACACTTCTCACCCAGTTGCTGTGACCGATAAAGGTATGGAGGCCTTCTTGATGCTGAATTGACCATAGTCGTACAGTGTTATCGAAACTGCCAGAGGCAAGCAGCTGACCATCAGGAGAGAAGCTGACACTATGTACCAAGCCGCTATGGCCCTCAAAGGTATGGATGACTGCTTGAGGCTGAACTGACCATAGCTGTATAGTCTCATCACGACTTCCAGACGCAAGCAGCTGCCCATCAGGAGAGAAGGCAATACCATTCACCAAGTCGCTATGGCCCTTAAAGGTGTGGGTGGCTTCTTGATGCTGAACTAACCATAGCCGTATAGTGTTATCATAACTGCTAGAGGCAAGCAACTGACCATCAGGAGAGAAGGTGACACTAAATACTGTTTCACTATGGCCCTTGAAGGTATGGAGGGCTTCTTGATGCTGAATTGACCATAGTCGTACAGTGTTATCGAAACTGCCAGAGGCTAGCAGCTGGCCATCAGGGGAGAAGGCGACACTTGTTACCCAGTCACTATGGCCTGTAAAGGTATGAATGGCTTGTCGATGCTGAACTGACCATAGCCGTATAGTCTTGTCATGACTGCCGGAGGCAAGTAGCTTACCATCGGGAGAGAAGGCAACACTACGTACAGAGCTGCTATGGCTCATAACGGGATAGCTAACTTCTTGATGCTGGACTGACCATAGCCGTATAGTGCCATTAAAATAGCCAGAGGCAACTAGCTGACCATCAGGAGAGAAGGTGACACTGTTTACCTTGTCGTTATAGCCTGTAAAGACATGGATCGCCTTTAGAGACTGAACTGACCATAGCCATATATCATTGTCAAAACCACCAGAAGCAAGCAGCTGACCATCGGGAGAGAAGGTGATACTCCGTACGGAGCTGTTATGGCCCCTAAAGATATGGACGGCTTCTTGACGCTGAACTGACCATAGCCATATAGTGTGATCATCGGTGCCAGAGGCAAGCATCTGACTATCAGGAGAGAAGGCAACACTTGTGATGGAGCTGCTGTGGCCCTTCAAAGTATGGGTGGCTTCTTGATACTGAACTGACCATAGCTGTATAGTAGTATCAGGACCACTAGAGGCAAGCAGCTGACCATCTGGAGAGAAGCAGCAGGCAAACATCACGTTCCCGGTCAGGATGAAAGGCATTTCTCCAAACGATATAGAGCTCATGCTAGCTTTACTTAAGTCTGCTTTTCTAAGCAAGGTCTGATGCATACGAACCTTTTCACCACATAACATTAGCTAATTCAATTCGATTTGAGAAGTGTTAGTTCAATATACGAACCTGACATAGGTCTGCATTTTGCAGCTGAGCCTGGTCAAAGCAACCACCACTTATATCGGCTTTAGGAATCCGTATGCCACGTAAATCATGACACATAAAGCTCTTCCCAGCTCTTACTAGAATTGTAATTGCGTTTGCCGCTGCCTGGGAAAAACTAGCATCAACTTTCGATTGCTCAACTAAGGCCAGAAGATTCTTTTCCAATGGCCATGCTTGCTCAATAATGAAGTCTAGAACACCTGGATCATCGACAAGATGAAACTTGTTGATCAGTGCATTGGCTTTACACTCTTTTAATTCCTCATCTTCCCAAATTGCTTCAGCTACCAAGTAGTCGCGTAGCGACTTGTGTAAATATCGGTATGAATCCCTCTGCCGAATGAGAGGTGAGCTGAGACGTAAAATCTGCACTTTGGGGTCATCATTTGTTAAAAATCTTTCCCAAATCGACCGATTATGAGGTGTAGAAGTGGAAAAAATACTAATGGGTGCATAGGTTGCTTCGAGCACCTGATGGTGATAGAGGGCTAGTGCAAATTGTTGACAAAAGCATCGTGCTTGGAAGCTAAAGTTAATATCCACTAACTGGGTGTATGCATCATGCTGGGCTTCTGGCAGTTGAATATTATCCAAACGTTCCTTTGCCTGGTCAATCCAATAACCAATAAACTGATGGTATAAATCTCCACGCATGAGTTTGTGTTTGCTTCGAGCTGGTTTCACAGTCATGGCCATTTTGAGTAGAAAAGGGTTGCTGAGTAGGGCACAAATATCGGGCTTCAGCATATACCATTCATACTCCTCAACTGAGTAACCAGGTCTAGTCTTCACAAATTGTGAAATATACCTCCGAATGCTTGATCTCGAAAATGGTGCAAGGTAGTATTCTCGTAGTAGCTGCGACTGGCCGCGAGGGTAAAATTTACTCTGATACCCTGAAGGTAGATATTCCGGACGACTGGTGATAACAACCTTAGCATTCCACGCGTCAAGTGCACTTTCAACATAAAAATTGCGATCTCGTCTCTCAATTTCATCATAACCATCCAAGATAAACACAAATTGCCGTTGACGCCGAACTTGCTCTATTTGGCCTTCATGAAATCCTTGTTTAGCCAAAAACGTAGCTATGAGATCTCGGTTTTGAGTTCCCGGTGTATACACTCTATAGAGTGAAATAAACAAGGGAACAACTGCATTTTCTTGAGCTTTGTCATACTCAGACCATAGCTGCCGTACAAGCTGATGATTGAACGTTGATTTTCCGGATCCAGCAGCGCCTTGAATCAAGCAAATCTTTTGTGGTGCAGCATCTGAAAGGAATTCTTGGACAGCTTCCAGCAGGTCAAAGCGATTGCTATCGTGTGGATGTGCCATTCCTTCTGCTGGAATATAAAGGTCAAGCTCGAACTCTTCCAGCTGATGTTTAGCGAGATAGTCCCTTTTCAGGTCCTCCAACTCAGTTGTCCAAACAGTTGTGTGACGTTGACCCAACACTAAGTTACATTAGCAAGAGATCGACCGGTAGGTGTGCACCAAACGAACCAAGTGTAGTTACCATATCCTTGATTTCCATGGACACAGCAAGGTTTTCCTTCCCGGTTGTGGAGATTTCTGTTTTCATTACTAATTAGCATTAATTGCATAACCATTCCGAACCTGTGCCCGAAAATAATATAATCGTCTACTCACCACCTAGCGTGGGCAAAAGTTTCAGTTCTCTTATATCATCCAAGAGAGTCTTCATCTGTTTAAGTTCATTGGAACTCTCTATTCTCATTAGATGAATATAACTCCAAGGGACTCAAATAGCCTTCTTACCCATAACCCTTTTCATTGTAGCCATATCTGCGCACTCTCGAACAATCTTTTCCTTGCTAGCTATCTCATCGAGAAATGGTTGCATTGATATTGCGAAAGGTGTGAAAAAATGTTGAACCTTCCTTGCCCCTAAATTTGTTGTTTATTAGTTCCAACCTGACCCGAATTGAGTTGAATTATCCTACAGGATTCTGAACCACCAAAATATTTTTGTACTTCGAGTGTAAACTTTGAAATTGCATCATAGAGTGCATCCAGAGCAGAGCCCAGATTGTGCTTAAAAGCCTCCGTTAAGTCCTCATGCAATGTGACCTCCAACGATGCAGTCATATAGATTTGAGAGTAGAATTCACATGTGGCCATCTTATCAATAATGGTAGCCATGGTAAATTCCAGGCTTTCCATCAATTCAACACGATTGAGAGCAACCTATTATTATGGTCAACTTCAGTTCCATCAGAGAGAATTTATGACTGGCCTGCAAAATAAGTGTAACACCAGCCCATACAAGAGCTGTAGTTTCTGGGCTATGCTGAATTGCTATATCGATTATAGCTGCATACTTCTTTACGCCCTCAAGGATTGGCCCGATCCGCTCTACTACGGCAACCCTCTTCCCATGCCTGTCCGTATATTTCCACTGCTTTTTTTCCACATCAGCTCTAGCAGCCTGTAAAGTTTGAATGATAGCCTTGACATCGGTGATTCTTTCATTGCTTTGCAAATTCAGTTGAGTTCTAAGCGGTCTTGATTGTTGCTTTGGTGAATACGATGAACTGGATGCTGAGGTAGCCCCGACAGTTTGCATTGGTGCTGATGGTGGTGTTGCGGGAGTAGTAACTGGGCTTGCCGATAGTTGTGCCTGTCCTGTTTGCGAGCTGGTATAGGGAGTACCAGACGAAGGCATATTCATTGGGGGGCGGCGCTAGCAGCCCTCGCATGCCCCTCTATATTTCCAGCAGGAGAGCTCGATTGACCAGATGAGCGTCTATGGAGTGGCGGAAGTTAGCCTGAGAAGAGATAAATCGCCATTCTGTTTAAAAAACTGACCCAATCCGAAGCCTTTCCCCGAATCTTTTCAAATTCTCGCGGAACCCCTTTTCACTTTTGGAATCATTTTTACCCATTGGAAATGACTGCTGTCCGTGCTTTATTACACAAGATGCGATAATAATGGTGAGAACGTGGATAAGGAGCCTTTAGTTCACGTTGAAGATATTGCAAGCGATGGTGATGGATGTTTTTTTTTTTTACCTCACAAATCATTCATAACCCCGCATTCTGTTTTCGTATGTGATTTGTACTCGGGGTCAAGGGTGAGCATTCAGGAGCGCTATGCAACGTCTGCATAGCCAATTTTGCTTTCCGGCTAATGTCAACCATACTTACTCTACGTGAATAACGGAATGTGAAGCGATGAGGAACCCGAAAAGACTACTTCGGCAGTCCTAGTGACATTCGGAATAAAGCGACTGCACGAGGTGAGCGAGTCAGAATATGATACTACGTGTGTGGATGCGGAACCTTATTAATTCAATCAGTAGAGGATTTTGTATGTAAATTAAATATAGAACTTCTGAAGGCTTCTGTTCGATTTTCCCTGCCATGCTGCATTGCTACTTGTTGCTATACCCGGGATCTGCTTGGCCAGTTATGCAGCATCTTATGCTCCTAAAGACCAACCTGATGGCTTTCCTAAAGACCACCAATTGCAACCTCCTAGTCGCTCCCTCGTAATCGCATACCGTTTTGATCAGTTTGACCAGATATATATATAGTAGTTACCGGATAAGGTACATGGTCATTGGGTGGGAGCTGTGGGGGTGCCTATGGGGTTCCGGCAGTTCCTGTTCTTCTCTCTTTCTCTTTCTTCTTTATCATCACACAATATACGCTTATATTAGACTACATTTATCCTTTCTCTTGCGACCAAAACCTTTTCCTTTCTGTCCTTACACTTCCGGTGACACTTTTTGGTTAGTGGTTGACAGAAGAGTTTCCGCAATTGGAACGGTCGGATTTCACGTCGAGGCTTTTAGAAGTTAACCTCTAACAGGATATGATATACGGTACTGGGCCAAGGGGGTATGCCAGAAGGAAATGAGTAAAAGCTGGTGATGTAGGGGAGGGAAAACTGGTAGTGTAAGGGAAGGGAAAGTTGCAGTGCGGGGGGATGAAAGATACTGGGTTTATACACATACATCCGTAACCATCTTAGACATCTTCTCACAATAAAAAGGACAGCTGAATTCATGTAATTAGAATCTCTAGAACTCCCAAGATCAACAAGCGAGTCGAATAAAACTGTCCTCCATTTGTCGTAACATATCTAGCTTCCCCTGGCATGGAGGAAAGGCGTCTGTACAGGTGTCATTTAATTAACTGCCTAGTTCGCGACGTCAAGGCATCTTGAGCCGCTGTTCACCAGTGGGAATCCCGGAAACTTAGGTCAACGGGATGGTGAAAGCGGGGAAGCCGGCCAATGGATCGCGAAAGCGGTCTTTCAATAGGGCGCTGCGCTAATTTTGGCAACTACTGCAGTTTTCAGTATCGGTACTAACCAAGCGGATAGAAAAATGTAGATTTTACGTCCGGTAGGGTAATGAAAGTACTTTTCTGCAGTCAGTTTCTTGCTACGTAGCTACGGTCGCTATAATGGCAGTGACACCCTTAAGGATCGCAGATTTGGGGCTCCTTTTACACCGTAATCCACGTTCGAGTAAAACCGTGAATTTCGAGTCGTGGACTGTTGTTGCATGTGTTAAACCGACAGGATAATCCTGGCGCTTATGGACGAAGGAATGCTGGGCAGACGGATTGACTGTAGCGTTGTAAGAGATTTTCCTGTGGCGTTGTCTATATCCTCGGAGAAGTGTGAGGCCGTTGCAAGGGGCATATAAGTCATGGGTCCTGTACGTACTTCAGGTTATCTTTTTCAATTTGAGTTTATCAATTCCTTCCGCTCGAAAGCGTCGTGATTCCTTCAGCATGTGTACGGTACTAATAGCAGGGTGAGGCTAAGCACACCCCTGCGTCAGCAATGCAGCTTTACGCTGATCTCCGCTCCGTCATTTGATGAACTGCACTACATATCCAGACACTCGCACATACTATACCGTTTCTGTTCTAGTAACTGAATGAGGCTCTCTAGTCTGGTTGCAGAGGCTCTCTTTGTTAGGGGAGAACGTAATTGGAATAGTCCAGTACGCACCTTGCCAACAGTTGCTCAAGACGCAGTAAAGTACTCTGTAGGCCATTGCCCTCCTTCAACTATTGGGAAACTCCACAGGTGTGAATTTTCTACCTAAATCGTTGTCAATAGGCTGCGGAAACCTGGTACCTCATGGAATCTTAAGGATGATGCCCGGAGGTGCCTACGCATGCCTAGCGATGAATGACTGCTTGTCTTTTTTCGCCATAGCCTATAGGGCGGCACGCGATTAATGATATTTAAAAAAAAAAAAATTTGTCTTTTTTGTTTTGCAGCATATAAACCACGAGCTGAGTCATCCGCAAGCTTGTGATGCATTCTTGCGCCTCAGCTCTTGCACTCACTGTGTCCCGATCTCTACACCCTGTTACCACCACCATAAAGGACCATCCTATACTAGCACCTGCGCGTGAGCCTCTTACTTCATATATTTCATTTTTACCTACAATATGAGCTGCCGCACTTCGCTCACAGCAGCAACGACCTCCACGCAGCAGCCCCCCCCCCGGAAGCAGCGCCCCCCTCGACCTCCACTCACAGCAGCTGCAGCTCACTCGAACTCATCATTTTCACTCGAACTCGCCATTTTCCGCCTCACCGGCCGAACTGTTCATTTTTCCTTGCTTGTTCTTCACTCCTTTTTAACTTTTCAGTGGGCTATTCACTAGGTAAATATTCTGTGCATAGTGCCTGATCATTTACATTGTTAGCACCTGAACCATTTGTGCATAATGCAAACAATTTGGTGGGGTAATGTTTATTAGGAAACCTGGGGAATATATAGAAACCCTCTATAGGAATATCCGGGCATTGGAGAATAGTTTTAATAAAATTCCAATTACTTCAACCGTCGTTTCAATGCCTTAATGGATGATAAGAACGAAAAAGTCAAGCGCTCTAATGCAGAGCATGATCAACTTTTGAGCAAGCACAGTTACTAGAAGTTAGGCAAAGATGGAATCTTCTGTGCCAATGTCTCCTCCATTTTCCTCGGGGTTGATGCCAACCATATCAAATATCTGACCCGCGACAGAGGCGATCCCTGTGGTACAGCCACGTCCGTTTTCCCCTTTCCTCTGACATTCCCATCTCACTCCACTGAAAGCTCGCGCTAAATGAAGACCGAAGATTTTTCCAAACACTGCCACTAAGGTATTTCGCCTCGAGACTACATTTCGCCTAGGTAGAGGGGTATTGCAAAATCGCTTAGTAGTAGGAAAGAAACACATAACAGGATACTCAACGATGGAGTCTCGACACTCATAAACTTGCGTTCTCAGTATAAACATCGTAGATTATACAATGTCGGATTACCAGTAGGTTCGTAAATTCTTCCCACTTCACCAATAACATGTAAAGTAGAAGGCTGCGGATCGGGACATTGTTCAACGCAATTATCGTCCTAAAGAATTTCTTCAGCCACCCCCATCTTTTTGCCTTCTCGCTCTTCCGTATCTCCCTCATAACCTCTTCCGTACCACATCGCCAAATTCCGCTCCTCCTTTTCTCGATGGACAGCGCTGCGTCTTGATCACCGCTTTTATCATTGCCTCCCCATTGTTCCTGCCCTTTCTTCCTGCCGATGGAACAGCTCGTCCGAGTATCCCTTCGACTGGTGAAACTCAACTAGCCTTGCATTAGTGGCTCTTGGCGATGATTAAGCATAGTTTTCACCACAATGTGTTCCACATAAGAAGCCTCTTGACTAAGCACAAACCCGCTGGCAACAGTGCCAAGGCAAGGCTAGGGATATAGACCCTCGCCGCTGATCAAGTGCTCAAAAGCTGAACTCCTACATAAAGCGGCGTTGTCCTACTCCAACGTATTATCCATACCATCACATACAACGGAAACGATTCGACTTACCTTTTTCCCACAACGTCTGGAAAAATGTCCTCCCGCCTAATAACGCTCACTACCGTTGCGATTTCGGTGGTAGGCGGCACCCTGTCGGCACCAATTCTTGCTGCGATTGGGTTCACCACCGAAGGTGTTGCTGCAGGTTTTGTTTACACCCTGATTGCTTACGGCAATGCAATGCAGTTGTTAATGGCTGACATAATTGATACCCACCAGGCTCAATGGCCGCTTTAGTCCAAGCCCGCATCGGAAACGTCGCAGCGGGAAGCCTATTTGCCTGGCTGCAAAGCATTGGTGCTACCGGAGTTCTTTCCACTATAGGGCCAGTTTTCGCCGCGGCCTTGTCTACTGTAACGGCCGCTTGGTATGGCCTGCCGGGTGGATGGTTCCTGCAGCTGGTTGTCCAAGTGCTTGAACGCGTGGGCGCATTGTTCCTCTAATCATTGGTATTATATGTCCTTTGCTTAATTGACCTTTTTCATACAAAATCTCACTATCTATTCTCGCACATCTATGCTAGTAGGGGATCTAAGTATGAAGCAAGTATATCGCAGCAACGCCATTCCAATCCAGGTGCAGCATGGCAAGGATGTCCGCTGGATGCATATACTAGATATCACTAGCCATAATTGAACCCTCAGATTCCAGACTCCATGTGTCACCTAAATCGGACTCTCATCAACCTACCACTCACAATGTTCTGCTCAATTGGGATAATAGCTGTTTGATATTTTTCGCACGCTTGTATCTGGTGCTATATACGACGGTGAAGTGGACCACAATGCAGAAGGGGTTCACCAAATTTTGCTTAATACAGATTTAATTTTATTTCCCTTATAGTCTTAAGTCTTTCATATTGCTACTTTCTCTACTTGTTGTAGATACTTCAATAGTGGGAGAGTGGGGTATTGGAGTTAGTAAGGAATGTGAGGTAGTAGTGGTCTATGTGCTAGGGTGCTGTGGAGGGACTTTTCTTCACCAAGCGAGAATTTTTGTATTCCTGTGTAGGTTGTAGGAGAGCAGAACCTCTGTTCGCTCCCCTCTCACATATATACATGCCGTACCGCATACAGACCCCCCCCCCCCCCCCGGTTTCGGCAACAGCCCACTTCTCGCAGCAGCGCGCGCGTATGCCGCCACAGACGTAAATGAGCAGAAGTTTGCTAAAAAAAAAAAAAAACCTTAGAAATGATATCATACATATATATAACTATGAGCTAGCAAACTGCCATGATGTCATATTCGGAGAGGGGGAGGGACATGCAGCAATAGAGCAGAGGCAGACTATAGCGGTTCGGTGCACTACAGCACTACAGCAGTTCGGCGGACTATATCAGTTTGGCAGACTACAGTGGTTTGGCCGATTACAGTAGCGACAGAATGTAGAGAGAAAGATCAGGAACCAGATATTGTATTACATGAATAGTGTGATCAGTTTCAGAATACTTCTATGAGCTCTCATCTTTTCTCTTCCTGTAAGCTTGCTCAGCTCTTGTTTGCTGACTATTTCTTATTCACATATATTAAATAAATCATAAAAACCAAGTCATATACATTCAGAATTTAGGTACCAAAGCTTTCTTTCCAAGGAAGTGTGTAGTTATTCATGTTTGTGTTGATGGTGTTATTCACAAGGTGTGATCGTTGCCCTGATCGTTGCCCTGATCGTTACGGGGGTCCGACTTAATCTCCACGCGTTATATACATAATTAAGACACCAATACCAAAGATTGATTACATAACACATATGCTAAGATGCTTCAGTAGCAACGTACTTATGTACTAGCATGTGGCCACCTCGCGACCGCGAGGGTGAGTGTAGGTGTAGCGGTAGTGGATAAGGGACCATTGTAGCCCCGTAAAGTCGGCGTCAAGTGACTGTACACTCTTTACCAGTTCCATGACTGTACAATCTCGTTTCTCTGCATTTATTCATATCAGTATATCCTCAATGTTATTTATAATGTCACGTAATCCCACTCCTGCATCCAGGGAGTTCTAGTACCAAATGTAGCTTCAGAAGGTTAATTTTATATTTTTTTGTGGAGTATAATGCTAATAATTGTAAAACTTATGGATAGCAAAACCCTCGTTACAGCCCATAAACTCTACCTAAATTCCGGTTAATATCTACCCACAATGATATTGCTCAGATGTCCAGCATATGCCCTTTTAGATGTACCCAGCTTTCTTATCCGCCCTCTAGACCCACGTATAAATGCTATGCAAGTGAGGATATTAACAGGTGTAAGGTAATTAAAAAGTTACAAAAGGATATAACTAATACAGCTGGAATGATGGTAAGAGTATATAAGAGAGTGGAAGAATTGAAGGCTGAGGGTGATAATAAAGAGTATACATAGCTATCACTATCTATAGAGTGCTTGCGATTTAAAAACCAGTAAAGAATGGGGAATGGAACCGGAGTCAGTAGGTACTGTAGTCGCCGATGATTGTAACCTTTGGCAGGTGCTCCTTTATCATCCCGCCATGCCATACCAGTCACAGCACATTCTCATTTTGCCCCACCTTGCACTATCGAGAGTAATCTGTCATACCTGTAAAATTGTAAATTGAGCCCATTTTGTTATATCCCACACCATCAAGTAGGTCTTGTTGTATCTGTCAAATTAGCCATACTTCATCACTTTGCACCATAGAAAGGGGCCAGCCATAACTGGATTGAGCCCGTTTTACCATGTCTCACGTTGCTAGGTAGGTCCTGCCATACCTGTCAAATTCAGCTCGTTCTGCTGCTCTCACGCTATGGAAAGAGTCCTATGATAGTTGTCAACTTGAGCTCATTCGGCCATATCTCGCGCCATTGAGAGGAAGCTGTCATACCGGTTAAATTGAGCTCATCCTGCCTCATTTTTGCCTGTAGAGGTCATACCCGTCAACTTGACCACATTCTTCCTCATCTCGCGCCATTGAGGGAGACTGTTACACCTATTAAATTCAGCCCATTCTACTGCATCTTGCACTATTGAGGAGCTGTCATGCCTGTCAAATTCAGCTCATTTTGCTGCATCTCGCAGGGTGAAATGGACCTGCCATACCTGTCAAATTTGACTCTCGTTCTGCTGCATCTCATATCATCGAATACCAGTCAAATTGTACTCTCATACCTGTCAAATTCAGCTCACTCTGTTACTCTCGTGCTGTGGAAAGGTGCTGCTGTACCTGTCAAATTGAACTCGTTCTGCTTCATCTTGCACTGGTGAGACAGATGTGCCATACCTATGAAATCTGGCTTATTCTTCTATATCTCGTGCCGTAGAAGAGTCTTGTCATACCTGTCAAATTCGGCTCTCATTCTGCTGCATCCTGTGCCCAGCTCATTCTGCTGCTATCACGCAATTAAAAGAGATCTGGCATGGCATACCTGTCAAATTCGAGTCATTCGGCTGTATCTCACGCCGTCGATATAGAGCTGTCATATATTAAATTGAGCTTATACTGCCTCATTCCGCGCAATAGAAAGGGACCTATGATACCAGTAAATTGGGCCCAAGACCGCTGCTGTTTGAAATTCTAGATACACGGGAGATTCTACCCATTTAAATACTCAAACAATCTAGTAAAAGCTGGCATCAATTCACCTGGATAGCTGTGGAGTGATTCGTTTAATTGGCTTGAACCTGCCTGAATGGCCTGCTTGGCCTGCTTCATGTGGGTTAAACCAGTCCAAGCCGGTCCAGGCTGGTCCAAGCCACTGAGAATACCGGCCTGGACCGGTCCAGGCGGTTTCAGTCCAACGCAGATCACGGCCTGTTGGATTCATTGGATGCAATTAATATATAAAGGGGATTTTTTGAATGAAATATATATGCAATCAATATAAAGGAAATTGTTTGAATAAGTTCAGGGGTATGTTGAGGTTCAGGAGAATGCGAACATTTCATTCGGTACGTTGATACGGCTTTGGTGGTTGTTGCCAAGGCATTTTCCGACGACATTTCTTTCAGTTCTTACTCCGTATAGTAGATGGCCAGTTGTTGCCAAGGTGTGTACGCCAAGAGGGATGTAACTCAGTACTATTATAGATTAAACGCCTGGTCCGAGGCTATTGATTTGCTGAATTGGATGGGACGCTATTAGAAGGACCGATCTCAGGTGATAGGATCAAGAAATTCCAAGTGAGAGTGGACGTGGAGCATGAGGAAGAGGAAGAGCAGGCAGAAAATCAGACCCGCCCCGGGGTGGGAATTACGAGGTGAATTGATTACGTCATGAACTGAAAGACAAAGAAACGGCTGTTCGCATAATTTGATAAGCTTGTTTTGTGATCTTTGACATTTTGTTGTTCTTTATTTGTATTTGTTTATAGCTTGGTTTTCTTCTTTGTTTGATGGTTCGAAAGCGGAGGGCCGCTGTTCTAGGAGAGGGGGGTAGTGTGTGGCCGCTGTTCTAGGAGAGGGGGGTAGTGTGTGGCCGCTGTTCTAGGAGAGGGGGGTAGTGTGTGGCCGCTGTTCTAGGAGAGGGGGGTAGTGTGTGGTGGTAACCACTGAACCGATGGAAAGAATAAGGCCAAACGCGGGCCGGTGCGGTACTCATCGGTAGGGCCACATGCGTGGGATGAGGAAGAAAATTACATTTAAGAAGCGAGATGTGTATGTATAGGCTCAGTTGGAAGGCGAAGGGGGTCTATAAAATGTATGTAGATAGGACTGTATGGAGGCACAGACATGGATACGCAGGGATAGACCAGACAGACCAGAAATCGCAGACAAAACTACAGGCCACACATGATGCTTTCCTTGACATTTGACAATTGAGACCGCCCTTGAGACTTCGTTCCGCCAGCTCTAGATACCGGTACCCGTGCGAAACAGTGGATGCTGTTGAGCCTTCATCACAACGTTTGATGTGTGAAGAGTCTACTGAGGTCTGAAGATACTCTGCAGTCATGACCAAATAGCCTTGCTTTCGGGATCGGGGATTGGATCGGCGTGCTTCGAGTCACCACGTCATCCTCATGCATGAGAGCCTCAGAGTCGTTTCCTTTTCTGGGTTGAGCTGAGCTGCTTCATTTTTGGCCTGACTTCGTGCGCTTAGTTGAGCGCATCTGCATATAGCACATGGTGGGCTGAATTCAACCAGGTGCACAACACAATCGTGCGCCTGTCTAGGGCCATCGTCCTATGCAATGAATCCAACAGGCCAGCCCAGGCCATTCAGGCAGGTTTAAGCCACTTAAACGAATCCCTCCACATTGGGCGGCACGGGATTAGAGACCATCCACTTCCCAGGCAGGACAGCTAATCTCTTTTAGTAGTTACCCTCTTTCTTTCCTTAGTCTTGATCTTTTCTTCCTTTGTCTTTCATGTATTTAAATCCTCGCCATAGCCCTTAGGGCGGCACGCGAGTAATGATTTTTTAAAAAAAAAAAGAAGCCCTCCACAGCTATCCAGGTGAATTAAGGCTAGCGTTTACCAGATTGTTTGAGTATTTAAATGAGTAGAATCTCCCATATATCTAGAATTTTAAACAGCAGCGGTCTACGACTTTAGTGAAGTATGTATCACACTTTATGTTCAAGCATATATACTAACAAATATTTTAGAAATGACGGACCTTCCAGACAATACAACAGACGGGACTCAAATCTTTGATGATGATACCTACTGGGTGACTGTCAATTACTGACAGCCGAAATATCCAGGACTATTAAAATCTAATTCACCTGGGTTAAATTCTAAAATCGCTTGAATTTACATAAATGGCCTGGGCTGGCCTGGTTGGTCTGGACTGGCCTGGTTGGCCTGGACTGGCCTGGTTGGCCTGTTGGATTCATTCGTCCATGGCCTGGGCTGGCCTGGTTGGTCTGGACTGGCCTGGTTGGCCTGGACTGGCCTGGTTGGCCTGGACTGGCCTGGTTGGCCTGGACTGGCCTGGTTGGCCTGGACTGGCCTGGTTGGCCTGGACTGGCCTGGTTGGCCTGTTGGATTCATTCGTCCTATGTGATATTGTAGTTATTTAAATATAATTAGATGTGACCGGTAACGTCCAGCTATCACACAGGTTTTGCTCTGGTCCTATCGTTCATTTACTATCCAGCGTTATTTCTGTCTTTGCATTTATCTTACACTGGAATTGAATTCAGCAAGCCGACGTACACAAAGGGTTTTCATAACAACAAGCATGTGGACTTTTCAAGTTTCTACATTCCTAGCCCTCACATTGGCACTGAATCGTGCGCTGACAGTATCCGCATGGCCTATTGGGGATCAAGACGAACAAGTGAGCACAAATCACACCTCTGGAGTACAGCACAATAATGATACAACAACAGTCCTACAACTGCTCAACAATACTATAACCGTCACTCAGGATTCTGCTCCAACACCTACAAGTTATTTCGGCATTATTGGACTAGGGTTTCCTAACCAGTGTCAGGAAAAATTCAATTTAGACCTAGAAATGTCCACAGAGTTCGATAAGTGGGCCTCGGCAGCAGCATCCACATTGATGGCTTTGATACCAACCCTCTTGGCTTTTAGTGCTGTTAAGACTTCCAACATTGGGCTCCTCACGACTCTTTATACACCATTGGGATGCATTGCAGCAGCTTTCACGTTTGGACTTCCCGTAACCCAGACCTTGATCGCAGAGCAAGCAAAAACCGTATTGAAAGCACAGGACTGTCTTAAAGTTTCCACATACCTGCTTCCAGCACAAAGCCAAAGACAGTCGCCAATGGCTATCAATGATGGTGTACAGAGCAGCGAAGCTACCTCATCCTCAGAGGATGTTGATACCACTCCTACCAGAAGTCAGGTTGTGATTGAACAACTTGCTG
Source organism: Kalaharituber pfeilii (assembly GCA_015179045.1). Lineage (NCBI taxonomy): Eukaryota > Fungi > Ascomycota > Pezizomycetes > Pezizales > Pezizaceae > Kalaharituber > Kalaharituber pfeilii. The sequence continues at coordinate 239,450 of WHUZ01000062.1, read as the reverse complement.
GTCCTATGTCCCCCTCGTTGCTTGATGGTGGTCTCGTTTCAACAATTCACAAGCATACCAATCAGCTTGAGGCATTAATTGGTCAAAAAATAACCACGCAAAACCATTATTCACGTTTTAGGGTTGCGTGCTGGAAATTACTGTTTCTGTATTTGAAATTAATGCTCATATTCGCATGCATGAGCTTTCCTTATTCGCTTGATGATCATATATTGCTCTGGCTATGTCCTGTGGAAAGCAAATTAGCTCTCTACTGGATCATTACAGGGAGTCTTGTGCTGATAGGTATTTCTCGTGGGCTGTACGAAAGGCGAACCTTACGGGCCGCTTCGATCTCATATATTAACCCAATGCCCGATGTGCTTTCATATCCAGAAACCCAATTCACACAGGTCATCACCGAGTTACGGAAAGGCCCATGGAAATGGGCCCCCCTCCTGGCAAGCAAGCTTGAAGCATGGTTGCAACCGCAAGGTCCAACTCCAAGCACTGTCTATCAACACGGGATGCTGACCAAGCTGATCTTTTCCCTTGTGCACGTGATGAACCAGTTAAGAAAATCACCTGCAACAGTCGTCCTGTTGCTACCTTCCCCAGACGCATTACCACCGCGAGGTGGACAATTTTTGCTCATATCGGGTATAATAAGCTACCTTCAGCTTTGCTGGTTGTTTTTCCTTTCCTTTCTGTTTAGTACCATCCTAGGGAACACAATTAAGCGAACCCTACTATTTGTTTTTATTCTCTTGACTGTTGTTTCCATAGCCCGTTTGCTTAGCATAATTGCCACACAATTCCTCCAGCAATTTTTTAACCTGATCATAGTTTATTATGATTCCCAAGATGAAAAGACGCGAGTGGAGGAGACTTTGGAAAGAATGTCCGGGGTTCTTATACGCAAGATGAAATACCATGACCGTGCACAAGTGGTATCGATGGAAGGATCATCCCCACCAGAGTTACAGTCATTATGCCATCAACGTTTCCTCCAAAGACAAGCTCACCAGCAGATATTTCTGTCCCAGTCAGAAATTAAAACAGACAGGCCGGTAAATAACGCATACCGGACAGTTTTACCCTGGAAGGGATCCAAAGGATTCAAACTGGTATTCTACACGTCTCTATGTGCAGCACTTTTCATTCATATAATGTCGACGCCCTACGAATTACATAACCAAATGCAAATTACTCAGTACTATTATTTTGAAGTACCTGCGGGAGTTCTGGTTTTTTGCATATGGTTCAATGCTACGATGTTCATGCCATTGCTGTTCTTCCACGCCAATTGGTCTGAGCTTAACGAAGTAGAATCTGCCACTTTCTTTAGGCTTAATACCGACAGTCCCAACGATAATACCCACAGCCATGACAAAACAATAATCACCACTGGACTTTACATATGTGGGGCTTTTGCTGTATTCTACGACCTAGGCCTACTCGTTTATTTGATCTTCAGACCTCGCCTCCATGACGCGTTGCCCTGACTTTATGTCCGTTACGTGTTTTTTTTTTTTTTTTTTTTTTTTTTTTTTTAATATCATTACTCGCGTGCCGCCCATTGGGCTATGGCGAGACGTTACGTGTTTATTTCCTTACCCCCATATGTATCTAATCTCGCCATAGCCCGTAGGGCGCCATGCGAGTACTGATATTTTTTTTTTAAAAAACAAAAAGACCTCAGCTTGTCCCGGTAAAATAGGCCTACCGGCCTATAGCAGGGACGTATGGCCTGGCTTCAGCTATATAGTTAAACTTTTACCTTTTATTACTTTGAGGAATGATATATTTTCCTGGCTCTCGGTATGATTTGGAATTTCCGTCAACGTTCGATTTTTGGTGGTACCTTCATTTTTTGTCTGTTGATATATAGAAGGCGTTCATTTAGCTAGCTCAAAAGATAATTCAATATCTTCACCTAGTAAACTCGTAACCGCAAAGAGTATGAGTTCAGCCTAACGCAGAGTGCTGTACATTGAATAAATACTTTTCTTCGAGCCCTATGTCAGCCTTCTTGTTATTATTTCTAATCAATCGATCTCTGCATTCCGCCTTACCGAATTAAAGAAATTTGAGAGCGTTTCTTTTTCTAAAGTGACATAACCCCTGTATACAGGTCTCCAGCCTACGGCAGAGACCCAGACCCATATACCTGGGTCAGGTCAAGGACAATTGTCTAGTTTACGTACATCATCATATACCCAACGTACCCACCGTAACTTCTGGCCCTATGACCAACCCAGGTACAGGCTGGAGAACCATTTCTCGATCGGATTGTCCTCAATGCCGTCTTGCCTCCACCCTTTCTCTTCCAAGTTCTCCCAGAACTGCCAGTTGACTTGCGCCCCGTCCTTGCCTCTTGGGTCACTCCAACTCCCGTGTAAGGCGGGACTAGGAATTTTTTTTTTTTTTTTTTTTTTCACGTGACCCCGCATGCAGCTGTTCGCCATGGCAGGGCGGGACTAGGAAGTCTCGGTGGAAGTCGGTATGGGTGAGAATCACGGTCATGGGTACTACGTCACAACCCCAATCACGAGTACACGCGAGTGTGAGAACGAGTTCGAGCACTACCTTACAGGAGTGTGTGTATGAATTGACCAGTGAAGACTGCATACAGGCGTGCGTGTGACTTATGTACGGACACGAGAGCCAAATTGAGTAAGTAGGTATAGACTTCACATGAACATCCATGAACTTCGTCATGGCGACATTTGAACAATATTTCTGCTGGCGCTATTGGCGCTGTCTCCGCGGCTGGCGCTTCTAGCGCGACATCTCTGCACTCGAGCACCACATGCTCTGCATTCCACACCTCCCCCACATGGGCAGCGAACCTCCTCCTCTCCACTGATCTTCCTCCTTCATATGCGTTCACCTTTCCCGGTGGCAGCCAGGCGTAGTTGGTGAGGGCTCTCCTACCCCAACTTCCCCTCTCCCGAAGCGGGCTTGTTTTTGTCGGAACATTACATCCATTGCCACCTGTTGCTATTATTATTTATCTTTTCTGTTATTTTGTCTTTCCACTCATGCATTTAACCTCGCTATTGGACTGTGTATGAATACGCCACAACGCCAGCTTTTATGTGGCTTACACCACGGTGTTCTCTTTGCAAGCCACGCATCCCGTGCCTTTCTCATATGATATCTTCCCTGATAATCTCCTATTCAGTTATGGTTCACAAGTCACATTATGCTATGCTTTCTCATGTATATAAACCTGTTGTTCTTGCGACTCTAAGTTCAATAGACTCAACAGTATCTCTATTTCTATAGCTCTCACCGTGACAAAGAAGCCCTCGCAGACCCTCCCGCTCGTATAGTTTTCTCTCCTCCTTTCTCTTCGACACTAACTCATGGCCCTCCGCGGTAACCAGACTTCCCCCATGGCCTGTGCGCCATACCTCATGCCTCTATAGTGCTGGAAGTTAAGAGCGGACATATTGTAATATTGCCAGCCCATATTAGTAAGTAGCACCATATGTGTCAATTTGCTGGTAAGAATTGTAAGCAATCGCACTTTTCAGCCTCCGATGGTCGCTTACATAGTCGCAATCTACTGTGCACGTCATTTACTAGCAAATGAGCGAGATTTCAGAGAGCAAAAGGGCAAGTTACAAGAAATGATTGAGGCACAGGGACATATTGTTTTATTTTACCCTCGATTTCATTATGAAATGAATTTCATAGAGCTATTTTGGGGTACAGCAAAAAATATACTCATGAGAACTGTAAGTATTCTTTAGCAGGTTTACGAGAAACTATACCCAAGGCTCTTTTTTCTATTTCAGATATCTCTATTTGGCGTTATTATAATAAGTAACTCCGTATTATGCAGGCATATAAAGATGGCTATCAATATGATACAGAGGCCTTTGAAAATCATGTATATTAGAGCCACAGGCGGGTGCGAGAGGGGAGCCCTTTGATGACTAATCCATTTTTGTATGAGGCTTGGTATGTAACATCTGGTAGATTTCCTAACAAAGTAAAAAACTTTGAACCTTATCAGTTTTACAACGAATAAAGATTTTGCCATGAAAAAATCATAGAGTGATAGAGCGTCTCAAATACTATTGATTTTTGATATTTCTATCTTAATTCATGTCATGTTGTGGTTGTTGATAGGTTTTGCGTTGGGTTGGTTGTATCGCAATTTTCATGTCCGCTGTTAACTTCCGGCACCATAGCCTGTTCTCGTGCCCAGACTCTCTTGGCACGCTTAAATAGAGACACGAGAACCCCTCTAGCCCCTTCGCACGCAAGCGAGCTTCACGGCTCCGGGATCCTTCAGCCTTCGCCATATTTCCGCGATCTTTTTCTTCTTTTAATATATATTCATTACTCGTATACCGCCTAAGGGCTACGATGAGACAAATACACAGGAGATAAGGGAAAGTAGGAGAAAAAGAGCAGTCAAATTATGTAGACGGAAACGCCTTCCGAGGCCTCATCTTTCTGCCCATCTCATCAGTTCCACCAGCGGGTCCTGTTCTTCTTCCTTTCCGGCCGGCGGCATTCCGGGCTGTCCTCCTGGTCCATTCTGTGTCTCCATGCTCTCAATCCTTTCCCCCCATCATGCCTCCCCAATCAATCCAACAGGCCAGGCCTGGACTGTCCTGGACCGTGAAATACTGGGCCTGGCCTGGTCTGAACAATCAGGCCAGGCCGTGAGATTGTTCAGCCAGGCCATTCAGGCCGGTCCAGGCCATTCAGGCAGGTTCGAGCCAATCAAACGAATCACTCCACAGCTATCCAGGTGAATTGAGGCCAGCGTTTACCAGATTGTTTGAGTATTTAAATGAGTAGAATCTCCTGTATATCTAGAATTCTAAACAGCAGCGGCCTACGACTTTAGTCAAGTATGTACCTCGCCATAGCCCACAGGGCGGCATGCGAGTACTGATAAAAAAAAAAGAAAAAAGTCAAGTATGTATCACACTTTATATTCAAGTATATATTTTAGAAATAACGGACCTTCCAGATAATACAACAAACGGGACTCAATTCTTCGATGATGATACCTTCAGCGAAATCTCCCAATATTCACAACTCTCCTCCAGCCAGTTTAGCTCTGTATTTGCAGACTTCGACCCCCTTCTGCTTCAGAACCACTGCTTGATTCCGTCAGAAACTTCTAGTGTTATAGGCCGTCGAATCTGAGAGGTCAATAACATTGATTATTATTGGAAATTTTACCTAATGGGTGACTGTCAATTACTGGTAGTGGAAATATCCAGGACTATTAAAATCTAATTCACCTGGGTTAAATTCTAAAATCGCTTGAATTTACGTAAATGGCCTGAATGGTCTGGACCGGCCTGAATGGCCTGGACTGGGCCTGGTTGGCCTGATTCATGTGGATCAGGCCGGTCCAGGCGGTTTCAGTCCAATGCAGATCAATAACTATTTGAGCGTTCTGGAACAGGCTGCAAGGTCCTAGAAAGCTGAGAAGTATAGATTTGCGGTTCCGAAAAAACTTTTTTCCCAGCTTTCTAGGGCTCTTACAAGGCAGTTTTGAGTGCCCTTATTGACTTGACGAGGACGTCCACCTCGGGACCAGTGTGGTGGTGACCACAGTATCTATGAGAATAATAAGGCCAAACGCGACCCGGAGCGGTACTTATCGATAAGGCCATATGATGATACGTACATGAGCGAGTTTATATTTAAGAAGCGTGATGAGGATGTATAGAGTGTTTCACCTAGAAACCGCCCATCACCGGGAAACCGCCCAAATTTACGAGACAATGGATAAAGCTTCTGTGAATGAGAATGGCCCTCATATGGACTCAAATTAAAGCCAGAGCATGGGAGAATATAGTAAATTATTTTTTCCACATTCTTTCAACCAACTTATAGCATATGAGTGGTGACATATTCTGGTATATATCCAGCGCTTATGTTCGCCATGCTTTGAGTCTCCATGGGTGGAAGAGCTTACCTGACGTCTTTTGTACTGAATATATACTCTACAGCCTATGCTGAAGAGATGTAGCAAGTTTGGCTGTGACTGCGCTAATACCCACAGAGTACCAATGTCATACTCTAGTAAATGTTTTGCCTATTTCGGTAAAGATAATACTGGGTGTTTATGCAAAGAGGATGAATAGAGATTATCTAAAGCTATGAAATAGCAATATATGTATAGGAGGATATTTTCTGAATAGCTTATAGCACTGGTTGCTGATTTGGGCACATGAGTACTATAGTATATATGTGTGCATAAAAGCCCAATCACTCAATACAATGCATAGGAATACTTAATTATATGAGGCCAAGAAGGCTTAGAAACATCTTTCAGCCATTCAGCAGTTCATGCCATGAAGGCTATCTAGGCCAGTCCAAGATATTCAGGTCCATTTAGCATAGTTCAACTAGTTCATACTAGTTTCGGCAGATTCTGATAGTGCAAGTATATAGCAATGCAAGTACAGCGGTATAGCAATAGCTAATCATATGCGCAGAGGCTAAAAGATTACTTATGGTACTACTGAGTTCAATCTGTTTAGTCAAGTGTTTCCTTGTAGCTCAGGTGGGAAATAATTCTCAATTTTTGCAATAGAAGTTATAGGAAGACAGAGCTATATCCTATCTACTAGACATGTAAAGAAAACCCTTGAGTAGTGATATTAATAGTCCTCTATGTGGCACGCATAGCAGTTTGACACTTGTAACTATTATATATCAAGTGTATGCAACATCACAATCATTTATACATATTCACTTGCAGAGTACTACTCTACTGACCCAAATAGTTACAGTAAGCATATGATACTGTATTAGCAGTGTTCCCAACGGGCCGGCCAGGCCAGGCCAAGGGTATGGCCTGGCCGGCCTGGGCCATAGAAATCTAGGCCGGCCGTGAGGTCCGCCCGCGCCGGTCCAGGCGGCCTGAATGTTTCAGGCCGGCCCAGGCCGCCCAGGCCGGTCCAGGCCATTCAGGCCATTCAGGCCATTCAGGCCGGTCCAGGCCATTGAGGCCATTCAGGCTACAGTGTGAGTTAAGTTATACAGTAGCTATATACAGAACGTACTCTAAATTCTACTCTAATGATTTTTCTTGCTGATTTTACACCCCAGTATCGCTTTCCATTAGCCATGCACAGCTTCACCATACTGTCAAATCCAACTTTGTCGCACCAGATTTTTGTAACCCAAATTCCAGAAGACTCGATATCGGCATCAGATGGGACTGCAGGGAATCATCGATGCAAGATCAAAACTTGAACTGCACTATGAAGAGTGAAGAATAGTAGAATACTAAAGGAATCATCATCGCCAGAACCGGTGGTTGGAATGTCTGTCTCCCTGCAGTACTAATAAGAAATTAGTATATAGTCAAGCGATACAAAAAAAAATTACTTACCTGAATACCTGCGAAAAGCGCTGCTCAATAAAAAAAAAAAAGTCTAGATAGTTATCCGAAAATATTGAAAGGTTCATATTCAATCCGTGTCCAAGTAACCTGAAGGTGGCCCCTGAAATAGCCTCATAACCAGCCCTCCTGCCCCTGAAATTGCTTAAACGGCCTGAATGGCCTGGACCGGCCTGGGCGGCCTGGGCGGCCTGGGCTGTTTCAGGCCTGCCAAGCCAGGCCGCCAAGCCGGCCGGCCCAGGCGGCCTGGTGGTTGGGAACACTGCTCGTAACCAGCCCTCCTGCCCCTGAAATTGCTTGAACGGCCTGAATGGCCTGGACGGCCTGGGCTGTTTCAGGCCTGGCCGGTTGGGAACACTGGTGTTACGGAGTCTACGATGATGTAGCTAAAATGAGGGTGTAACTTAGGACAACGCTTGAAGCTTGACCATCTCTCGAAGGCAGAAGGCCCTCCTTATATAGCCAGCTCCCTGCGCATGCCCTCTGTATGTTCTATTGCTTATGCTATCTATGCTTAACAATCGATATCGATGCTTAACAATCAATAACAATGTCTGAGGCTGTGCACAACAAGCCTACGCGTACTCTTGCCACTCAGTGGCGCAATTCACTTAACCATGTGCTCCGCTTGTGATACGCTTCCGTGACCCGACCTGTCAATTGTATTGCCCTGCTGTAGCTATCGGTTGATCAGGCCGAATGGTCACTAGCAGCCTTACGGGTCAACTCAGGTGGATATCCCCAGCATCTCTGGGTAGGCCCGTGACAACTGGATATTAGAGATAAAGTAATAGCATGAACTACTGAATAGATAAAAGATGTTTCTAAGCCTTCTTAGCCTCATATAATTAAGTCTTCCTATACATTATATTAAGTAATTAGGCTTTTATGTATACATATATACTATAGTACTTATATATCCAAATCAGCAGCTAGTGTTATAAACTATTCAGAAAATATCTTTCTATACATATATTGCTATTTCATAGCTTTAGATAATCTCTATTCATCCTCTGGGCATAAACACCCAGTATTATCTTTACTGAAATAGGCAAGTTTTTTTTTTAATTTTTTTTTATATCATTACTCGTGTGCCGTCCTTGAGGCTATGGCGAGATTAGTTACAAAAGAAGAAGAGGAAGGGAAGGAAAAGAGAAAGAGGAAATAAAGGAAAGATAAGAAAGAGGAGAAGGAAAATATAAACAGAAACTATCGTGAAGGTCCATCGTCCCGGCTTTAATGAAAATAAGTAAGGAAATGTTCCCGCCAGTCAAGTGATGTCCCCGTCCCTGCGTCGTGAAATAGGCAAAATATTTACTAGAGTATGACATTGGTACTCTGTAGATATTAGTGCAGTGACAATCAAACATGCTATATCTCTTTAACATAGATTGTAGAGTATATATTCAGTATAAAAAACTTCAGGTAAGCTCTTCCACCCATGGAGACTTAAAGCATAGTGAATATAAGAACTAGATATATACCAGAATATGTTACTACTTATATACTATAAGTTGGTTGAAAGAATGTAGAAAAAATAGTTTACTATATTCTCTCATCCTCTGGCTGTAACTTGAGCCCACATGAGGACTGTTCTCATTCACAGAAGCTTTATCCATCATTCTGTAAATTTGGGCGGTATCACAAGCGGGCTGTCTAGACGACCAAGGGATACGTTCTAGCGGATTCTAGCGATTTCGGAGGTGTCAAGGTTCAGGAGTTCAGAGGTGTCACGGTTCAGGAGTTCAGAGGTGTCACAGTTCAGGAGTTCGGAGGTGTCATGGACTCAGGCCAGGCGGATCGTTGATTGACAAGACAACAGATGAGGAAGGAAAGAACTATCTACAAGGCGGCCATATTGGGCCCTTATATACATGGTGGGCCCTGTGGCCAAGAAGCAAAGACATGGCGGCGAAACACAGAATTTTCACAACAAGGACGCGCAACAAGGACGCGCGGCGAAAGCAGACTTTTCACATCTAGCGGACGATCAGTAACCGGCCTCTCTTGGTGGTTCGGCAGCCGGCTTATCATGGAAGTTCAGCGATCGAGCGGTAGCCGGTCGGTAGCCGGTAACCGTTACCCTGAGTGCGGCGATGCAGGCATCGGGTCGTGACAGGCGGTTTCCTAGTGATGGGCAGTTTCTAGGTGAAATACTCTAGGCTTAGTTGGGAGGCGAAGGTGGTCTATAAACTGTATGTAGATAGGACTGTATGGGCATATTATGAATAAACAGGTAGACTAGACATGCACAGACAAGACTTTTTTTTTTTTTTTTTCTTTTTATATCATTAGTCGCTTGCCGCACAGACAAGACAATTGACTACTCTTTCTTTATGATCTTTTCTTGACATATGACCATTGAGACTGCCCTTGAGACCTCACTCCACTAGCTGTAGATACCGGTATCGTATGCAAGATAGTGGATGCTGTTAAGCCTCCATTACACCAGTAGCCCAGATAAATCGAGGGCCTCGATTTTGGTGATATGAAGAACAGCCAATACGCAATGTTGAAATCAGGATCCGTATTGAGAGATGAGAAAACTCCATCGAGAATTGACAGAAGAAAATACTTGATATGCAGTACGCCAGGATCCCTGGCGTCTATCAACCTCTTCCCCTTTGCTCAATAGCCATCGGCCATTCACAGTAAAAGCGAAGATACAAATAGCAGTTCGAATCCTTCCTTTGACATGTCACACCATAAGATACCGCCCTCCTACATGTCAGGCACCCAATATGTCCCTTTCTCCTCCTTTCCGCACCATTCTCACACCCAGAACACATACTTTAATCTATGAGTCCCGCCATGGCCAATATTACCTTGGTTGTCTCTTCCTCCCCATTCACGTCTCCCACCCACCCTAGCCACCCTCTTCCAACCCTTCCAAATGCTATCGCTGCCTGCAATGAATCCACTTTCTCTGGCGCGAAAACAAGTGACTGGACTACTGAGTCCTTAGTAGGTCTGTAAATGACGCTTGCTTCATCGCTTACACCTGAAAGGCTGACTGCCTTCATTGAGTAACTATTCGGCATGCCCGGCACCAGACAAAGATTTTTTCCGAGCGGGTTTAGATGGAAGTCTGTGCGGTAATAGTCCCCGAAGCGCCAGGGTAGGTTCCAGGAGGTACGCATGTAGGCGTCGAAGTTGGGTGGGGCGACGAAGGAGGGGAAGAGAGCCCCCAGGAGAACGCGGCCGCCGGCGTTGGTAGCAAATTCAGTAATGGCCGCCCGGACGGCGGGAAATTCCGTCACGATGGCAGCGTCTGCGACCATGACGGCGCTGAATGGGGACTTAGTGGGCTCCTGGAGGGCTGAGGAGAGGTGCTGGAGAGCGGAGGCCTCGTTATCCACAAAGATGAGAGCTTCACGGTCTTTGAGGGCGCGGATGAGGTGGGCCTGAGTATTCATGAAAAGCTCAGGTTCCTCGAGCGCAATGACGAGGACCTTTTGAGCAGCGGAGGATGAGGGCATGGAAGTTGTTTTGTGGGCGTTGTCGGTATGGTGAATTGGAGGAGCGACTGAGGCACAATCGTGATGTGGATTGCTGTGCAGTGATTTAATTGGAGATTTCGGGAGGACGTGAGGCGGAAAGAACAGAAGAGCCCGAGTTGGAGGCTCCCTCTTGTGCCCCTCCCCCTCTGGCACTACATGAGTCGATCTTTCCCTTTTTGGGCAAGGTGGCCAGCATTTTTTCTCTTACGTCACATAATTGCCCCAGTATTGTAAGTCTTGGCGTCAAAATGGGTGGCCTGAAAGCGGACTACAGTCCACGTGGGCGCCTATAGTCTGCAGCTCCCACTTCCTGTGGGATTCGCTGAGGGGTAATGTTCTGCAATATGAACCGGCTAGCTGGAAGCGTTGATCAACAGCTCATCATGCTATTGTAGGAGCTATCTAACCGACCGTCTGTCAATAAACCGTTTGCGCTGCTGCGGCGGCCCAAGCTATCCAATGATCTTGCTCAGTCATGACTACGCAAAAGCGGAAAAGGACGGTAGCATGTTGAGCGGCAGCAGGATGCACGGGTTGAGATAGGTTACGTGTCGGCGATATATAGAAACAGATATTGAACTTTTTTTTTTTTTTTTTTTTTTTTATATCATTACTCGTATGCCGCCCTTCGGGCTATGACGAGGTTTAAATACATGAAGGATATAGCTAGGAAAAAGGATGTAGATTGGGGAAAGGTAAAAATAATAAAAGGATAGTAAACTGTGAAGAGGTAAGCCGTAACGTCTCTAATCAATGGAACAGATATTGAACAAGTTAAGTGCATGATATCGAGTAGATATATTTCAACACAATTTTAGACAGTGATATTCGGGATGTTGAGTACAGTACCTTGCGCGCCCGCACGATATGGGGATATTCAGCATGTTGCGCGGCAGTTGTATGTCGATACGAAATGAACTGTGGCCATCATGCCTCTGACCTGGCTGAAGAATTGCGGCGGTCGAAGGCCGTCCTGTGAATGGCCTAGTTGGGTCAGTCTTTGCCCGCCATTACCGGACTGGCCGGACTATTCACTACTATAGCCTGCTTCATATATATATGAGTACATCACGCGGCTTGAAAAGTGATCCAGCGGGAAATCTTGGTAAGAGGGAATATACCACAAGTGATCGAGTGCTTGGTCGGTATCGAGGGAGGGCGACAATCGGTTTAGGTACAAGAGACTCGCGTTACTAGCATGTCATCAGGCTGCCAACCCTCTTGCTACATAGAAAATTATTCATATCAAACCTATATGCGGCCCAAAACAGAAACTGAGAGAGAATCTCTTTTTTTTGATTCATATTACTCATATACATACTACTCTATAGAATAGGTCGAGAATACTGTACATAGAAAGGAGGTAAAATAGAGTTAGAATTTCAAATTAAATCATACATTACCAGCAACCCAATAATGTTCCTCTTTATCCATCCACCTAATCTAGCAGTTCCACCAGTTTATATCATTCCTCATCCTTCTCTTAGAGAGCCCTTACCGCCCGGAAGTCTCCTCCACACCTATAGAGAAGGGTACAAGGCTAGACTCTGCTCTTAGACTCTGCTCTTAGACTCTGCTAAGTGGAGTGGGTCACAATTGACTGGAATTCCTCCGAATATACAACAGCTATCATGACCACTCAGACGTGGAGTGCAAGGGCCGCCCTTGTGCGGAATTGAAGCCAGTCGCCGGAACGTTTGGTAACATCGCTGACCGGGATCCGGCACAGTTCCAAATATTAAACAACTGCCTCCTGTAAGACCAAATTTTCGTAGTAGATAACCAAATTGCATATACAGCTTGGGGAGGTATAGGAAAGTAGCTTCCGCACCTCGAAAACGAGACCAAGACTTACCCATAGGGGGTAGACTCGCTATTGCGTGGCTTGGAGGGTGGACCGCTACACTGGCGGAACTGTTGGGGGGGAAGGGGGAAGGGTATGGAGACACAGGGTGGGTGGGGCGGATAGCGCAGAATGCAGCGGGTGCGGGGAAGAGGAGGAGACAGGAGGAGACAGGAGAACATATATGGAAGCGGGTTAACAATGAAGCATGCAGGCGCACCGGAATGCCGATGGTGCGGAGAGAGCGAAGAGACAACATCCCACCTCTTGGAAAAGTGCTGGACATGGAAGAAACAATGGCCGGGGGGCAGAAAGGACATCCGAAGCCCCTAGAAGGCGACGACGAAGACAGAGACCCCTTCTGGACACTGCTAGAATGACTGGATAAGGAACATTGCTACAACGACTGGAGAAGGATGGACGGAATTAGGCCATTTATCCATTCATTGACTTATTTATTTATTCATTTCCTGTTATTTTCTTTTATTCACTCCTCTATTATCTCCTTGATGGACCTAATCTCGCCATAGCCCTTAGGACGGCACGCGAGTAAAGATATATTAAAAAAAAAAAAAAAAAAAAAAAATATTGAAACATGCATACGTAGCCTGCAGTTATGGTAGACATCTCAACAGAATTCCCTGGTATATCAACGAAAACAATATGATATTCAGTAGGAAGTCAGACAGATCCCACTGCACTAACTTTCCTTCAGCCGGCTCCTCCTGTTCTATAGCATTTACCCGAAAAATCCACCCTACTGGTACTCGAAGTCTTCGGGTCGAACTAGGTCTGAGCCTCGACAGACGGAGCATTCTAAATGCTCCCTCTCAAGAAAAATTCTTAAATCATTACAACATGGGCACTTTGTTAGATACCATTTCCCCTTCGATGTGTCTATGATCTGCGGATGCCCCTCGTATGTAATGAAGCTCCCGGGGGATGGTTGCCACGTGTGCGCAAGCCTTGACTGGAATGAGCATCTGAAATTCACAACTTCGGTTACACCACAGGTGACGCAGTCACGGACCAACTCATCTGTGTCGCCAGAGATATCGATCTTGGACGAGGGTGCATGGGCTTTTGGCTTAGTGCTAGTTGCATCCCTAGTGGATGCTCTGCAGATCTCCACAATTGCCTCCGGACAACTATTTGCAAGGTCCAGGAACTCAGGAAGTTTACACACGTCAGTGAACCCCTGGGCGAGGTATTGTAATAAATATGCAACAAGTGGCTCTTTCACACTAGGCAAATTCCCAATTGCATATTGGGCGGCAAGCAGGACGCTTGGGGCACTTCGCTCTGCAGGGCGGTCGCTACTGATTTGAACTAGTGGTTCTGTAGCCTCGTCCAAGGTGCTTTAGCTGCAAGTAATGCTATAACTTTGGCAAGAGTTTGCTCCTTGAGAGCCAGGATATTGAACCGATCACCAAATACATATACTTTTATGTGAGCGAGAAGGGCGATCATTGGGTCCAAGTGAGCAGGGCTAGTTCACGGATTCCCGCGTTAGCAAGTGATTACTAAAGACAGCAACGGTCACTTACAGACTGTATTCTTTCACATACGCCCACTTTAGAAACGTTTCCATAGTTTCCATGTCAACCTCCCGTAGAATCATCTCCCCTTCCAACCCTTCTCTCATCTCATTGTCGATATGCTTCAGGAATTCAGGGGATATGGAAGCAAGAAGCGCTTTGTGCACGTAAAATATGGGGCTGGTTGACTCTTGTACAGATGGGTGTGAATCTTCAGCTCCAAGTGTAGAAAGAGGACTGTAGGGATCTGAAGTAACATCCACATTGGCGTCCGGCAGAATGATTTTGAACAATCCGCTTCGGAGGATAACTGGGTTAAATTCACTCATGGAGGCGCGTGCGGAGCCTTGTAGTGGAAAGGAGAGCCTATAGCTAGGGAGCCTATAGCTAGAGGGCTAGCAATGGCCCAGACTTGGTTTAATACGTCAGTATAGGTTCATCAATGAATGTCTACGTTCCATCCGCTCGCAAAGTTCAGCCTTTCGCGAGCGGACTAGAACACCTTCACGCATTTTTTTCATTGACACTCACTTTGTCCAATTAGCGAATTAAACGGAGATATCAAGCACAGCGTACGAGGATGATCGATGGTGGGAGTTGATGTATTTTGAGATTTCTACTGTCTTGATATCAGTTAAGTAATGCCGATTGATGTTCAATGTCGGCGTTTTAATTTTGAGGCAACCGGCAGTTGCGGGGCACTCTAGCCACGTCTTGTGGCTAGTGCCTAGGCCTCCAGCTGCATGTCCCTTTACCGACCGGGGTCGGGGAATAAGGAGGGGAGGACGTAATGCAACGAGAAATTTTCGTTCCGGGCTGCGAAGGTGTGGAGAAGAGGGGAGGGGGAGAGGTGGAGAGATATATGGAAGCTTCCCTGATGCACAAACCAGAAGAACTATGATATCCGGAAGTTTCTGGAATCAGGTTTTAGAAGGGGGTGGAACGGGGATGTATATAGAACTTTCTTTGTTAAGCCTGTCTCCGGGCTTTGAGGGCTTGCCCAGGGACCGTGCCATGGCTTGGCGCTGCAAGCGGGGTTACGTGATTTAAAAAAAAAAAAAAAAAAAAAAAAAAAAAAAAAAAAAATGCTAGCAACATGGGCTTTTTTATACGTGGCTGGAGCAAGTACGGACACACAAGTATATTGAGAAAAAATTAGCTGAAATACACATAAAATAAAACGAAAACCAAAAATAAAAAGTAAAAATAACTAAAAGGCGGCACACTGTAGTAAGGGTGGTCGGTCCATCAAGCATGCAAGGCTCGAGTATTGGGTGCCGAGGCTACATCTAGCCTTAGAAGATAAATGCCGAGAATCTGGACAGCCTTACTAAGGTAGTCTCTCGTGACAGTGAGGCCAGGTACTGCGCGAACTGTCCGGACTCTCCGAGCGAAGCATTTTCAAGAGCGCCATAGATCTCACGTACTCTCAATCCCACACAGTTACATATACACCTAATGTTACTAAATCGAAAGTGCCAAGAGACAAGGGCTAATTCAGAAATTCATTGATGCTTGTGGAAAACTACAGATTACGAGCTAAATTGCGGTGGGATACAGTTGATTAATTCCTACAGAATAACCCCAAATATGCGTCCCAAAACGGCCCTATTTATGCAGCAAAATTCAGGAAGTACCTTCGTACCCAACTAAACAATCATTGGTGCGGAACGGGACCTCTCCGGGCAGGCCAGTCTGGCCTGCCCCGATGCAGGGGTATCGACAGGGGACTGTAGACTAGCCTGACCGGTTGCAGAGGTATCTACAGGGGGACGGCACTGGTCTTCAAATCGCATGCCAGGCTTATGTATATGCGTGAGAGGCGACGTATGTAGACACTCCTGGATATATAGACAGCATACATACACCTTGAGTCTAGTATGCAATTTGAAGACCTGTGCCGTCCCCTGTACTAGCCGAAAAAATCAGTATCCGGACAGGGGTTAAATGCATATTATGCGATAAGCAGCATTTGGTCTAAACAAGCATATGTTAGTATGCTTGGCTATGGATATCTATGAGACTAGTCCAATTCGTGATAGAGAGACCTTTCGCAAGAAGCTGTAGAGCTTCCCATGTGCCGAGAAACCAGGGTGTCGACCCTTGTAAGCTTTAGAGTGCCAAAAGACCTTTCGCATAAGTTCTGGAGCTTCAGGTTTGCAAGCGACACCAGGAAAAGGGGAGGTATTGGTTACTAATGATGGGCTCAACTTTGCTGCTGTAATTTCAACTCCGACAGGAGCAGCTACACACCCAGTTTCCTGCTCCAAACCCAGAAGTTAATTATTTGGGCTTCTGGAATTCTCATGATATCTTCTACTTTGCCATAGCTATCGTGGTTGCTGAGATATTTGAGGTTAAAATTGTAGAGCTTTAATCGGGGGGTGATGCTTTTCGCTCGAGCTTCACAAAGCTCTAGAGCTTCCGCTATGCCACACTTCATTAACTAGCAGGAGTACAGCAGGGGTCGGGAAGCTCTAGAGCGTCTTGTGAAAGGTCTCTAATACAAATTTTATTATGTTAGAAGTATCTGGACAGCTGACATAATGAATTTGAGCCTATTATACAGCAGCAGAATGAACACAAGAACAAGGTAGTATATATAAGGACGGCAGGCAAAAAAGGTCAGGTAAAAACTCAAGTATCATACTTAGTAAGATAATAATATTCTCCTAGGTGCTGACCAGAAAAGAGTAGCTATTGGGGCCTACATTGAGATATTCGCATACCAAATAGCCCAATATTGCTTTTATCAATAAAAATAATATCTACAACAACGAAGGTATTTGTTTTCACTGTTATTGCAGTGCTCTTCTGTAGCCTGTTCCGGAGGCTTTTCTGAAAGCTTTTGTGGAGGCTGTTTCGAAGGCTGTTTGAGTAGCTGTTGACATGCTACGAGCAGCTGTTCGAGCAGCTGTTTAAGAGGGTGCCTCAGAGGCTGTTCAGAGGCTATTCTAAGGCTGTTCCAGAGGTCGTTCCAGAGGTTGTTCCAGAAACTACTGCGGAGGCCGTTTCGGAGGCCGTTTGAGCTCGAACAGCCTCTCGAACAGTATTTCAATGGCCTCTGGAACAGCCTCTGGAACAGCTCTTGGAATAGCCTTGGTAAAGCTTCTAGAAAAGCCCTGAAGAGCAGTCTCGAAATCTTAGGACCTATCAGAATAGTAAGTTTTGATCATTATAATGCCTGAACCTGTACTTATCATGGTTGCCTGCAGTGCCATTTTTATATTCCTAGTAGAGGACTTATATCTATTTTCCTTGTCCTGATACATAGGTATAGGACTGTTGGCGTTGCAAGTCCCAAAGGCGGCATGCGAGTAATGATATAAGAAAAAAAAAAAAAAAAAGCAAGTCCCAAATTCATTATATCAGCAGTCCGGATACTTTTTTTTTTTTTATATATATCATTAATCGCGTGCCGCCCTATGGGCTATGGCGATCCAACTGTCCGGATACTTCTGACATAATAAAATTGGACACTATCCACGAAATTTGGACTGGCCTCATAAACATCCACAGCCAAGCATACGAAAATATGCTAGTTTATGCCAACTACTGCATAGCGCATGATATGCATTTATCCCCTGTCTGGATACTTATTTTCGGCTAGTAGAACCTCTGCAACCGGGCAGGCTAAGTAGTCTACAGTTCCCTGTCGATACCCCTGCATGCGGGCAGGCCAGACTGGCCTGCCCGGAGTGGTCCCGGGTGCGGAATGAGGTTGCGCCTAGCAGCGCATTCAGACGGTAAAGAGGATATAATCGGCATAGGAAATAGAAGACCATAGAATCATGAAACGTCAGTCTGCATCATGGCCACAGCTCAGGTTGCATATGTTTCAGCACACCCAACCACTGTGCACGATGTTTCACTTCAGCGCTGCATATTCTTCAACAATGCTTTTACAAGCATTCGTTGCCGGTAGTACTAGTATGTATGATAAGAGCGGGCCGCCGACCAGGATTCCTAGGCCTAGCCTGATTGGCGTCTTGTCGTGGCAGGCATGAAACATCCCGGCCAAGAGGAGGTTTTCAGGCCGTCCAGAACCACCCTAGGCGAGTCTAGGTTATTCAGGGGTAGGAGCGCGACTGGTATTCAGGGGGCCACCTTCAGGTCATTTCGACGCATTTTTAATACGCAGCTTTCTATCTGCTCGCATAGTTATCTCGACTTTTTTATTGAGTAGCGCTTTTCGCAGTTATTTAGGTAAGTAAATTTAGCATTGCTTAAGTGCAAACTAATGACTTTGTCAGTACAGGATGGAGACAGACATTCCAACCACCGGTACCAGAGAAATTCTTGATGACGGTTCCTTCATTGAACTTTCTTCACTCTCCATAGCAAAGTTCAGTACAAGTTTTGATCTTGCATCAATAGTTCCCCGCAGTCAACCTGACACCGAAATCGAGCCGTTTGGAATTTGGGCTACAAAAATCCGGTGCAACGAAGTTGGATTTAGCAGTATGATGAAGTGTGCGTGATAATGGAAAGCGAATACTGGCGATGCAAGCTCAACAAGCAAAATGTTAGAAAATGAGAGATACATTGAAGTTGGAGTATGTTCTGTATACAGCTACTCTATGATTTAACTCACCACTGCAGCCCACTGCAGCCTGGATGGCCTGAACTGGCAGGGACCGGCCTGAAACCTTCTGCCAGGCGGACCATTGAAATTTCAGGCTATTTAGGCTGCAATGGTGAGTTAAATTATGTGGTAGCTATATGCAGAACATACTCTATCTTTTACCTATATCTCATTCTCTAACGTTAGGATTTCGCTTGCTGAGCTTGCATCGCCAGTATCGCTTTCCGTTATCATGCACAGCTTCACCATACTGCCAAATCCAACTTCGTTGCACCGGAGTTTTGTAGCCCAAATTCCAGAAGACTCCATTTCGGAACCAGGTTGACTGCAGCAAATTGATGCAAGATCAAAACTTGAACTGCGCTATTGAGAGTGAAGAAAGATCACTGAAGGAATCATCAAGAATATCTTATCTCCAGTACTGGTGGTTAGAATGTCTGTCTCTGTCCTGTACTAATAGAAGACATTAGTATAAAGTCAAGCGATACTAAAATTACTTACCTGAATACCTGCAAAAAGCGCTACTCAGTAAAAATGTCTAGATAGTTACCCGAGAATATAGAAAGCATTATGTTAGATCCGCGTCCAAACGGCCTGAAGGCAGTCCCCTGAATAGTCTCGTAACCCAGCTCTCATGACCCTGAATGGGCTGGCCCGGCCTTGGCAGCCCAGGCCATCCAGGACCTTAGCCTGGCGGGTTGCGAACACTGTAGTCAGTAGTACCTTAGAATCATTCGTCATCGCTATACACAAAGTTGGTGGAGATAGAAATTTACCATGAGTTGGCAAAAAAGATTTTCCAAGTATGATATCCCAAGTGTTGTTCCAAAACGAAGGGAAAAAATTAGTAATACATTTTAACCTGTCATATTGGATAGCGCAAATAGTAGCAAGGATCATGAACTTCAACCGGCTGTTCGACCAATTTTGCGGGATTGTTCCAAGTGATCCGTATTGAGAAATTTTATCTCTCCCAGTAACTTATATATAGCTATGTTACTGGCAAGTACAGATCCATAATTCAGATTCTTGTTAGTACATAGCATAGTGGACACCGGGATGTCTCCGGACAGTCCTTTTGGACTGTCCTGACTGTCCTGACTGTCCCAAAGGTTGCATAACTGACTGTCCCGTCTTGCATATGGTGCGGCTGAGCTCACTGTCTTGGTGTGGCAGACTGTCTTGGTGCGGCAGATATTTTCGGTGCAGGGTAATCAGTGCGCCTAACTCTCCGAACTGGGAAATTTTTCTTTGATAATTCGCACTGTAGCTACTGGTTTTGAGATTTTCATTTTTGCAAGACTCCAACACAATTACAAAGGCTTCACGCACTTTATATCCTAGATATTTTCCAGCCGATACATATATTCATATAGTACTCGCGAGTCCTTATTTAATTTTTCTGCCCTATACTTGCTTTGCGCTCACTAAAATGTCACTCTCCACTGCAACCAGTACCTTGAGTGCGAAACAGACCTGGACTCCACACCCGAGCCTTCCAAAGGCGCTTGTTTCGGTAGTAATAAAGGTTGTAGAAGAGATGCCTGAATTACATTGTGAAGACCCTATGGATGGCGAGCAATATGCATGGCCAAATATGGCTTTAGATAGACTCCAGGACTATGCATTTACCAAAGGCTTCGCTGTGGTGACTTTGAGTGGGTCTGAAAAGAAAGGTCGTATCCGCTATGGATGTGTACATCGTGGCAAGCCCCGAGATACTAGAAAACTAGATGCAGAGAATTCTGAAGGTATGTCAATATATTTTGATTAAGACTTATGTACTAATATATATATAGTACAGCGCAGACACCAGACCAACACACAAGCCAAAGAATGTCTATGGGCAATATCTACCAATTTGCGAGTAGATATAGATAGTGGAACAGATACTTGGGTGCTTGCGATATCAGATAAAATCCATACTCATTCTTTGGCACCAAATCCATTACTATATATCCAGCATAAACGTCGCAATACTGATTATCAGCAAGCAGTAGGAGATGCTATACAGTATAGGAGAGCAGGATTGAGTTACAATATGTCCTTACACCTTCGTACAGAGGAAGGAATGCAGTTGAATCCTAAAGCATACTATAACAGCCGTCATAGCAGTAAAATTCCTATTACTGTTGAGGAAAGAATCAATCGGATATTAAGAGAACTAACAACAGCTGGTTGTCATATCACTGATCATTTCACAGTACCAACAGTACCTCATCACTTTGCACCAGTCGTATCTTCCAGCATATTGCCCCAACGTAAAAATAAAGAAAAAGCAGCTGGTCGTACCTTGACAGGAGCTGAAATGGCAGAAAGGCAGCGAAAGTGGGCTCGGACAGAGAGTGTGGAGTGTAATAAGACTCAAGATTGTATCACTGTATCTTCTACTGCATCAGTATGATGTATCATTCTGTATTTCGTACAATCATGTATTTAGGTACTTCGCTTTTTTAATGAATTCTCGCTAGTGGCCAAGTTTGAGACAGGCAGCCCAGCCGCACCATATGCAAGATGGGACAGTCAGTTATGCAACCTTCGGGACAGTCAGGACAGTCAGGACAGTCCAAAAGGACTGTCCGGAGACATCCCGTAGTAGACACTATGGCAAAGAAGTGCGAATACGAAGATCCTAAACGGTGCCAACTATTCTGTTATCCTCAACAGCATCCAAAGCTTAAGTGCCCTTTAAAACAGGCATCTCATTTTGCACTTGTATAGCTTATTATTGATGTACGTACTTTCTATAGCTATGACTGCATGCATGCAGCACAAAAATTGACCTCTCCACTCAAACTTGTCTAAGCGGATAACCTGTCTTACTGGATAAAACCCTCCACCACCGACGATATCCAATATGACAGGTTTGACGGTATACTTATCGATTGTGACTTATGGAATAAAGAGTCGCAGAGACTCAGGATTGAATACATGAATAATGATATTGTAGACGCTGTGGTGGCAACTACGGTACCGATGGAAAGAATAAGGCCAAACGCGGGCCGGAGAGGTACCCAGCGGTAGGGCCACATGATGACACATGCGTGAGATGAGGAAGAAAATTATATTTAAGAAGCGAGATATGTATGTACATGCTCAGTTGGAAGGCGAAGGTGGTCTATAAAATGTATGTAGATAGGACTATGTGGAGTGAGGACACAGACATACACGAAGATATACACACATGGACAGATATGGACACGCACAGACAACACAATTGAAGACCCTTTCCTTGACATTTGATCATTGAGGCCGTCCTTGAGGCTTCGTTCCGCCAGCTCTAGATACCGGTACCCGTGCGAAACAGTGGATGCTGTTGAGCCGTCATCCCAACGCAAGAAGATTAACTCACGAACGTACAGCAGGAAAAGCCCCAAGCCACAAATGCCACAATAAAAATATGTAGAGATGATGATAAACAGAGCGATAATGATTTTAAAATGAGATGGTAATAGGGTAGCGAAGACTAATAAATTCATAGATACCGAACATGAAAGAATAACGCAACGGTTTATAAGCACATGAGTAATGATAAAAAAAAAAAAAACCGGTTTATATACCAGAGATTCATTGAAAATCTATGACGTTGTCACGAGTTGAGCCAAGACATGAGACTGCTTCCGCCGCAATGTGACGAGTGTTGAAGATGATATGCAGCTGAGCATGACGACAATGTCAGCTTGTGTCTGCCCTCGTGTTGACTCTGCATCGCATCACCTCGTATCTTTCGTCAGCACAAATAGGAAATAGCCCCTGAAGTCGCGGATGCATGCCTAAAAAAAAAAAAAAAAAAAAAGGGCTACTAGTATGTACTCGGGGGTGCGGCATAGTCTGTGGAATTATGCAGCGCCAAGGTACTCACGTGGGTTCACGTGGTACTTCTGCTGCTACGGAAGTGGTGTAAAAAAGGACGAAAAGTCTGTGGAATTTTTTGTATGGGAAACCCGCAAAATTTTTCCACAGACTTTTAGTATGATAAAAATGCTATATACATGGCAACACTAATATAAGAAAATGCAAAAATTTTGAAAAACGACTTTAAAAAAATATTGCAACCATGAAATTCACCCTGCCATGGCCAAGTGCTACAAGCGGGGTTATGTGATTTAAAAAAAAAAAAAAAAAAAAAAAAACCATGAAATTCACTCGAAAAACTCGAAAAACTTGAAACTTGTAGAAAGGAAGGAAAAAAAAAAAAAAGAAAAAGAAAAAGCTCATACCATAAGTAAAAAGTCAATAAGGCGTCGCCTCCCCATTAGCTTGAATCACAGCCTTTAACCGGTCTGGCATACTTCTAACCAATGCTAATAGCCTATCCTTTGAAATTTTATTCCACTCCTCCTTGAGCTTTTCTTGTAAGTCCGGAATATTATCTAGGCGCCCATATTTCTTCCCTAGTTGTACTTCCATGTCGCCCCATAAAACTTCAATTGGATTGAGGTCTGGAGATTGAGGTACCCATTCTAAAGTCTCCACATCATTTTTCTTGCGGCATGCCTTAGAAAATCCTTTATGCCCTGGTGCACCATCTTCCATAACCACCGTCCAGCCGTAAAACTCACATGCCTTATGCCAAAAAGGTATAAGCAGTGGATCTAGAATCTTTTTAACATATTTAGCTGAATCTAATTTCGCACCAGATGGTACAAAATATAGATCAGAGTTAAGTTCACCACAAAATGCACCCCATACCATAGTAGATTCATATCCGGACTCCCAGACCTCATCAATGCAATCTGGATGGAATTCCCTCGGCATTGCGAATAACTAAAGGGCGATATGTAAAGCCTTTAGTTGAATAAGAAGATTCATCAGTCCAAACTACACGCAACCAGTCTTCTTCCGTAAAATGAAGATGTTTTTGACACCAAGCAACCCGCTTAACTTTACTCTGTGATCGGATTCCCCATCTAATGTAAAATAAAAATTAGTATCTCTATAACCCTCATAGTAATATAAATAAAATACTTTTTCCTAGCACGATGCTTACTATACCCCATACTCTTCATAACATCTCGAATTAATTTTGCTGAACAGGAATAACCAAGCTCTTTCTTAATAGCCTCCCAAGTCATTCGGCGCGTATCTCTATCCCTTGTCACAAAAGCTCGCAATCTCTCTTTTTCCGCATCATCAAAAATTGTTGGCCTTCCGCTTCGTTTTCGGTTGCTAGGAGAGTTGATTTCGCTCATTTATATCTCTTGTATATGGCATGACAAGTCTGATAATTTATATCTACTTCTGCTGCAATTTCCTGCCACTTCATTCCAGATTCTCTAAGTGTAATAATTCGCATCCGTTCATCTCTTGTAGTTTCTCTATTTGCAAAATTTGCACCAAAGTGCGCTCTCCGTGTTCCTCGCGTTTTCATATTGAGGTGGAGTGCTAGTGCTAGTAAAGAAATCATTAAGTTAGCTTTAAATTACTCTGTAGCTACAGTATCAAACAACCTACCTATCGAGCTGAAGAGCTGTTAAGCTGATGGAGAGCGGTCGGTCGGTCAAAGGCTTTGGACAAGAGAACAGAAAGCTATTGATACCGGGCTCTCATGATCTACTGTTTATTTTCTGTTGCAACCGCGCGCGTTCAACAACATGCCACTACTTGTTTACTGACTGGTCAGCCTTGACCCTATCACAGCTGCAGCAGAAGTACCACGTGAATTCACGTGAGTACCTTGGCGCTGCATAATTCCACAGACTTACCGGCAACCCCGAGTACACAGACCCTAATGCAAATCTACAAGATTCTGCATATATGCATTAGTCCCAATCCAGATACTTTGCTGACGGCTGCTATCATGGCTGCTGTTTTGGATTCTATTTTGGGAACCATTTTGATAGCGTTTATACCCATGCGAATAGCAAATTTGGCAATCATCTCGACAACTATTCTGACAGCCATGCAGCAGCAGTTTTTTTTCAGCAATTTCGGTAGCAGTCCCAACGGTCATTTCAGAAGATACTTTGACGAAAATTTCAGTACCGGCTTTGCAGCTACAGTACCATTTCGGGAGTTGTTTTGACGGTCTTTTTGACGGTCTTTTCACACCTGCCGTTTTCGTACCTGTTCCAGATAGCTATGCACACAATTATTATCTGGTTACATTATAGTATTATGCTGCATAGTTATTTCCCCAACCTGCATTGGTACAATCATTAGATGGAAGTTCAGGTCGTGTTCAGCAGGTGTGCTGTGGAGTATGGTAAGGTATTGGTAGAGAACGCAAAGGGCTGCCAAGTACTGGGTATCCAGAAGTAGGATAGTTCATACTGCGTTCTGCATTACGCATAATCTGCATTAGTCAGGTGTCGATGGGGTCTATACCAAGTTCCTCTACCAATGCGACGAATACGAGGCAAAATACTGGCAACTCGAACAGCACTATATCCACAAATCGCCAATCCGGTACCCGTAACCAGCTATACCAAAACAATCACCCACCGCACTTCTGGACTGAAGAACCCCCGTCAGCCCAAACAGAGGCGTAAGACTCCAACAGATCTACAGAGAAAGGAAATAGCACATGACATTGCAACCTCTCTATCCTCCCTGCCTGTCCACCCCATGCATTTCTTTCTTTCATACGCACCTCCCTCCTGTTAGAAACCATGAGCCGAACACACGCGAAACAGTCCGAGCGAAACAGTCCGAGCGAAACAGTCCGAGTGTGTAAAACATCCGAACATCCGCGATGGCCTAAGCACTCCGAACATCCGCAATGGCCTAAGCACTCCGAACATCCGCAAATGGCCTAAGCACTCCGAACATCCGCGATGGCCCAAACACTCCGGACTGAGTATTCCATATTAGGCAGTCCAAATACTTAGCTGTTCTGTTCACTGGTTTTGTATGCAACTTCGTGTTATAGAGTTTTTGTATATATATGGGCTCTGGAAGCCCCGTTCTTGATTGATCATTAGAATCGAATACGCACATCTCTGAGCCTATTCCTCTGTACTCCTTTTCACATCTCCGCCCCACTCCATCCGCCCCACTCACACCGCCGCAGACCCTACAGTATCGCCTTGCTTACGAGGTCAGAAGAACACGACAGCGTACAGTCTTCATTGGCCTTTTGTTGCTTCACCTTACCTTTATTTTCTAAA
Organism: Kalaharituber pfeilii; assembly: GCA_015179045.1. NCBI lineage: Eukaryota > Fungi > Ascomycota > Pezizomycetes > Pezizales > Pezizaceae > Kalaharituber > Kalaharituber pfeilii. The sequence goes on along the minus strand of WHUZ01000062.1, from coordinate 213,503 downwards.
TCCTTTGGTGTTTCCTCTTTGGGTGTAGATGCTCAAAGCTCACATAAAGCAATTAAACAATGCAGCTATTTTGTTCTTTTCTTTCTTTTTTGCTTTTAACGTAACTCTCATATAAGAAATTGACATATACATCTCCTGGAAATAATGAAATGAATAGCTTCTCTTACTGCATTAATATAAAGGCTTCCAGGATCCTACGTCGCTTGTTCCATAATAGGTGAGATCCTACTTTACGTACCTTCCTCTACACCTACGATGAGCATGCTACCCCGCTCTCAAAGTCCCTCACCATCGTGCACCACCTTCAACACATGCCCCCGACCGTCGCTCGTCCGCATCCTCATTGTCAATTTATCAATTTCCATTCCATCTATCCAGTCCGGCCCCCCCATTCCCATCGCTCGCGCCAATCTGTTGCGAATCTCATACTGATCCTGTCTGTAGCGCTCTACAACACTCTGTCCCATTGCAGTCAGTTGCGGTCTAACGTCGGACAGAATGCCACCAAGGGCATAATGGTATGCTGTCAACCCTTCCTCATTTCTCGCATAAAGGTCAATGTCTTTATATTGCACGAGTCTCTGTACCACGGTCAAATTCGTACTCATTGCTGCCACATGCAATGCAGTATTACCCCTATCGGTAGTAATGGCATTCACAATTGCAGGATCCGGAAATCTGTCTAGGAGGAAATCCAGAATATCGCCCACCACACGTCTATCGTACTTAGCTAACCACCAGCCTACTGAGGCAATAAGGTGAAATACCGTCGCTTGCAACCTAGGGTGGGCAATGTGTGTTGGCCGCTTCGTTGGAGGGTCCCGGCTAAACAAAAAACGCAACATTGACACAGATCTTATGGAGCACACTCTTACCACATGCCCTACCACAGTGAAGCCTGAATCACTAGTGACTGACATAATAGTGCCGTCATCGTCAGCCTCTAGCAATACCTGCGCAATGTCGAGTTTATATGCCAGAACAGCCGCAGTGAATGGGGGTAGTCCTTTAGCATTTTTGCCTTGTACACGTTGTCGATGTGCCCCTACTCGTAGAAGCTCCTTTACCATCTCTGCAGTACCTCCGAGACTGGAACAACAGAATGCCAGTGTTGATGCAGTTGAAGACTCATCGTCACCGGTATGGAAAACTGGTGCATCAGGGTATGCACCACTTTTAAGGAGAAGCTTAAACTTTCCGATCGAGCCCATCATAATTGCCTCGTGTAATGCAGTTCCGACTCCCCCATAATAAAGATCGATTCCTGAGCTTCCAAGCTTTCCCAAAAGATACTCTAACATATCCTGGTCTCCCATTACAACAGTATATGCAATAAGAGGAAAACGCAGGTCATTCACTTGGAAGTAGATAGGCCGCTCAGAAATGTGATCCAATAGAAAATCAAATGTGCTTTTCATTTTGTCAATATACTTCGGCCCATGAAGGTACATGCGGTGGAAGCCAAGCGCCATCCGATCGCCAATTGCAGACTTCAAATAAGATATCCACTCGCAAACTTCATCATCGGGGATATAGCTAGCAAATAGTTTCAGCATGTCAACTGAATGTATCGATGCTGCATGTCTCATGGCAGACATGCCCCAGCCAAGGTCATCATAAAGTTGAAGTTTCATTCCGGGTTTCAAGATTTTTGCAAGTGCAAGATTTTTTCCAAGTTCAGCATAATGTTGAGGTTTCGCTCCGTATTGTAAGAGTACTTTTGCAACTGCAAGATTATTTCGGCTGACGGCGCGGGTAAGCGGCGGTCCAGGGCCTACTATTAGCGTGGTATTGATAGCCTCCGGAGGGTACGTAGCAGCAGCACCGGCATGAAGCAATGCCGTCCCTCCATGTGCAACAACTATACTTGCGATTTCTGCCATCTCTTGCTCATTCTCGAAGTCGCAGAGAAAATGGAGAGCATTTTCTCCGTAGTAGTTGCAAACAGTGACATCTGACCCAGCGTCGGCAAGCAAACTCGCTGCTCGAAACGCCCCTAGACGACATGCAAACAAAAATGGTGTATCCCCGAAGTGGTCCCGCTCATGTACTAACGCCATGTCTAAATCTGGTGACTGCAGCAGGGTCTCCAGGGCCTCTGGGTGCCCTAAGCACACTGCAAAATGTAGCTTGTTATGACCGATCCCGATGACACTTGGCGCTGAGTGATTTTCTGCGATGTCTAGAAGAAGAGCCTGATGGAGTTCTATTCCTAACGGTTTTGCCATCCCGCATGACATTTCAGTAATGCCGTATCGCAATTGTCGAAATTGTTGGCATCGCAGACGATGCCAAAACTCTGGAATTGTGGGAAACACTGGGAAGTAACGCTTGAGTTGACGGAGGCCCTCGTAGGATCGGGACTCCAACCAGAGCGTCTGGAGCCTCCGGAATAAATCATGCTCATATTTGGAGTCTAGGTTACCATCCATGGCTTTGAAGAAAGATCTGTCCTCAGGTTGGGTATCCTCCAGAAACATAGCTTGATATATTGCCGCAGCTGGAGAAATATTAGCAGCTTCGTCAATGAATGCCTTCGCCATTGCGAAGTCCTTCTCTACTCCCCATCCGATCAAGTGACAAAGGCCACGATATGTCAACAATTCAAGCTTGTCCTTCCATGAGTATGACTCGTCCTCTGCAATGGTTATGAAGCGTTGTTTAATAGTTTGTGGACACTGCTGCATGCCATTCAGGGCTCGGTTTAGAAAGGAGTGCTCAAGGTCTACTTCGTTCATGGGCCAGAACTTCGACTTTGGCCAACCGCGAGTGCTAAAGATCTGAAGTTAGTCGAGTAATGACATTAAAAAAAAAATCGCCATAGCCTTCGAGGCGGCATGCGATTAATGAAATAAAAAAAAAAAAAAAAAATTAAAAAAAAAAAAAAAAAAAAAAAAAAAACGGTCGAAGTCAGTTTGCAGGAAAGTAGTTGGTGTTACAAACGGAACACTTACTCATTAAACCAAATGTTCCAGATATTGCAAATATCTTCAATTGTTCCTCTCAAGGAAACTACCGGATGTAAAGAAAATTCAAACAGACACCTGACCAAAAGCTGTATCAAAGGGTCGAATTTCCTGAAATACGTGGTTGCATTATTTCCCAGCGTTCCATCATTCTTCAAACCCTCAACCATTTGGCGCAATAAGGGGTCTTGTCGATCATCTTTCCTGTGATCTAAATCAAACAAATTCTCAATAGCATTCCCACTCAAGACGGACCATACCAACAAACCATACGAAAATACATCAGTTTTTTGCAACTGGTCCCACGTTCGGGGAAGGTGGCACTCTGGGTCATTCCAAGGCCAGCTTCGCCCTACCAGCTTCCAACTGGCCTGGCCCTTGCTTTTCATAACCACATCTTCCTTGCTTTGATTGACGCTGAATCCGAAATCTCCGAGCTTTGCAATATACCGATCCCCCTGGCGTGAATCGAAGATGAGAATGTTCTCTGGCTTTACGTCCCCATGCACGATTCCACACGAGTGTAATGCAAAGAGACCTTCTGCTACATCACGACACAATTGGGCTTTCTCCTTCATGGACCGAGTTTCGTAAACTGTCGTTTCCATGAACTGATCAAGAGACCCGAGCCGAGCATTCTCCAGAAGTAAGATGGGTACCAGAAAGGCAGGTTGGATATGCTGATCCAGGAGTGTCTGCTCGCTCATGTCGGGTTCCCAACACACTCCGAGCAAGTCAATAATATTCGGGTGATTGAATAAAGGCTCGTGCATAAGGGCTAGAAATTCTAGCAGAACCGCTTTCGATCGTTCTTCGTTGGCATTATCTTTGGGCATCCCGTGAATATTATATTCAATCAGGGGCATCTTGCGGATAATCATCTCTGACTCTGCGCCACTCATTGCGGCTTCCTTCCACTCAGGGATAGTCGACATGGCGAATGTTGTCCGACCTGCAATACGTCGTAGCTTGAATCGTGCTGGTAACTTCATCCGCGTTACGTAGAAGCTTTTCCCTCTACCAATGAAGTCTGTTGGGTCAGATTCGTACAGAGATAGCTCAAGAACTGCCTCTGGCAAGCGTCTTTCAACAATTGCAGTTGCAATTTGATTCATCAGGAGGAGGAAAGAATTTTTCTTCCGCCCACCTTCGGGTTTCGAGGATTGTGCTAGTTCTGGAGTCACACCACCTGGCTTGAATTTCGAGATTAACTCGGGATGGGAGGAGCTGCCAGGCGTTTCTGTAGTTATGGCGGTGGAAGTTGAGATATTGTAGCACCGTCGCTGAGGGCGATAGGGTAGTATTTCCTCAGATAAGTCCTCGGAAACTGAATATGACATAGTAATCTGCCTAAACGTAGGAAATATAAAGGAAGTAGAAGAGGGCCGGTTTCTTGGATAGCTGAAGAAAGGAGAGATGCGCTGGACTTGATGTAATAGGATTCCGACGATGCAATATATATATAAGTGACTGCGATACAAATGGTAACAGCGAGTGTGCAGGCTAACCCCTTTTTTTTTCCCCTCTCAACAAAAGAAGGGCGCCACAGCAGCATGGTTTTACAGCGGCACGGATGCAGATCCCTAATCTAAGACAATCGTGTACATATTCATCTGTTTATAGGCAAGATTTATCTTCACTACGTTCGGCATCAGGATGTCGGTGTAATGGCTATGCACACGTAAAGGTATCGATTCTGCGTGGTGCAAAGCAGTGGAAACCCTCGCTTGAGGCCAATACGATCTTCTCTAAATTGCGCTGCCACCGTTGCATTCTATTTACGCACAAATATTTCAATCGTTGATCGACTGTCGCTGTCATCTTGGATGTCTGTCCTGCCATGGCGAACAGCTGCAAGCGGGGTTACGTGAAGTTAAAAAAAAAAAGAAAATTCTGGATGCCAGAACTGTTGCATCGTCATCTCTCCACTCTTGATGCTGTGTTAGGAACTGATTACAATTCAGTCCAGATAGGTAGTGCACAGACGTTGGATAACCATGTGGCAAGTGATTCATATTCGTACTAAATCACACCAAAAACCAATTGCATCTGGGTCGCTGCAACGCTGGCTTAATTACGCAGTCATCCTGTACAAGCTGGTCAGATAATCATTTCTTGTTTAATGGTACATATGCACTTCTTTGTGGCTATGTATGGGGCCTATCATGATTTGATTCCATCCATTGAATTAATACAGGAGAGTTGACTGAGTATGTTGGCATGCAGGTGAGTTGGCTGAGTATGTTAAGATTTATGTTCCGTATTCAACAGCTCCTGTGCAAGTTGGTCCACCAACACTGCGTTCACCAATCAAATTTGGCAGACTTTGTACGCGCGGGTTTGAGGCGCAATCACGTCCATGGTTTCTTCTCGATCCAGATATCGTGCAATAAAACCATCATGCATGGCGCTCTGCTTTGAGGCGAAACTAGAGCAACCCATTCTTCGCTAAGGCATTTGCTGATAGTGGCTGCGTACCTCTAATTTTGAATGGAGCTGGGAGGCTATGCTCCTGGACGAAGGGACACGCATGTAGCGTAAAACGTCGTAATTGGATGGTGTTTTTTTTTTAACGTAACCCCGCATACAGGCTACCAGCCTATGGCAGGAACGGATGGTAGCAATGAAAATTATACTCAGATCGGTATGACTGCACTAAAACTCGCATCACCAAATAGTTGGAAATTCCATAGTTGTAGTTTCAGCTGCTGACCCAGCATTGTTTGAAAAATATAGCTCAACTGGAAGCTGTGGAAAACTGTTTCAGGCTAAGCGCAACATCACTTGCAGGTGGAGTTGATGTAAAAACTACATCCGCTACTTAGCATAGATCGCAAACGGTGCAGCTCCGAAGTCTATAGCATTTTTTATTTTTATTTTATTTTATTTTATTTATTTATTTATTTATTTATTTATCTATTTATCTATCTATTTATTTATTTATTTATTTTATTTTATTTTTTTTTTTTTTTTTTTTTGGTTTAAGAATTATTACTCATGTGCCGGCCTGAGGGCTCTAGTATTTGTAGAATACGATTGCGCAGGCAACAGCTCTTTTGGAGTTTGCTTTGCCACGGCAGGGTTTACGATGGGACCAATTGGCCCTACTGCATGGTTCCTGGTCAGGTTGCAGCCCATGTTCACCACTATTCAAGGCCCGATAAGCATCATCTTTTGTGCAATCAATTGTTACACAATCTACCATGGATGTGACAGCTTTTCTGCCAGCCCAACATCTGAAGATCTTATGCGAATCACATACATGGTTATCCAGTGAGCAAAACAAATCTCCGTATTGGACTCCTGACTGTTGAGCTCGTTTCCTAGATAAGCAGAATGCTTTGTGTTGCGCGAAAAGGCTATTGGATTCAATTGTCTTAACTATGCAGAATCACAAATCCTGCATTGGGTCTAGGAGCATGCCCCAGGATGTGGCACTCTGCAAGGAGAGATTGCCAGCCGATGTTTTTTTTTTTTTTTTTTTTTTTTTTTTTTTTTTTTCAGCTGTTGAGAAGAAAGGCGGCTGACTTTCCAGATAATGGAGACCGCAAGAGTTATCCACCCTTGATGGATAACGCTGAAGCCTAGCCAGCCACCCAGTTCGCCTCTCGGCTCCGGGACCAGACGGAATCGGGTACTGGCTGATCAAGGCGGCCTTGAGGACACCTATAGGTGATGAGCTGGTAAGGGAGATCACTGAGAATTGAATTTGAAACGAGATTTCGAAGGAGTAGAAGGAGATGCGGGTGGTCATGATACCCAAGCTGGGGAAGGATATCAAGACCATGAAAGCATGGAGGCCCATCAACCTGATCAACTGCATTGGGAAAATTGGGGAGAAGGTGATGGCTAACAGGCTGCAGAAAGAAGACCGACTTTTTCATAGGCTTCAGTTGGGAGCTTGGAAAGGAAGGAATGCCACTCAAGCAATAGTAAGAGCAGTGACAAAGGTACAGAGGTGCCTGCACAGGGGAGGAAGGGCAGCATGGGTAACAGCAGATGTCAAGGGTGGCTTTAATATTGTGAGGAGGGAAGTAGTTGTGAGGAGGATAGAAGAGAGAGGGAGTGAGGAGATTAAGAAGAAGAGGGGGTGGTTGGAGAAATTCATGGGGGGGAGGGAGTTTGGGGTGTGGTGGGATGATGAGGAGAGGGGGAGAGGCAGGTCAAACGTGAGAGTGCCACAAGGGTCCCCACTCTCGCCAGTCATTTTCCTAATCTTCATAGCAGCCACAATCAAGAAGATGGAGGAGAGGGTGAGGAGGGTAGCCACTGGAGCGGAGGTGGAGGTGCTGTCATATGTGGACAATTTAGCTGCGACGATCCTAGATTGGTATGGCTATTGGGATATGGGACGATTGAGGAAGAAGGTGAAGAAGGTGATGGCAGAGGTGGCAGAGGAAGATCAGGTCCCGCTGGAGGAGTCGAAGTGGGAGATGATAACGTTTGAGGTAGGGAAGAGGTAGAAGAAGTAAGGGGAGAAGATAAAGTGGCTTGGGGTCAATTTTGACGAGAATCTGACATTCAGTCCGCACTGGCGGAACCGAGTAGGAAGGGCGAGGAGTTTGGCAGGAGCGCTGGCGGGGCTGGGGAATAGGAACTGGGGGATGATACCACGGAGCTGGCGGCAGGCGTACACAGGGATGGTGAGGGCGGTGGCAATATGGGGGAGTGAGATCGGGTGGAGAGGCCAGAAGGAGTGGAAGAAGGAGATGGAGCGAGTACCGCTACAAGTTTTGAAGAGAGCAGCTGGAGGGGGGAGAGGTGCCGGGGTAGAGGGGGTGAATGCGATATGCGGAGTGGAAGACATGGAGACGGTCCTGGATGGCGTGCAAGCGAGAGCGATCGTCCGGGAGGTGGAAGCGCTGTCAGAGTTGGTGGAGCTTTGCACGGGCGACTTCGGGGGGAGTGAGGAGGGAGAGGAGAAGGCGAGGAACTGGAGAGACTGGGGGGTGCAGTGGGCAGTGGCCGAGAATGATGGGTATGAAGCAGTGCTGGACCGCTGCCAAGGTCAGTGGGCGAGGTTCTCGGAGGAGGGGGAGGAGATCTCGTGGGGAGGGGGGTGTGAGAAGGTGGAGGTGGAGACTGCAGAGAGGCTAGGGAGATGGAAAGGGGGAAGAGGAGTGGGAGACCTCGGTTGAGGAAGCTGGAAGGGGGAGGGCGGTTCTCTTCTCGGACGGCAGCGAGATTGAGGATAGCAAGGTGGGGGCAGGGGTGTGGGAAAGATCCGCGGTGGTGGCAGAGGTAGTAGGGAGAACAGCGACAGTTTTTGACGGGGAGGTGAGGGGGTGAGAAGTGCACTGGAGAGTGTACCGGAGGAGGTACCGGTCCTGGTTTGCTTAGATTCTGAAGCTGCTGTCATGGCGATTCAGAAGGCAGGCAAGGAGGGAAAGGGAAAAACCGAGGATGTGAGAAGGGTATTGGACGCGGTAGCGAGGAGGAAGAAGAAGGGAGGAGATGTGAAACTGATGTGGGTCAAGGCTCACATCGGAATCGCAGGAAATGAGAAGGCAGATGAGTGGGCAAAGAAGGGGACGGTGATGCAGGGGAAGGAGGTGCCACCGGAAGTGGGTTGCGCCAGAGGGTGAAGGCATGGAGGAAGGAGAAGAGAGAAGTGGAGGGCTTTGGAAAGGGAAAGGTCATGGAGTGGAATAGGACAGCGGTGTCCAACTTCACTGCCATGGGCCTGGAGAGAGGAAGGTGCGGGGTGTGGTTGAAGGGGATGGGAGTGGCGGAATCGGACAAGTGCAGCTGTGGGGAGGCCCAGACGGGGGCGCACCTAGCCTTCCACTGCAATCAGCAGAGGTTTCGCCCAGAAGGCTTTAGAGAATGGGGGGATATGGAGAAGAACTGGAAAAGGACAGCAGAGAATGGGGAGGAGTGGGATGAGTTGGAAAGGTTCTTCTCCGGGATCAGGTTTTAGTGCGCCGTGCGATTTACCGACCCGGGTCGGGTAAAAAATTTGCCATCGGGGAAGTTTGCTTGCCGGGATGCGAAGGAGTGGAGAAGAGGGGAGAGGGGAGAGGGGGAGATATATAGTGGAGCCTCCTTGAGGCAGCAACCGGAAGGACCGTCCGGAGGTTTCTGGAATCAGGTTTTAGAAGTAGATAGAAATTTCTTTGTTTGTTAAGCCTGTCTCCGGGCTTCGAGGGCTTGCCCAGGGACCCTGCCATGGCCACGTGCTACAAGCGGGGTTATGTGATTTAAAAAAAAAAAAAAAAAAAAAAAAAAAAACTACATTTGAGTTAGTTTCTTTAGCTGTTATGTAACTAAACATCGCCATAGCCCCCAGGGCGGCACGCGATTAATGAAATAAAAAAAAAAAAAAAAAAAAAAAAAAAAAAAAAAAAAAAAATAGCAATGTCGTTCGCCTTCGGGCTCGCGTCGTGCCGTAAGAGCCACTTCATCGAGTCTATGTGGTTGTCCAGGGCGGCGTACGTACGTCAATGCGGTGAACTTTGCTTTGGATAGGTCAAGTGCTTCGTCGATCGTCAGAACCCGGTCGAGGGAGAGCGCAAGTTGTTGTAGAAGGGCCATGGCTGCGGTATTGTTGGCTTCGATAGCACATGAGGCGCGTAGGGTTCATATTGGCGACAACGCGCAAGTCAACGTCCAGGGCCATCTGGAAGAGCTGCTTGAGGCACCCGACGTAGTCGCCCGAGGGATTGCGAAGCTCAAGGAAGCAGCTGCTACTGTTGCAATTGAGCCATGCGGAGCAGAGGGCCGTTAGTGGGGTGCATCGGAGCTCGTTGGGCGTGCTAGCAGTTTGCCGGGCTACATAGTGTGCCAGCAGCAGCTCGAGGCACTCCATGCTGTGCTGATGGCCGTGCATGCTGTACATGACCGGCATGTTGCCCCTACGTCGAGAGTCGTCGGATCCACGCGTACGCCTAGGGCTGCGAGCAGTATTTCAAAAGTCTCATAGATGTTGTATGCCGCCGCAACCGGGAGCGCGTGTTCTCGGGTTCGACTTCAGCCCGGGTCCCAGGTCGATGCGCCCCTCCGCGCCTTCCAGCAACAGCGAAGTAGATGTGTGTTTTCCTTCAACTTCAGCGTTCGCGTCTACGCCGGGGAGGCGCAAGACATGCGGTAAGATAGACAGATAGTATCCACTACTGCCTTTCGATGGACTGGAGCGGCGAGAACTGGCGGAACGAATGTACGGCCAAATGCGAGTGCGAGTGCGAAAGCGTGGGGCGAAAAGAGAAGAGAAGGTTGTTGATTGTATGTGCTACGGTACAGAAAGTCTATTATACTGTCTATATACATATGATATCGGTGAAACGCCTCACGTGCTGCCCTGATCCCACGTGCCTTCCATGCCAAGCTTGCCTTACCCATCCCGCCGTCGTCACCACAATTCTTGATTACACTGGAAACACCGGATTGGGAAAGCCGACGGTCCAGAATGCAGATGGTGCGGCAAAAGCCTAGAGACCACCGCACATGTACTAAACGAGTGCGAAGTATGGAAACGAAAATGGCCAGGAGGGGAGTCGGACCTCAAGAACCCTCCTAAGACAGACGACGAGGGAGACAGGTTTCTGAAATTGCTAAACTGGGCGGGACGGGAATAACGGGCGTTATGGTGGGATTAGATGACTTTTCCAGGGGATTACTTTATTCATTTCTTCTATGTAATTAACAAGACCTCGCCACAGCCTACAAGGCGACACGCGAGTAATGAAATAAAAAAAAAAAAATAAAAAAGGTTGATTGTTTTTGTCACGTGACCGCGCTTGCAGCTGTTCGCCATGACAGGGCACAATGCTTGATAATCTTGACCTGTCTAATGTGGCTGCGTCATGGTTCAACATATCGCATAGCCCACAGGGCGGCATTCGGTTTAAAAAAAAAAAAAAAAAAAAAAAAAAGGTTCCACACCGTGCGGGAAGGTCCTCCATCTCCCCTGCCGCCGCGTCACATAGGATTGCCAATGCACACGTGCGCGCGCAGGGAGCAGGGCCCTGAATGTGTCGTAGTCGCCCCGCAACGCCTCGGTGCTGAGAATGATTTTTTTTTTTTTTTTTTTTTTTTAATCATGACTCGCGTGCCGCCCTATGGGCTATGGCGAGTGCTGAGAATGATGCGGGGGCGCTGCCAGTGGTCCTCCCAATCGTGGATCGGGCTGACGCAGGCGCTTGGCCGACGAGGGTGCGCGGAGAGCAGACGGACCATTTCGGGGCTCTCAAATGGGTCTATATCAAGCTCCTCTATCGGAAGAGCCGACGGACCGGAATGCCGGTGGTGGGCAGGGGCCTGGAGAATACCACCCACGTGCTGACGGAATGCGAGACATGGAAAAGGAAGTGGCCCGGGGGGGAGAAGGACATCAGGAAACCCCCCAAAGACGGAGACAGGGACACACTGGCAGGACTGCTGGAATGGGGTTGGACGGTCATAGGTTTTCTTAGTGTTCATTTTCATTTCTTCTCCCATTTCCTCTCATTTTCTTCCAATCTGTTATCCCCTCCATGTATTTAAACAATACCTCGCCATAGCCTCACAGGCGGCATGCGAGTAATGATATAAAAAATAAAAAAATAAATAAAAAATACTCTACCAATATGACGGATAGCAGGAAAACCTACTGCCTTGCCATGGCGAAAAGCTGCACGCGTAGTCGCGTTATTTTTTTTTTTTTTTTTTTTTTTTTTTTGTTTCTCTTAAAAAAAAAAAGGCGAACTACTGGCAACAGCACTATACCCACAAAGCACCGCATCCCGGAACTCCAATAGCTATGCTAAACCAATCGCCCAGACCATCCGCCAACCCAAACGACCACACTCAAGATGGATGCAAAGACTCCAACCAGATATATAGAGAATAGAAATAGTACAAAATTGCTGCAAATGCCATTAAAACCCCATCCTGCTTCCCTGTCTCTCCACTCCATGCAGGGTTAGGGATGCCCGGGAGGGCAGGGCGGCGACGGAACCTCTCCGGACAGGCAGATTCTGCCTGCCGCTCCCGGACCTCATCAGACGATAAACTTTACGCCATGACACTGTGACAGAGGTACCAACATTGTGGGGTAGGTAGATCAAATGTTGGTACTGAAAAAATGTGTCTACCGTGTGCGGGTTCAGCGAACCAATAGGAGAACACCTGAAGGAGGGCTCGTCGTTATTGGGAATATCATCTAGTCTATTGAGCGAGAGTTACGAGAAAAATAGGCACTTATATACATGAATGTAGACATACAAAAGTAATGTAGCACAAACTAATATAAGCGCTAAGAAGCAACAGGCGCGCAATTATGAAACGTATTTTTTTTTTTTTTTTTTTATATCAATACTCGCGTGCCGCCCTATGGGCTATGGCGAGGTCTAGTTACATCAAAACAAAGTACAAGTACGGAACAATAGAAGTAAATCCCCCGGGGCTAACCCCTCGCCCATTCCAAAATTCCTATCACTCCCCGAAGGCCCTCCCCTTCATCTTGGTCACCCAAGGGTCTGCACAATCCATCCTCACCCCTTGGGCATCTCTGCTTCCAGACTCTACATTGAGACAATATGTGAAGGGTCGTTTCTTCAGCCTCGCCGCACCACCAGCATTCCGGGCTGTCAGCTGTGCCGACCTTGAATTTCCAGCGCCGGAGGCCCTTGCCTCCAAGGATGCCAGCTAGCGTTGCGACCCTATTGCCTAGTCTTCGTAGTGGCCTATATGACATATGCAGTCTGTTTCTTTCGGCCGCTCTCCTGGCTTTGGCCTCTTGTCTCATCCCGTCCTCCGTGACAATCTCGTTTTGATATGGCAGCTGTGTACCAACCTTGGCTGCTCGATCTGCTTCGGTGTTACCTGGGATTCCTTTATGACCTTTGACCCACATTACCGCTATGTCAAGGTCGCCCCTTTCGTTTCTCCGGTCCCAAGCCTCCCTTACTCGCTGTGCTGGCCCTTTGTGCGTTGGATCCCCTTCGGCGATCCTTTGTAGCTTGGTTATTGCCGTCTGGGAGTCAGTGATGATCAGTAATTCAGTGAATCGGCTTGTGAGGGCATCCTCTATGGCAATCAATTCCGCGTCATTTACTGTACTGAGAGCTCCCAGATATGTGGAAGTCCGTTTCTGGGTGTGCTGGGAGAACGAGCCTGCCCCAGTAGAGTCACCTATTCGGTTCCCATCTGTATAAACGCTGACCCAGCCTTGGTCTTCTGCTTCGGCAATAGCTGCCATCCATTCTTCAGCTGAGGTATCGGCTGGGAGTGTGGGAAATGTAGCTAATGGAAGAGGTCTTCTACGATGTAGCGATCCCCTGAGGTATGTGGTGTCCTGGTCTTCTCTTTGTAGCAGTTCTCCCATAAACCGGAGTGTGCGTGCTTCCACCCGTATGCTTTCTCCGTCTGCGAATGTGCTGATCGACTCAAGGTTAGCCAGTCCTTCTACTATATCTCTTCTTGTCCCCCATGGAGCCCTAGTGATCTCTCTAGCCACTAGTGAGCGGCACGAGCTAGCTCGAGCCGAGCTGGAGGGTGAGCTCGAGCTGGCGTGGCATGAGCTCGAGCCTGGATTGATTATATACATAATATTGACAAACTAAACTAAACTAAGCTAAATTTTCATCTTTCTCACTACTATCAGCTAAATTGTGCATTTCGAAGTTGTTGGTAGGTCAGAATGAGCTCCAAGTCTCTAATTTTTACTATATTAGGTATTTACAGTTTATGAAACCTTGCACTGGCTAAGCATTTTAGCGAGCTGTCAAGAAAAACACAAGCATGATCTTGGCTCGAGCTGGCTCGGCTCGTGCCGCTCACTACTAGCCACCACATACTGCCATCTTTCCAGAGTGTCTAGTTTCTGCCTGGCTGGAGATCCTTGTGCATAGTCCATCCAGGCCCAACATCCCCACATCCCTATATTACGGGCTATGCTAGTGTATAGTTGTCGTTTTTTCTCTGGCGCTATGGGTGTTAGTCTCGTCACTACATTCCAGGCTGCTTTGGCTAAGTGTAATGAAACGTATGAAACGAACTACTCAATGGTGCAACGGATGACATGTTTCAACAGGTACTTGTTACCAGCATTTAGTGATGCAAAATAGAGGCTGGGCATAGTCCATGCGAGAGGTCAGTGACCTGATGTGGCAGCAGGGTATCCTCTCCCTTGAGAGGACAGTTTTGTAGGGAAAACAGCAGCGTTTCTCTTGGGGGCCTACGTCAATAGCAATGTAGCCACAGCCTGTCAACCAAGGCATGCTATCACAGCACTAAATGCTGGTAACGAGTAGTATTTTTTTTTTTTTTTTTTTTTTTATATATATATATCATTACCCGCATGCCGCCCTTAGGGCTATGGCGAGGTATAGTTAGATACAGGAAAAAATTTATAATGAAAAGTGAAACATGAAAGAGTCAACATCAGAGAATGTGAAACTGTGAAAGATTTCCCCGGGTCAGGAGTTAGTGGTCCTCCTCCCCTTCCGCCAGTAGCTCGATCAGTCTTCGTAGCGGGTCGTCGTCTTTTTCTTTTGGGGGTTTTCGTATGTCCTCCATCCCCCCTGGCCACCGTCTTCGCCACACCTGACAGTCTTCTAAAAGGTGTTTTGTCGTCTCTTCGGCCTCACCACACCATCGGCAGTCTGGGGTGTCTGCTTTTCCTATTCTGTATCTCCAGGCCCGTAATCCTTTCCCCCCCATCAGTCCAGCCAGTTTTGACACGTGCTTTCGGAGTCTCTGGAGAGGTCGGTAGCTTAGGTCGAGTCTGTTCCTTTCTTGGGCCCTGGATTGTCTAGCGCGTTGCCTCATTCCGGCTTCGGTGGTGATCTCGGGCTGGTATTGTAAGTACGTGCCTATCTTAGCCGCGGTGTCTGCTTCTTCATTCCCCTTTATTCCTTTGTGCCCCTTGATCCAAAAAAGAGTAGTATTACTTACTGTACCAATACAAGCTTCCATGTCACAACAAGCTTGGACCATTGTTTGAATTGCAGACACCAATTCCAATCACTTTGATTCATCCTAGATGGCTTAACTACATCAACCGAACCTACAGCGTCAATGTCTCAAGCTGCCGGATCGTGATCATTGCAAACGGCTGGATTATTGACCCATGGCCAAACGGCGCCAGCTGGATTATCAACTTCACATATTCTAGTGACGTAATCTCTTTTTTTTTGGTCCCTGCCATAGGCTTGTAGCTTGTATGCGGGGTTATGTGAACAAAATTATTTGAACAGAGCAATATCATGCCAATCTTTCTAGCGAAGAAGCAGGGCACTTTGCTTACTTTCAAGCCTGTAAAGCAGCGCAGCTCATCCAGCAGTTTCAAAATTGTCAGGCTTGCAGGATATCCTGAAGCTTTTACTACCTACACCTGCCCCTCAATTGCACACCCTCAAAATGCTCCGTACTGCAAATGAATAAGCTCTTGGAGAAATGACGCTGGCGGAGGTGATGGACTGGGCGGCAGAGTAGACGGAGTGGTGCAGGACACGCTCGATGTTGCGACGTTGTTTTTTTTTTTACTTTTTCTGTGATGTTATACTCTGTTTATTCGTTGTTATGTATTTAAATCCTCGCCATAGCCTACAAGGCGGCATGCGAGTAATGACATAAAAAAAAAAAAAAAAAAAAAAAGAATAAGCTCTTGTGCATCTAGAGTGGCGTACTCCAAATGTAACATCCTAAGAGCAAGAGACAGCGCAAGACGAAGCCTACTAGCAGTGTGACCGGAACTGATAAGCGAGTAATATCACAGAGTGAGGTACTACAGGAAACCCAAGATTTCATTTTTGTTTCTTCATCTGCTCATTAATCCAGATCTATTGTTCCATTTTTCATTTTTTACTTAATTGAGTAATCATGCATTCAAACTAGTAGATCACAGCATGGGCCGATATTTGGTAGCCATTGGGCCGGAATGCACTTACGTCACTAGTCCACTTTAAAACTTGTCCTGCCATAACCTGTCAGGCGGTATGCGAGTAATGAAATTAAAAAAAAAAAAAAAAAAATTTAAAACTTGTCTTGCCATATGCCTGTACCAACAATTGATCATACCTACCTCACAATGTAGGTACCTGTGTCACAGTGTCATGGCGTAAAGTTTATCGTCTGATGAGGTCCTGGAGCGGCAGGCAGAATCTGCCTGTCCGGAGAGGTTCCGGGGCGGCGAGGGGCGGGATGGATGTGGCAGTAATGTGGGTCAAGGGGCATAAAGGGCTGGAGGGCAATGAAAAGGCAGACAGAGCGGCCAACGTCGGTGCCCTCCCCTCCTACCAGGATGAGATAGTCACGGAAGCCGGCATTAGGATGCAGGCGAAGGCCCTCAGGGCCAGAGAGAGACAGGTTGGGCCTAAGGTACACACCTCTGCAGAGGCTAGGAGGGCAGACCGCCACCCTGACCGGACTTTTTGGGGAGCCAAAGGCCTCAGAGCCTGGAGGCACAGGGTGGGTAAGGCGGACGGCCCAGAATGTAGATGGTGCGGGGAAGAGACGGCGGAACATATCTGGAGCAGATGCGAGGAGTGGAGAAGAAGATGGTCCGGGGGGGTGGAAGCGGTGAAAGTTCCTCCGAAGACGAGCGAGGGGAGCAGAGATCCACTATTGGAACTGATCCGATACCTTTTTTTTTTTAATATATACATGCCGCCCTGAGGGCTATGGCGAGGTTAGTTACATCAGTAAAAGGAATAAGTACATCGGGATAGAAAAGATGAACATAGATAAGGTAGACAGATAAATATGTATGCTCTATTCTTGTCCTGCCCAGTCCAGAATGTCCAACAACGGGTCCTTGTCCTTGCTCTTAGGTGGTCTGAGTAAATCTGCTCCCCCCCCGTGGAGACGGCGACCGGGACCACTACACACTCTGATAGAACTACTAGGCGAAGACGAGTAGGGTTTTCTTAGGGTTTTTCTTTCACTCATGTCTAATTTTCCTTAATACTTATATGTTTTTCTGCTACTCGGAGGAGACTTACCCATTTATTTCCTTATCCTTTTGTACGTAACCTATACCTCGCCGTAGCCCCCAGGGCGGAATGCGAGTAATGATATTAAAAAAAAAAAAAAAAAAAAAAAAAATTCCCCTCCGTGATCCGACAACGGGGGGCATGGCTTTCTCTTAGTTATTCTCTTTATTTCCTTATTCTGCTTTGTAATTGATCTCGCCATACCCACAGGGCGGCATGCGAGTAATGATATTAAAAAAAAATCCATCCCATACATCTTTCAAACGAACTGCCCTTCGCTCCACTCAGTGTGCCAGTATTTTATTTTCTCTATCTCATTTAGTTCCTGTTGATCACATGTACCTAACACATCGCCATAGCCCACAGGGCGGTAAGCGATAAATGATATAAAAAAAAAAAATCAAAAAAAAAAAATCCACTCCGTCCGCTCCACTCACACCGTCGCCGACTCTAACTTTCGGCTCCACCACGACAATCTTTCTCCTGATCTGGCTGTGCTGACTGTTCTTCTACCTCCTGGTTGGATCACCATTCCCTCACAGATCGTCTTGCTTAGGGTCCCACTATCCAGATGCGTCTCCTAGATCTGCACCTTGGGCATCAGTCTTCCTGCTCAACATTGTTGCTTCGCACACTGAGATGTTTGATCTGCGATCAGGAAATCTATCAGCTGAGTTCTTTCGCTCATATCTGTTCGGGAACCAGCAATATTCGCCGGCAGGCTACAGCATATGAGCCCGTCTAATGGATTCGATTAAGCCTCTTCCGCCTCCCTCCCAGGCCGTTCTTCCCGATATATAATCTGCAGCTCGAATATAGGTATCCGTATGTCTCTTGCCCTTTTCCACACGGGTACCATCTGCATTCCGGTCCGTCTACTTTCAAACCTTTGTTTCCGTATTTCCATGCTCTAAGCTCCTGTCTCCCAAGATGCCTGGAAGTGTCCATGTCTCCTCAAAGGTCTGTGCGCAAGTGTTCAATCTGCTCCATTCTACTGCACGTAGTTCCTGGCCTTGGCCCTCATATCCGGCTCCGTTACTAACTCTTCTTTTTTTTTTTTTTTTTTTTATTCACGTAACCCCCCATACAGGCTATCAGCCTATGGCAGGGACCCATATACCCGGGCCAGGTTTGGAACACCTAACTACGGAATCTACATGCACATCTTGAGCACTCAGTGCTCTCCGTCCCCGGCTACCCCAGATTGAGGCAGGCAAACCAGTACTCGACCGGGTCGCCCTCCACACCTTCTTGCTTCCACCCTTTCTCCTCTAGGTCCTCCCAGGACTGCCAGGTGACATGCGCCCCATCTTTGTCCTTCCTCTGGGGTCGCTCCAGTTCGGGTTACTAACTCTTCCCGGTGTAGATGGACTCAGACTCTAGATGCCTCGTCTGCGTTCCCACCTCCTCTGACACAAATGAGTCCTTCACCTATTATACTGCTCTTTCCGCAACTCCTTTCATTCTTCTCGTCTCTAATACTTTCAGCACGCGCTTGCTGCTCCTTCTCATGTTGGTTTCCCTACTTCTACCTGCCTGCGTGCATCTAACGCTACTTGTGAACCCAACGTAGCATTCATTGAATACTCTGCATCTTTAGTCGCGCGGTCTACATTTTTTTTTTTTCCCCTTAGAAATCACGTAACCCCGCTTATCGCTACTGGCTATGGCAGAGCCCGTCGCTCTTCCCTTTAGATATATTGCCTTGCCTACGAAGTCAGAAGAACACGATAAGGTCCGGTCTTCATTTCTTTTGTTGCTTCACCTTACGTTTGTTTTCTAAATCCTTGCGTCTTTGCTTTTTTGGATGTGGATTCTCAAAGCTCACATGAAGCAATTGAACGATGCAGGCTTTTTTTTTTTTTGTTTTATTTTCAACATCACACTCGTATAAGGAATTGACGTATACATCTCCTCAAAATAATGAAATGAGTGACTTCTCCTATTGCATTAATATAAAGGCTTCCCGCTTCCTGCACCGCTTGTTGCATAATGCTTGAGATCCTACTCTGTACACCTTCGTCTGCTCACTGCCATAGGCTTGTAGCTTGTATGTGGGGTTATGTGACCAAAGAAAATACCTTCCTCTGCACCTGCGGCGAGCATGCTATCGCGCTCTCAAGGTCCCTGACCGTCGCGCATCCGCACCATCAAATGATGGGCGCGTCGCCCCGGTGGACCACCCTCCACTGGAAATGACTCAATTTCCATCCCATCTATCCAGTCCGGCCCTTCCATTCCCATTGCTCGCGCCAATGTGTTGCGAATCTCATACCGATCCTGTATGTAGCGATCTACAAAGCTCTGTCCTACCGCAGTCACTTCCGGTAAAACAATGGAGAGAATGCAACGAATGGCATAATCATATGCTGTTAGTCCTTCCGTACTCCTGGCGTGAAGGTCAATGTCTTTATATTGCAAGAGTCTCTGTACCACGGTCAAATTCGTAGTGATTACTGCCAGATGCAATGCAGTGAGATTCTCCTTGGTAGCAGCGGCATTCACAATGGCAGGATCCGGAAATCTGTCCAGGAGAAAATCCAAAATATCGCCCACCACGCGCCTATCGTACTTAGCTACCAACCACCCTACTGAGGCAATAGTGTGAAATACCGTCAGTGGTACCCTAGGGTCGGCAATGTGGGTTGGCCGCTTCGTTGGAGGCTCGCGGCTAAACAAAAATCGCAACATTGGCACAGATCTTACGGAGCACACTTTCACCACATGTCCTACCACAGTGAAGCCTGAATCACCAGTGTCTGACATAATAGTGCCGTCATCGTCAGCTTCTAGCAATACCTGCGCAATGTCGAGTTTATATGCCAGAACTGCAACAGTGAATGGGGGTAGCCCTGTGGCATCTTTGCCTTGTACACGTTGTCGATGTGCCCCTAGTCGTACAAGCTCCTTTACCATCTCCGCGGTACCTCCGAGACTGACACAACAGAAGGACAGAGTTGTTGTAGTCGAAGAATCAACGCCACTGCAAACTGCTGCATAAGGGTCTGCACCACTTTTAAGGAGAAGCTTGAACTTTTCGATCGAACCACTCATAATTGCCTGGTGTAATGCAGTTCCGATTCCCGCATAATAATCATTGATTCCTGAACACCCAAGCTTTTCCAAAAGATACTCTAACATATCTTGGTCTCCCATTTCGACAGTTAATGCAATGAGAGGAATACGCATACCATTCACTGGGATGAAGACAGGCCGCTCCGGAATGTGATCCAATAGAAAATCAAATGTGCTTTTCATTTTGTCAATATATCTCATCCCGTGAAGGTACATACGCTGGAAGCCAAACACCTCGCCAATTGCAGACTGCAAATACTCTATCCACTCGCAAACTTCATCATCGGGGATATAGTTGGCAAACAGTTTCAGCATGTCAACAGAGTGTGTAGCCGCTGCATATCTCATCGCAGACATGCCCCGGCCATGGTTACCATAATGTTGAGGTTTCGCTCCGTGTTGTAAGAGTACTTTTGCAACTGCAAGATTGTTTCTGCAGACGGCACGGGTAAGAGGCGGTCCAGGGATTACTATCAACATGACATTGATAGCCTCGGGGGGGTAGCTAGCAGGGGCATCGGAGTGAAGCAATGCCGTCCCTCCATGCGCAACAACTATGCTTGCAATTTCTGCCATCTCTTGCTCATCCTCAAAGTCACAAAGAAAATGAAGAGCATTTTCCCCAAAGTTGTTGCAAACAGTGACATCTGACCCAGCACCAGCAAGCAAACTCGCTGCTCGAAATGCCCCTAGACGACATGCAACCAAAAATGGTGTATCTCCGAAGCGATCCCGCTCATGTAATAACGCCATGTCGAAGTCTGGTGTCTCCAGCAAGGTTTCCAGGGCCTCAGGGAACCCTGAGCACACTGCAAAATGTAACTTGTTATGACCGATCCTGATGACATCAAGTGCTGAATGATTTTCTGCGATGTCTAGAAGATGAGCCTGATGGAGATCTATTCCTAATGATTCTGCCTGTGCCTTCATGTCCCTTTGCATTTGAATTATCCCGTATTCAAATTTTCGAAATAGGTGGCATCGTAGATTGTACCAAAACTCTGGCATTTTGGGGAACACTGGGAAGTAACGCATGAGTTGACGGATGCCCTCATAGGATGGGAATTGCGAGCAGAGCAACTCGAGTCTCCAGAAAAGATCGTGCTCATATTTAGAGCCTAGGTCTCCATGCATTGCTTGGAAGAAAGATCTATCTTCGGGTTGGGCATCCTCCAAAAACATAGCTTGATATATAGCCGCCATTGGAGAAAGATTAGTAGTTTCCTCAATGAATTCCTGCGCTATTGCAAAGTCCTTTTCTACACCCCACCCAATCAAGTGACAAAGGCCACGAAATGTCAACAATTCAAGCTTGTCCCTTAATGAGTATGAGTCATCCTCCCCAATCGTTATGAAGCGTTGCTTGATAGCTTGTGGATACTCCCGCATGCTAGCCAGGACTCGGTAAAGAGGAACGTACTCAATCTCTGTTTCACTCATACGCCAGAACTTCGACTTGGGCCATCCGCGGGTACTAAGATATAAAGTTAGTCGAGCAGTGATATCAAAAGGTTGAAGTCAGTTTGCAGGAAGTGGTTAGTGTTACGCACAGACGGGAACACTTACTCATTAAACCAAACGTTCCAGATATTGCAAATATCTTCAATTTTTCCTCTTAAGGAAACTACGGATGTAAAGAAAATTCAAACAGACACCTGACAAAAAGCTGTACTAAAGGGTTGAATTTCCTGAAATACGTGGCTGCATTATTTCCCAGAGTTCCATCCTTCTTTAAATCCTCAACCATTTGTCGCCTTGAGGGGTCTTGTAGATCATCTTTCTTGGGATCTAAATCAAACAAACTCTCAATAGCATTGCCACTCAAGACGGACCATACCAACAAACCATATGAGAATACGTCTGTTTTTTGCAACTGGTCCCAGGTTCTGTGAAGATGGCATTCTGGGTCGTTCCAAGGCCAGCTTCGCCCTACCAGCTTCCAACTGGCCTGACCGTTGCTTTTTAAAACCAAATCTTCCTCCCTTTGATTGACGCTAAACCCGAAATCCCCGAGCTTTGCAGTGTACCCGTCCCCATGGCGTGAATCGAAGATGAGAATGTTCTCTGGCTTAACATCTCCATGCACAATTCCACATGAGTGTAATGCAAAAAGACCTTCTGCTACATCACGACACAATTGGGCTTTCTGCTTCATGGACCGAGTTTCATAAACTGTTGTTTTCATGAACTGATCAAGAGACCCGAGCCGAGCATTCTCCAGAAGTAAGACGGGTACGTAAAAGGCAGAATGGATATGCTGATCCAGCAGTGTGGGCTCGCTCACGTCGCGTTCCCAACACACCCCGAGTAAGTCAACAATATTGGGGTGATTAAATAAAGGCTCATGTGTAAGGGCTAGAAATTCTAGCAGGACCGCTTTCGATCGTTCTTCGTTGGCATTATCTTTGGGCATCCCGTGAATATCGTATTCAATAAGTGGCATCTTGCGGATAACCATCTCCGACTCTACGCCACGCGTTGTAGCTTCCCTCCACTCAGGTATAGTCAACCTTTCAAATGTTGTCCGACCTGCAGTACGTTGTAGCTTGAATAGCTTTGGTAACCTTATCCGCGATACGTAGAAGCTTCTCCCTCTTCCAATGAACTCATTTGGTTCACATTCGTACTTAGAGAGCTCAAGACCTGCAGACCCTGACAAGCGTTTGTCAGCAGTTGCATTTGCAATTTGCTTCAACAGGAGGAGAAAAGAATTTTTCCTTCGCCGATCTTCGGGTTCCACGGATTGTGCTGGTATTGGTGCCACACCACCTGGCTTGAATTTCGAGAGTGGCCCGGGATGGGAGGAGCTGCCAGGCGTTTCTGTAGTGATGGCAGTAGAAGTCGAAATATTGTAGCCCCGGCGTTGAGGGCGATACGGTAGTATTTCTTCAGTCAAGTCCTCGGAAATCGGAGGAGATGACATAGTAATTTGCTGAAACGTAGGCAAGATAAAGGAGATAGAAGGGGGGCAGTTTCTTGGATTGCTGAAGACAGGAGAGATGCGCTGGACTTGATGTAATAGGATTCCGACGATGCAATATATAGTGGCAGCGATACAAATGATAACAGCGAGTGTGCAGGCTAACTTTCTTTTTTCCAAACAAAAGAAGGGTACTATGGCAGCATGATTTTACAGCATCACGGATGCAGATCCCTAATCCAAGACCATCGAGTATACATTCAGCTGTTTATGGGGTAGGATTATCTTCACTAAGTTAGGCATCAGGATGTCTGTGTAAGGCTATGCATCTGTAAAGGCTTCAATTCTGCATGGTGCACAGTAATGCACCCTCGCTAGAGGTTACTGCGACCTTCTCTAAAGTGCGCTGTCACCGTTACGTCCTAGTTACGCACAATTATTTTAATCGTTGATCTACTGCCCCTGATCATTCTGGATGCCTGAACTGTTGCACCACGCTTGATGCTGTCTTAGGAACCGATCACATTTCAGCCCGAGTAGGTAATGCACAAACGTTGGCTAAGCATGTGGCAACTGAATCATATTCGTACTAAATCAGACCATACACCGATTGCATCTGGGACACTGCAACGCTGGCTTAATTACGCAGTCACCCTGTGCACGCTGGTTGAGGATCATTTCTTGTTTAATGTTACATATTCACTTCTTTGTGGCTATGTATGGGGCCTATCATGATTTAATTCCATCCATTGAATTAATGCAGGAGAGTTGGCTGAGTATGTTGACAAGATTTATGTTCCGTATTCAACAGCCCCGTGTGCAAGTTGATCCGCCAACACTGCGTTCACCAATCAAATTTGGCAGAGTTTGTACTCGCGGGTTTGAGCCAAGGCAGCCTTCATAATCTGTTACCAAGTTGTGTCTACATTGAACACGTGTCACAAGGCGCAATCACGTCCATGGTTTCTTCTCAATCCAGATATCGTGCAATAAAACCATCATGCATGGCGCTCTGCTTTGAGGCGAAACTAGAGCAACCCATTCTTCGCTAAGGCATATGCTGATAGTGGCTGCGTATCTCTAATTTTGAATAGAGCTGGGAGGCTATGCTCCTGGACGAAGGAACAAGCATGTAGCGTAGAATACGTCGTAATTGGATGGTGTTTTTCTTTTTCTTTTTTACTTTTTTTTTTTTTTTTTTTTGAGTCACGTAACCCCGCATACAGGCTATCGGCCTGTGGCAGGGACGGATGGTGACAATGAACACTATACTGATGACGTTCAGATCGGTATGACTGCACTAAAACTCGCATCACCATACATAGTTGGAAATTCCGTAGTTGTAGTTTTCAGCTGCTGACCCAAAATTGTTTGAAAAATATAGCACAACACCACACCCGCTACTTAGCATAGATCGCGAACGGTGCAGCTCCGAAGTCTATAGCATATTTTATTTTATTTTATTTTATTTTATTTTATTTTATTTTATTTTATTTTATTTTATTTTATTTTATTTTATTTTATTTTATTTTATTTTATTTTATTTATTTATTCATTTATTTATTTATTTTGGTTTAAGAATCATTACTCATGTGCCGTCCTACGGGCTCTAGTATTTGTAGAATACGATTGTGCAGGCAACAGCTCTTTTGGAGTTTGCTTTGCCACGGCAGGGTTTACGATGGGACCAATTGGCCCTACTGCATAGTTCCTGGTCAGGTTGCAGCCCAAGTTCACCACTATTCAAGGCCCGATAAGCATCATTTTTTGTGCAATCAATTGTTATACAATCTACCATGGATGTGATAGCTTTTCTGCCAGCCCAACATCTGAAGATCTTATGCGAAGCGCATACATGGTTATCCAGTGAGCAAAACAAATCTCCGTATTGGGCTCCTGACTGTTGAGCTCGTTTTCTAGATAAGCAGAATGCTTTGTGTTGCGCGAAAAGACTATTGGATTCAATTGTCTTAACTATGCAGAATCACAAATCCCTGCATTGGGTCTAGGAGCATGCCCCAGGATGTGGCACTCCGCAAGGAGAGATTGCCAGCCGATGTTTTTTTTTTTTTCTTCAACTGTTGAGAAGAAACGCGGCTGACGTTGCAGATCATGGAGACCGCATGCGTTATCCGCTCTTAATGGATAACGCTGAAGCCTAGCCAGCCACCCAGTTCGCCTTGTCAGGCAAGTGCAATTGTCCAGGTGGACGGTGACTTTATTTTGAATGCAGTATCTGTGAATTCATCATCGATGAGCATTTCCCAGTCGCTGTTAGTGGTGATTGTGGCGGCGATGCCAGTGGTGGCGACTACAATTCCCGTTGAGGGATTGAGGAATTGATGGTAAGTCAATTGAATAAGCTTTCTGATCTAGAGGAACCGCGACACCCGTTCAAGGAAGTATGGTCCTACTTGAAATATCGTATTAATTTAAGAATGCTGTCTTATGGCCGGACGTTTTTCTTTTTTCGTTTTTGCTGATGTAACCCCGCATACAGACTACCAACCTATGGCAGGGACCCATATACCCGGGCCAGGTTGAAGCAACTACCTATCTATCCTACGTAGATAATTGGGTATCCAACGTACCCTCCGACCTTCGGCTAGCCCAGATCGAAGCTGGCAAACCATACCTCGACCGGCCTCTCCACAAGTGCATTTCGCCTCCTCACCACCCCCTCCTCCACATGGCTTCGCCCTTCCCAGTCAGCAGCCAGGTGCAATTTGTAAGTGCTCTCCTGCCCCCATTTTACAATCTTACCCTTCCCAAACCTAGGTCGCTCCCTCTCCTCCTTTCTCCTTCGAACTAACTCCTGGTGCAGCCCGCCCTCAGTGGCCTGCCCATCGTACCTCATGCACTTAGCCTCCTCTTTGGCCTTCTCATCTGCCTTCTCATTGCACTCTATCCCTACGTGGGCCTTGACCCGTGCAAACTTCACTGCGCCAGCATCCCTCAGCCTTCGCCGCCTTTCCGCCGTGAGCTCTACCACCCTTGCTAGATCCGCAGTCCTCGCCTTGCCTGTTTCTCCCGCTCTCTTGACTGCACTGATGGCTGCTTGAGAGTCTGCAAGCAGTAACACCTTCGCCCTGCCATCAACAGCTTCAAGGGCACCTCTCATACTTGCGACGTCACCATCCCACGCAGTGGCTTTGGTGCCAACCCACCGGGACCCTTCTAACTCCCCTTATGGCCAGACGTGCAGTCCGGTAGCCCTCAAGAATACTGTTTTATTCGCGATACTTTAAGAATTTTTTTTTTTTTTTTTTTTTTTTTGGGTCACATAATCCCGCATACAGGCTGCCAGCCTTTGGCAGGGACCCATATACCCGGGTCAAGTTAAAGCATCTACCTATCTATTCTACGTACACAATTCGGGTACCCAGCGTGCCCTCCGGCCCTTCAGCTACCCCGGATCGAGGCTGGCGAACCATACCTCGACTGGGTTGCCCTCTACCTCCTCCTGCTTCCACCCTTTCTCCTCTAAGTCCTCCCAGTACTGCCAGGTGACCACCTCACCACTCTCCTTCTTTCTCTTGGGCCGCTCCAGCTCGCCACATTCGAACACCACATCCTCAGCACTCCAAGGCTCCCCACAGGTGCATTACGCCTTCTCCCCACTGATTCTCCTCCTCAACATAGCTCCGCCCTTTCCAGTCCGCAACCAGGTGTGGTTGGTGCGGGTTCTCCTGCACCATGTCACAAATTTTCCCTTTCCAAAACCAGCTCGTTCTTTCTCCTCCTTCCTCTTTCTAACTAACTCTTGATGCAGACCTCCTTCTGTGGTTTGCCCATCATACCTCATGCATCTGGCTCCATCTTTGGCCCTCTCGTCTGTCTTCTCATTGCCCTCTATCCCTACATGGGCCTTGATCCATGCAAGCTTCACAGCCCCGGTGTCCCTCAGCCTTCGCCGCCTTTCTGCTACGAGCTCTACCACACATGCCAGGCCTGCAGTCCTCGCTTTTCCTGTTTTCCTGCTGTCTTAACGGCGCTGATTGCTGCCTGAGAATCTGCAAGCAGCAACACCTTCGCTCTGCCGTCAACCGCTTCGAGGGCACCTCTCATACCTGCGACCTCTCCATCCCACACGGTGGCTTTTGTGCCTACCCATCAGGATCCTTCTGACTCACCTGCTACCACCTGCCTCCACCACCATCCACCTTTAACTCCTCCTTCCTCACTGCGGCTGCGATCTGTCAAGATGGCTACCGAATCCCCCTTGGCTTTGTTGAGGGCCTGTTCCCACTTGGCTGGGGCATCCTTCTTGCCCAGCTTGAGGTCAATGACCTCAATTTCTGCCCTGAGTGGGTGTACATCACGTCCCCAGGAGACTTTCTCCTCTTCATCGACCTCAAGAGTGCCGGTGATCTTTCCAGCTACTGACTCAAACCCATCATTTTTATCTATTGCACACCCTAGGCTAAAGTCCCTCCAATCTCTGCCCTTCTCACCTTCCCTGTCTGGATCTGAGGGTTCCACTCCTCTGAAGCTTTTGGACCACAGGTCCCCTACCCCTGTAGGGTCCCTTTTTTTTTTTTTTTTTTTTTTTTTTGAGTCACGTAACCCCGCATACAGGCTACCAGCCTATAGCAGGGACCCATATACCCGGGTCAGGTTTGGAACAACTAACTACGGAATCTACATACACACCTTGAGCACCCAGTGCCCTGCGTCCCCGGCTACCCCAATCGAGGCAGGCAAGCTAGTACTCGACCGGGTCGCCCTCCACGCCTTCTTGCTTCCACTGTAAGATAGACAGATAGTATCAACTACTGCCTTGCGATGGACCGGAGCGGTGAGAACTGGCGGAACGAACGTACGACCAAATGCGAGTGCGAGTGCGAAATGAAGAGAGGAGAAGGTTGTTCATCGGAACCTCTCCGGACAGGCAGATTCTGCCTGCCGCTCCAGGACCTCATCAGACGATAAACTTTACGCCATGACACTGTGACACAGGTACCAACATTGTGGGGTAGGTATGATCAGTTGTTGGTACAGGCATAGGGCAAGACAAGTTTTAAAGTGGACTAGTGACGTAAGTGCGTACCGTGCCCACTGGCTACCAAATGTCGGCCCATGCTGTGATCTACTAGTTTGAATGCATTTTTACTCAATTAAGTAAAAAATGAAAAATGGAAAAATAGATCTGAATTAATGAGCAGATGAAGAAACAAAAATGAAATTTTGGGTTTCCTGTAGTACCTCACCCTGTCATATTACTTGCTCATCAGTTCCGGTCACTGCTAGTAGGCTTCGTCTTGCGCTGTCTCATGCTCGTAGGATGTTACATTTGGAGTACACTACTCCAGATGCACAAGAGCTTATTCATTTGCAGTGCAGAGCATTTTGAGGGTGTGCAATTGAGGTGCAGGTGTATGTAGTAAAAGGTTCAGGATATCCTGCAAAGCCTGACAATTTTGAAACTGCTGGGTGAGCTACGCTGCTTTACAGGTTTGAATTCTTCGCTAGAAAGATTGGCATGACATTGCTCTGTTTAAATAATTTTGTTCCGCATACAAGCTACAATCCTATCGCAGAGACAAAAAAAAAAATATGTTACCTCACTACAATATGTGAAGTTGAGAATCCAGCTGGCGCCGTTTGGCCATGAGTCAATATTCAATGATCACAATCCGGCAGCTTGAGACATTGACGCTGTAGGTTCGGTTGATGTAGTTAATAGCCATCTAGGATGAATTAAAGTGATTGGAATTGGTGTCTGCAATTCAAACAATGGTCCAAGCTTGTTGTGACATGGAAGCGTGTATTGGTACAGTAAGTAATACTACTCATTACCAGCATTTGTTGCTGTAATAGCATGCGTTGGTTGAAAGGCTGTAGGTACATTGCTATTTACCAAGGCCCCCAAGAGAAACGCTGCTGTTTTCCCTACAAAACTGTCCTCTCAACAGAGAAGATACCCTGTTGCCACACCAGGTCACTGACCTCTCGCACGGACTATGCCCAGCCTCTATTTTGCATCACTAAATGCTGGTAACAAGTACCAACATTTGATCTACCTACCCCACAATGTTGGTACCTGTGTCACAGTGTCATGGCGTAAAGTTTATCGCCTGATGAGGTCCGGGGGCGGCAGGCAGAATCTGCCTGTCCGGAGAGGTTCCGTAGCTCCGCCTTTCCAGCCCGCAGCCATGGGTAATTTGTGACTGCTCTCCTACCCATTTCACAAATTTCCCCTTCCCAAACCCCGCTCACTCGCTCTCCTCCTTCGTTTTTTCGAACTAACTCCTGACGCAGCCCGCCCTCAGTGGCCTGCCCATCGTACCTCATACACCTGGGTGACCTGGCCCCCTCTTTGGCCCTCTCATCTGCCTTCTCATTGCCCTCTATCCCCATGTGGGGTCCCTTACTTCCCTCAGTGCGCACCTTGCTTGGCCCTGATCGAGGATTGTCGCTATGCTCTCTACACCATCAATGGCCTCAACCTTTGCTCTGGCTGCTCCTTGGACTGCACCAGTGCATTTGCGAAGTGCCTGATATTGCAACCTCTCGAACTCCTCTCTCCATTGTTTCTGGCCTCTCCACCCGATCTCGGAGCCCCACAAGGCCACTGCTCTCACCATGCCGGTGTATGCTTTTCGCCATGATAATGGGCTCATGCCCCACTGTGATTTTCCCAATCCGGATAACGTACCCAGTGGTTTTCTAGCTTTGTCAATCCGGCTTTTCCTATGATGGTCGAATTCGAGGGTGCTATCGCACATTATTCCTAGCCACTTACTCCTCTCAACGTCTGCTCTCTTCTTGGCCTTCTTCCCAATGACTAGGATCAATGAATCCAACAGGCCAGGCCAGGCCACGCCATTTACGTAAATTCAAGCGATTTTGGAATTTAACCCAGGTGAATTAGATTTTAATAGTCCTGGATATTTCCACTATCAGTAATTGACAGTTGCGCATCAGGTATCATCATCGAAGAATTGAGTCCAGTCTGTTGTATTATCTGGAAGGTCCATCATTTCTAAAATATTTCTTAGTATATATACTTGAATACAAAGTGTGATACATACTTGACAAAAGTCGTAGACTGCTGCTGTTTAAAACTCTAGACATATGGGAGATTCTACTCATTTAAATACTCAAACAATCTGGTACATGCTGGCCTCAATTCACCTGGATAGCTGTGGAGTGATTCGTTTAATTGGCCTGAACCGGCCTGAATGGCCTGGACCGGCCTGATTGGCCTGGACTGGCCTGGTTGGCCTGATTCATGTGGATCAGGCCGGTCCAGGCCGGTCCAGGCTGGTCCAGGCGGTTTCAGTCCAATGCAGATCTCAGCCTGTTGGATTCATTGACTAGGATCTCCTCCTTCGAGGTCTCAAGTGGCAGCTCATGGGCCTGAGCTACCTCCCGTGCTATCCCTGCTATCTTCTCTCCAATCCGTTTACTATGACACAGTTGAGGTCGTCCACACTTTCTTAAGAGTGAGTACTGTCTTATTCAAGGAACTACATTACATGCTTCAACTTGACTGCCCTGCCTACCTTAGCTACTTGTTGCCTCACGGTGAAAATACATAAGGTACTTGTATTCAGCTGGTTGCCTCGCTGAAGTCACATTACTATCTTACTAGTGAGCCACTGATAATGACATAATTTACATCATGCTTGATTGTCTTACAAACGGATATATCCTACCGTCTAGTACTGCCTTACTCGCGAATTAATACGGGTAAGAAGGGATTACAGAAAATAATATCAGACTTACCTCTTATTCCGATCCTGACCGCCTCCTCCCACTGTGTAATGCACTGGAATTGATGCTGCTTCGTCAAACCACTGCCATCACGAGCTCGTCTCCCCCATCGCCTCCTTTGCTCGTCTGACCATACCCTCAGCACCCTCGAGTACCGTCACAGGTCATCACCTTCATTATTCTCTTTCCCCGTCCCCTCTTCCACCCAAAAGGCTCGCCGCCCATCCAACCACAGTCGTTAGCCTCTTCACCACTCTCATCTCTTCCTCAATGGCCCTGCCATAGCAAATAACGATAAGCGGGGTTACGTGCTAACAAAAAAAAGAAAAAAAAATCTTCCTCTATCATCCCAATACCAAAAACCTCAACGCATACAGCACACGTGCGAATCTGTCACCCCTAATCCTAAACTCGTGCGACATTGGGGCATGGGGTGGCGACAATAGCAGGCATTCTTGGGGGAAAGGGCCTGAGACAATGGCGCTACAAGTTAGGGAAATTTGACGGCCCTGAATGCATATGGTGCCGAGGAGGAGGAGACGACCTCTCACGTCCTGGACAGGTGTAGAGCGTGGAGAAACAGGTGGCCAGGGGGCAGGGACGAACTCATGAGACCTCCGAAGACAGGCGAAGATGACAGGGACCCGATCAGGGCTTTAATGGAATGGGTGCAGCGATAGAGATGAGAGATTGTCTTTTGACTCGATTGCCTTGTGATTCTGATTTTGCCTTGATTTGACCGCATTTTCATTGTGGGAGTCCCATTCTTTCCCCAGTGTCTCTTATGTGACTAAACATCGCCATAGCCCCCCGGTCGGCACGCGATCACTGATATTAAAAAAAAAAAAAAAAGACTAGGATCCGGCGCACTTCCGGAATTAAAACAACAGCCTCCAGTAAGGCCAAATCTTCATAGAAGATAAACAAATTGCACATACAGCTTGGAGAGGTGTAGGAAAGTAATTTCCGCATCTCAGTTAGCCAATTGTAAATTTTGAATGATACTCTACAGTGGTAGTTGCCCAATTAGGCATCTGAACTCTATGCAGGTGTAAAATGGCAAATAGCTATTTAGAACCTTAAGCACGTACATATAGCTTCTATAATATGTATTTGAGAGATCTGGAATGCTTCATAATAATTGAATATATATAAAACAAGTAGTAAGCTAATATCTATATATATATATTTATTACTAGAAGTAAATTTGATATTTAGTTTGAATATAATTATAATAATATAAGACATATTCCGAATACTCTAAAATATAATTCTATATATAAAAGAATATATTCTAAGTAGCTTGTAGGTATAGGTATTGACAGAAAGTAGAGATTTATAGAAATATCTATTTATATATATTTAATTAGAAAATATTTATTCTTTAGTATATTATAAATAAATACTATACTGTATTCTAAAGCTAAAGTGATATTCACATCAGTATAAGCTAAGTTAGTATAAGTGTCTTGCAAACCGTTGCACCAAAAGGTAGAACTACCGGTGACCTCTGGTAGTACGGTCGGGATATATAGGAGTATCCATGCATATAAGTACGAGTCAGATAGGGGCAGGAGATAGGACTCGTCTGTTGTTTTGGCCTGTTACTGTACCCGCATCATCATCACATACCGTGGGCCCCACTGTAACTTACTGTTCCTTTTTCTTTTCTCTCATGTACTTAAATCGCCATAGCCCATAGGGCGGCATGCGGTAAATGATATAAAAAAAAAAAAAAAAAACATGATGGCGTAGAATAAGCAGAATTTGACAGGTATTCCAGGTCCGGTCTGACAGCGTGAGATGAGGTAAAATGAGCTCAATTTGATAGGTATGGCAGACCCGACATGATGGTACGAGGTGAGGTAGAATGAGTTTAATTTATCCTGTATAGCAGGCCCGACCTGCTGGCATAAGATGAGGTAGAATGAGCTGAATTTTTTTTTTTTTTTTTTTTTTTTTTATTTCACATAACCCCGCTTGCAGCTGTTCGCCATGGCAGGGTCCCTGGACCGAAGTCCTTCTGGCCCGGAGACAGGCACCTGTGCAACTACATACAAAATCGTCCCCTGTAAAAAACACACAACGATACTATGACTTCGGTGATGTGGAGGAAACACAAAGCGAAAGCCCAATCCCCCAAGAGAACAATTAAGCACGAATACTCAAATATCCCCCCAGAGAATCAAGCAGTCATATCCATCTCCTCCACATCCCTCCCCTTCCCCTTTCTGTCCACCTTTGTTATTCTGTCCCAGTCATACAAGCACGAGTGGTACATGAGCTGAATTTGACAGGTATAGCAGGTATGGCATGACGGTGCATGATGAGGTAGAATGAGCTGAACTTGGCAGGTATGGCAGGCACGACCTGACAGTACAAAGAGCTGAATTTGATAGGTTTGGCAGGCCCTATCTGACGGCATGATAGCAGGCAGAATGAGCTGAATTTGACAGGTTTGGTAGGCCCTATTCCCCGGCGTGAGATGAGCCACAATGAGCTAAATTTCACATGAATTGCAGGCCCGACCTGATGGCATGAGCTGAATTTGACATGTATAGTTGGCCCGACCTGAGGGTGCATGATGACGTGGAAGGAGGAGACTTTGACAGGTATGGCCGGTCTGACCTGACAGTGCAAGATGAGGCGGAATAAGCTGAATTTGACAGGCATGACCTGATAGTATAAGTCTATAAGATCACCCACAATGAGCTGAATTTGACAGGTATAGCAGGCATGACCTGATGGTATAAGATCAAGCATTTTGAGTTGAATTTGACTGTTTGGCATGCCCTATCCGACGGCACAAGGGCAAGCACAATGAGTTGAACTTGACAGGCATGACAGGCCCAACCTGCCCTCACGAGATGATGGAGAATGAGCTGAACCTGACAGAGTGGGCAGGCTCTATTCACGGCAGGAGATGAGCCAGAATGAGTTGAATTTCACATGAATTACAGGTCCAACCTGAGAGCTTTTTTTTTTTTTTTTTTTTTTTATATCACGTAACCCCGCATGTAGCTGTTCGCCATGGCAGGGCAACCTGAGAGCATAAGATGATGCAGAATGAGCTGAATTTGAGACGTATGGCATGCCCGACCTAACATCACGTGACCAAGACCGTATCTCCACCACCAGACATCACACCGACAAGCAGACAACAGCAAACGACCCCCCCTCCCGGAGACACAGACAGAGAGACGGCCACAATTTAGGGATAGTGAGGGGTACACCCCCCACCACGAGCAATGGGAATGCGCCCGCCAACTCCTGATCGCCCAGGCACACCGGATACCGACGACAGCCAGCATGAGGAAGATTTCTTGATAGATATCACTAATACAGTGGCCAAACAAGCGAGAGCTTGGGAGGAAAAGATGGCGCTAGGACGAGTGAAGCCCGAGACAGCTAGGTACATGGGAGCGTCGACCGCAGAAGCACTAAGAGGGCTGAAGAAGCGATTCGGACTGAAATACTGGAAAGAAGAGATGGACATGGACCTCAGGGAATAGATAGAGAAAATGGTGGAGAACTACTGGGAATGGAAGGAGTAACAGGAGGCAGAACGGGAGGCAGAGTAGGAGAAACGGGAAATAGACATACGGTTCGAGAACCTGAGAAAAAAAACTGGAAGACACACATTGAACTAGAGCAAACCGTACGGGCAAATGCCGAAATCTTGTACGAGAGAATCCGGCACACTATGATCAACCAAATGGCAGCCGAGAGAGACAGGATCAAGAAAGAAATAACAGACGAGATATTTAACAGGGACACCATGCGGGACCAAGGGTGGTTGAGAATCCTCATGGACGCCTTTTTTTTTTTTTTTTTTTTTTTATATCATTGATCGCAGGTCATGGACGCCTTGGGATACCACAGCCACGCACTAGACGACATAAGAAGGAGACTGGGAATAGTCACACCGGGTAGAATGGAATCGGAACCCCCGACGACAACACCCGCAGCCTCGGAGCCAAAGATGCCCATCACCATCGACCTCACATCCGATACACCCAGACGGGCAACCCCCATCATACCAGCACTACTTCCCGCGACCTACGAACCGATGGAGGGAATAAAGCTGGGAGACAGGACAATCAACGGGAGCATGCACGCCCACGCAGCCAAGATGGAGAGAGCAGCGAAGGAGGCCCAAAAACGGAGCTCATCGGCGCCTTCAGGGCGAGATAAGCGGACCACAGAGGAGGGAGGGGACAACATGGACCATGACGGCTACACCCATGTCAAACTCGAGGACAGTAGGCACGCCACCAGAAACAGAGAGGGAGAGATAGCGATGCACGACATTACAGCCACCACCTCACCAACACCCCCGACCCCGGCCCCACCAAAACCTCTGACACGCGCCACGGCAGGAGGAGACCGAGGCAGGCAAACGAAACGCGGACGGGGAGGACGACCCACCGGCGTGAGACCAAATGCTCCAACCAACGAGAAGACAGAGGACACCACACACACGCTGGACCCAAGACCACAAACCCGGAGGGAGCAGGCGGGAAACAAAGCAAGAAAGACATGGGAGCCCCCAAACCCGACACGCCACCCAAGGAGACTCAAACAGAAACGATAGCGACCCAGAGAGAGACCGGCAAATTGAAGGCGGAACAGAAGGAGCACGCCGTGGGTACAACGGCGGCCCAGAAGGAGCCCGAAAACTCAAACAAAAGAACATACGCAGCAGCCGCTTCAGCCCAAGGACACACAAACGAAACCATGAACATCCCAAAGGGCCCCAAGCACACAAGGGCCCCGACACGGTCGGCCACCCAAGACGAGCCGGCTAGGGACTACGTACCAAAGAACCAACTGTGGCAGGCGAGACTCTACAGTGCAACGAACTGGAGAGAGAAATGGAGCCACCCAGCGGCCGGAAATGGAGAAATGAAGACCCTGAAGAAGTGGATCAACCAAAACCTGGGCCAGGAAACCCCATACGCGGTACGGAGGATCATTTTAGACCAGAACTTCCCGCGAGAAAGGATACTCCTCATGGCGGATGTCGGGCCGAAACAGGGACCAAGAAGCATAGAGGCTCTGACCAAAGCGGTCAAACGGGATGACTCGGGAATAACTTTTTATATATATATATATATATCATTACTCGCTTGCCGCCATAAGGGCTATGGCGAGGTTGTAGTTTTTTTTTTTTTTTTTTTTTTTTTATATCATTACTCGCGTGCCGCCCTGGGGGCTATGGAGAGATTAGTTACATGAGATTAGATACATATGAAGGTAGAAGAAAAGGAATAAGAAAAGATCCTGTGTGTCTCCTATGCCCCTGCCCACTCCAAGATGTCTCTTAGTGGGTCTGTGTCCTTGCTCTTCGGAGGAGTGACCAAGTCTTGCATGCCCCCTGGCCACTTTCGTTTCCATGTCCTGCACCTAGTGAGCACATGTTCAGTAGTCTCCTCCTCCTCCTCCTCTCACCATCGACATTCTGGGCTGTCTGCTTTCCCGATTTCGTACTGCCATTTCCGTAGTAACTTGCCGCCCAGTATTCCTGCTAGTGTGGCTATGTGTCGACTTCCAAGTCTTGTCAAGGGACGGTAGCTGAGCCCTAGCCGGTTTCTCTCTGTGTCGCGCTGATGTCTCGAGGTTTGTCGTATCCCATCTTCTGTTATGGTTCCATCTTGGTAGGGGAGGCATGTGCCTATTTTCGCAGCTGTGTCTGCCTCGGTGTTCCCTTTGACTCCTATATGGGACTTGACCCACATCACTGCAACGTCCCAGTCACCTCGGTCTGTTCTCGCTTTCCAGGCGTCTCTAACCAGTTTTGCCGGTCCTTTGTGGGTGGGCTCTCCCTGGGCGATCTTTAGGAGCTTGGATATCGATACCTTAGAGTCGGTTATGATCAGGAGTTCCCCAGCTTGATTGCGTAATGCTTCGCTCATGGCAATGAGTTCTGCATCATTGACAGTAGTCTGTTCCCCTAGGTATGTGGAAGTAGAGGTGTCTTTTGCGTAGGTGCCTAGGCCTGTCTTGTAATCTATCCTGCTCCCGTCAGTGTAGACGGAGTTCCACCCCTCGTCCTCGGCATTGGCTATGGCATTCTCGAACTCGAGCTTGTCTGCGTCCGCAGGTAGCGCTGGTAGGATGGCTAGTGGTAGGGGGTTGTTGTGTGAGAGAGACCCCCGTAGGTACCTGCACTCATTATCCCTGTTTTGGATTATCTCATCGTGGAACCGTAGGGCCCTGGCTTCTACCCTCTGGCGTTCTCCTTCTAGGAATGTTTGGGCTGATTCTAGGTTGGCTATTCCTTCGACTATGTCGCGCCTGGTACCCCACGGGGCTGCAGTAATCTTCTGTGCTACTGTGTATTGCCATTTTTCTATGTCTTTGATCTTGGCTGCTGGTGGAGACTGTCTTGAGTAGTCCTGCCATGCCCAGCATCCCCATGTGGCGATTGTGCGTGCGATGCTTGTATATATCTGTCGTTCTTGCCTGGTGTGAGGCGAGTTAGTCTCGATGCCACTCCCCATGCTGCCTTCCCGAGAAGTAGTCTCTTCTTATGATGTCGAGTAAATTTTAGCTCCCAATCTACCGTCAATCCGGTTAGCCTATAGTCAGGGCCTTTTACCCCAATTATTAGTGTCTCGGACTTGTTTGGGTCAATTTCGAATCCATGCTCTGCTGCTGTTTCGGTGATTTTTGCCCTGTGTATCTTTATGGCTTGTCGGAGTTTTAGGAGTGACGGATGTGAGATTACACTGTGGAAATCATCGACATATGACC
The DNA here is from genome assembly GCA_015179045.1 of Kalaharituber pfeilii. Classification (NCBI taxonomy): domain Eukaryota; kingdom Fungi; phylum Ascomycota; class Pezizomycetes; order Pezizales; family Pezizaceae; genus Kalaharituber; species Kalaharituber pfeilii. The sequence continues at coordinate 176,154 of WHUZ01000062.1, read as the reverse complement.
GGGGATAGTGGAGATGAATACAGTAGCGAAGCTAGGTCAAAAAGTCATCGCAGACCTGCTACAAAGAAAAGACGACCTTTTCAGAGACACTCAGCTTGGAGGAAGACGCCATCGAGGTGCAGAGGATCTACAGCGACAAGTGCTGAAGGAGACAGAGAAGAGGCTACAGAAGAAAGAATGGGTAGCCCTAGTGGGAGACGATATTAAGTCAGCTTTTAACTTTCTTCGAAGGGACAAGGTGGTTGCTCGAATAAGACAAACAGACCATAACCTAGCGAGCTTTGTAGAAGCTTTTATGATGCCGACCAACTACAACATGACATGGGATGGCAAAAGGAGAGCTACAGGGAAGATGACAGATGGTACACCGCGAGGTTGTAGTTACATACATAATGACCTCTGTCTCCTGCGAGTAAAATTGAAATAACTGATCAGATAACGGAATAAAAGTGAAATAACTGAACAAATAACGGAACCGTCTCCTACCACTTATCCCTCTTCCCCAATAAGTTCCATCAAGCTATATAATGGGTCCAGGTCGTCGTCTCCTACCCTTGGCGGTCTCCGTATGTCCTCCATTCCTCCGGGCCATCTCATTCGCCACACCCGGCAGGCTTCGATTTTTTTTTTTTTTTTTTTTTTATATCATTAATCGCTGGCCGCTCTATGGGCTATGGCGATGTGCTATGGACTTATAAACAAGTAGTGTTAATGCAAGAGAAAAGAACAAAAACTAATTGATAATCACTCTTCAAGCATCTCCATCAGCTTCCTCAACGGGTCCTCTCCCCCACCCCCTTCGACCCTCGGTGGTCTCTTCACGTGTTCCTCCCCCCCCGGCCACCTCCGCCGCCACACTCTGCACTGTCCTAACAGATGCCCCGTCGTCTCCTCCTCCTCCCCGCACCACCTGCACTCCGGTCCGTCCCCCTCCCCCACGTGCCACCTCCAGGCCCGTAGCCCCTTGCCCCTCAATAATCCCGCCAGTCTCCCTGTCAAGTGTCCCAGCCTCTCTAGTGGTCTATATGCCAATTCCAATCGGTTTCTCTCCCCCGCTCTCTCCCTTCTCCCTCTCTGTCTCATACCGGCTTCTGTCACAAGCTCCGGGGCGCACTGCAGTGCGGTACCCACTCTCGCCGCCTCATCCGCTGCCTCGTTCCCGGCGATGCCTCTATGAGCCTTGACCCATAGCACCGCCAAGTCCAAATCCCCTCGCTCAACTCTCCGCTCCCATTCCTCCCTAAGTCGGTTCGTCGCTCCGTCATGGGTGGGTTCCCCCGTCGAAACGTCCGTCATTCTTCTGATTGCGTGTCTTGAGTCTGTTACTATGAGCAGCTCCCCTTCCACCCTTCTCATCGCCTCGCTAACCGCCATCAACTCCGCGTCGTTCACCGTGGCGTTTTCCCCCAGGCATACTGACGTCGATATGCCCTCCCTGAACAGACCCGCCCCTGCTATGTCCCTCCTCCTGCTCCCGTCAGTGTAAACCGGTATCCACCCTTCGTCCTTGACATTGTCAATGTGTGTCTCCCACCCCTCCCGCCCCGCGTCCTTTTGTAGAGTCGGTATGATTGCCAGCGGTAAGTCCCCGCCGTGTTTCAGTGAGCCTCTCAAGTATACCGTCCCCCCCTCCCTCTCCTTCAATCTCTCCCCTTCAAATCTCAGTGCCCTCACCTCTACCCGGGTAGACTCCCATCTCACAAATGTCTCTACGGACTCCAGATTGGCCAAACCCTCTAACACATCCCGTCTTGTCCCCCAAGGTGCATGCGTAATTCCTCGTGCCACCACATATTGCCATTTCTCCAGCTCCCTCAGCTTCTTCTCCCTTGGTGCTCCGTGTGCGTAATGGGCAGGCTTCGAGGAGGTGTTTCGTAGTCTCGTCGTGTTCGCCGCACCAGCGACAGTCCGGGCGGTTTGCCTTCCCTATTTTGTGTCTCCAGGCTCGTAGGCCTTTCGCGCCTAGTAGTCCCGCGAGCTTCGATACCTGTTTTCCAAGCCTCTGGAATGGGCGGTCAAGTCTGTTTTCTTTCTTGAGCCCTCGCTTGCCTGGCGTTCTGTCTCAACCCAGCTTCGGTGACGACCTCGGGTAGGTACTGTAAGAAGGTGCCCATCTTGGCTGCTTTGTCCGCTTCGGGAATGAGAGTTGATTGGGATACGAAAACCTCGGCCCAGCCGCGAGGCGGGGCATCAGAACAGGGGAAATTATAACTCACTCGGCGTCCTGAAAACCAGCGGACCGTCTACTACTGGGTATCGAGGCCCAGACCCTGGTGGAAGGCAATGGAAGATGTATTCTGGCCACCGCTCGGGGGATGGGGTGTGTGTCAGGGCCTAGGGAAACCTTATAGGTAACGGGACCTCTCCGGGCAGGCCAGTTTGGCCCGCCCGGATGCAGGGGTATCGACAGGGGACTGTAGACTAGCCTGCCCTGTTGCAGAGGTATCTACAGGGGGACGGCACAGGTCTTCAAATCGCATGCCAGGCTTATGCATATGCGTGAGAGGCGACGCATGCCGACACTCCTACATATATTGGTTTTATAGACAGCATACATACACCTCGAGTCTAGTATGCAATCTGAAGACCTGTGCCGTCCCCTGTACTAGTCGAAAAAATCAGTATCCAGACAGGGGATAAATGCATATTATGCGATAAGCAGCATTTGGTCTAAACAAGCATATGTTAGTATGCTTGGCTACTAGCATGTAGCCACCTCGCGACCGCGAGGGTGAGTGTAGGTGTAGCGGTAGTGGATAAGGGACCCGTAAAGTCGGCGTCAAGTGACTGTACACTCTTTACCAGTTCCATGACCGTACAATGTCGTTTCTTTGCATTTATTCATATCAGTATATTCTCATTGTTATTTATAATATTATGCAATCCTACTCCTGCATCCAGGGAGCTCTAGTACCAAATGTAGCTTCAGAAGGTTAATTTTATATATTTTGTGGAGTATAATGCTAATAATTGTAGAACCTATGGATAGCGAAACCCTCGTTACAGCCCATAAACTCTACCTAAATTCCGGTTAATATCTACCCACAATAATATTGCTCAGATGTCCAGCATATGTCCTTTTAGGTGTACCCAGCTTCCTTATCCGCCCTCTAGACCCACGTATAAATGCTATGCAAGTGAGAATATTAACAGGTGCAAGGTAATTAAAAAGTTACAAAAGGATATAACTAATACAGCTGGGATGATGGCAAGAGTATATAAGAAAGTGGAAGAATTGAAGGCTGAGGGTGATGATGAAGAGTAGACATAGCTATCGCTATCTATAGAGTGCTTGCGATTTAAAAAACAGTGAAGGGTGGGGAATGGAGCCTGAGTCAGTAGGTACTGTAGTAGCTGATGATTGTAACCTTTGGCAGGTGCCCCTTTATCACCCCGCCATGCTATACCAGTCTAGCGCATTCTCAATTTGCTCCATCTCACACCATCGAGAGTAATCTGCCATACCTGTAAAATTGTAAATTGAGCGCATTTTGGCATATCTCGCACCATCAAAGCAGGTCTTGTTGTATCTGTCAAATTGAGCCATACCGCGTCACTTTGCACCATAAAAAGGGGCCAGCCTTAACTGTGAATTGAGCTCATTTTACCATGTTCCACGCTGCCCAGTGCGTCCTGCCGTACCTGTCAAATTTGGCTCATTCTGCTGTTCTCACACTGTGGAAAGAGTCCGGTGATACTTGTCAACTTGAGCTCATTTCTGCCTCATCTCACGCCATCAAAAGAAAGCTGTCATACCTGTTAAATTGAGCTTATTCTGCCTCATTTTTGCCTGTCAAGGTCATATCGGTCAACTTGACCACATCCATCCTCATCTTGCGCCATTGAGGGAGACTGTTATACCTATTAAATTCAGCTCATTGTTCTGCATCTCACACCATTGAGAAGCTATCATACCTATCAAAGTGCCTGTCAAATTCAGCTCATTTTGCTATATCTCGCGAGATGAAATAGACCTACCATACCTGTCAAATTTGACTCGTTCAGCTGCATCTCGTGCCATCGAATACCAGTCAAATTGTACTCTTATACTTGTTAAATTCGGCTCACTCTGTTACTATTGTGCTATGGAAAGCTGCTGCTATACCTGTCAAATTGAACTCGTTATACTTCATCTTCTGATGGTAAGAGAGATATACTATACCTATAAAATTTGGCTCATTCTTCTGTATCTTATGCCGAGAATGTTGAGGTTCAGAAGAATGTGAACATTTCACATAAAGGTATTGATAGATACGGCCAATTGCAACTCCTCATTGTCATGGTGTCCATTTCCGTGAAGGTTGATTTCATACGAAATGTGATAGAAACTCTTGATATAGGTATTGTTGGGCGTTTGGCATATTCCACATTAATATGTGCCTTATGACGAAGGTTCAGGGGTATGTTGAGGTTTAGGAGTATGTGAACATTTCACAGGTCTTTTTTTTTTTCAGGGGTTAGGTAGACGCCAAGGTCTTTTTTTTTTCAAGGGTTAGGTGGCCGCCAAGAGGGATGTAACTCAGTACGTTGAGATGTGTGGTAAAACTACAGATTGCGAGCTAAAGTGCGGTGGGATACAGTTAATTAATTCCTATAGAATAACCCCAAATGTGCGTCCCAAAACGGCCCTATTTATACAGCAAAATTCAGGAAGTACCTTCGTACCCAACTAAACAATCATTGGTGCGGAATGAGGTTGCGCATAGCAGCGGATTCAGACTGCAAAGAGGATATAATCGGTATAGGAAATAGAAGACCATAAAATCATGAAACGTCAGTCTTACATCATGGCCACAGCTCAGGTTGCATATGTTTCAGCACACCCAACCACTGTGCACGCTGTTTCACTTCAGCTCTGCATATTCTTCAACAAGATGGTTGGTTGTTGCCAAGGTCGTTTTTGACAGGGGTTAGGTGCCCGCCAAGAGGGATGTAACTCAGTACTATAATAGATGGTTGGTTGTTGCCAAGGTCGTTTTTGACAGGGGTTAGGTGCCCGCCAAGAGGGATGTAACTCAGTACTATAATAGATGGTTGGTTGTTGCCAAGGTCGTTTTTGACAGGGGTTAGGTGCCCGCCAAGAGGGATGTAACTCAGTACTATAATAGATTATCTCTAAGACTAGTCCAATTCGTGATAGATTGTCCAAATTTTATTATGTTAGAGGTTATCTGGACAGCTGACATAATGAATTTGGGCCTATTATATAGCAGCAGAATGAACACAAGAACAAGGTAGTATATATAAGGACGGCAGGCAACAAAGGTCAGGTAAAAACTCAAGTATCATACTCAGCAAGATAATAATATTCTCATAACGTCACTGACTGGGATCCGGCGCATTACCGGGATCCGGCGCACTTCCGGAATAAAAACAATAGCCTCCTGTAAGGCCAAATCTTCATAGAAGATAACCAAATTGCACATACAGCTTGGAGAGGTATAGGAAAGTAACTTCCGCACCTCAGTTAGCCAATTGGAAATTTTGAATGATACTCTATAGTGGTAGTTGCCCAATTAGGCATCTGAACCCTATGCAAGTGTAAAATGGCAAGATGGCTATTGAGGACCTTGAGCAAGTGCATATACCTTCTATAGTATGTATTCAAGAGATCTGAAATGTTTCATGATGATTAGATACATATGAAACAAGTGGTGAGCCAATATCCATATACTGCTAGAAGTAAATTTTAATATTCAGTCTGTATATATTTCTAAAAATATGAAGCATGTTCAAAATGATCTAGAATATAACTTTACACATAGAAGAATATATTTTGAGTAGCCTATAGGTATAAGTATTGACAGAAAGTAGAGATTAATAGGGATATCTGTCTATATATATCTAATTAGGTAATGAATATTCCTTAATGCACCATATATGAATACTGCAGTTCTAAGCTATGAAACTTCAGAAATATAATTTAAAAGCTTCTGGAATATTATATAGAAACTTCCAGAGTGACTTAATTATGTTTGTTAAAGTTACGTATAATTTCTTAAATTTGGTCTATTTATTTTCTTAGAATTAGATGAAGTAAAGAGAACAGTTAGATTTATAGATGCTATTTATTTTATAGAAGAGATAGTAAAAGAGTAAATAAGAAAGTTACTCCTTATAAGTGAATTGAGTAGTAGAGAGCTAAGTACGAAATAAAAAAGTTATAGAAATACAACAGTATATATAAGAGTAGAAATAAGTAATAAAAATAAGAAACAAGTAATAAACCTTCTAGTACACTTGCGCGATACGTTTAAAGTAAGGTATTAGTAATGTATTGGCTATAATTGGGTTATAATCATAGTATTTATATATGTTGCAATGATATATAGACTAAAATTCAAGGTGTCTTTATATAAAAAAAGATATAATCATGTCTACTTTGAGCAAGTAGTATTAGGTTACTCTAAGAGTTTTTATATAATATTCTAAAAGTCTCTAGATTATATTTTTGAAGTTTCATAGCTTAGGACTGCAGCATTCATGTATGGTGTATTAAGGAATATATATTATCTACTTGAGTATATATAGATAGATATTCCTATTGATTTCTAGTTTTTATCAATACCTATACCTATAGGCTACTTAGGATATATTTTCCTATATGTAGAGTTATATTCTAGAGCATTTTAAATATGCCTCATATTTTTAGTAATATATATAGACTGAATATCAAAATTCACTTCTAGTAGTAAAATTATATGTATAGATATTGGCTCACCAGCTGTTCTATATGTATCTAATTATTATGAAACATTCCAGATCTCTTCAATACATACTATAGAAGGTATATACACTTGCTCAAGGTCCTCAATAGCCATCTTGCCATTTTACACTTGCATAGGGTTCAGATGCCTAATTGGGCAACTACCACCATAGAGTATCATTCAAAATTTCCAATTGGCTAACTGAGGTGCGGAAGTTACTTTCCTATACCTCTCCAAGCTGTATGTGCAATTTGGTTATCTTCTATGAAGATTTGGCCTTACAGGAGGCTATTGTTTTTATTCCGGAAGTGCGCCGGATCCCGGTAATGCGCCGGATCCCGGTCAGTGACGTTAGGTGCTGAAATAACCCCCCAGAAAAGAGTAGCTATCGGGGCCTACATTGAGGTATTCGCTCACCAAATAGCCCAATATTGCTTTTATCAATAAAAATAATATCTACAACAATGAAGGTATTTGTTTTCACTGCTATTGCAGTGCTCTTCTGTAGCCTGTTCCGGGGGCTTTTCTGGAAGCTTTTGCGGAGGCTGTTTCGGAGGCTGTTTTTTTTTTTTTTTTAATTTCACGTGACCCCGCTTGTAGCTGTTCGCCATGGCAGACGGAGGCTGTTTGAGTAGCTGTTGACATGCTACGAGCAGCTGTTCGAACAGCTGTTTAAGAGGGTGTCCCAGAGGCTGTTCAGAGGCTGTTCAGAGGCTGTTCCGGAGGTCGTTCCAGAGGTTGTTCCGGAGGCTACTTCGGAGGCCGTTTCGGAGGCCTTTTGAGCTCTAACAGCCTCTCAAACAGTATTTCAATGGCCTCTGGAACAGCCCCTGGAACAGCTCTTGGAATAGCCTTGGAAAAGCTTCTAGAAAAGCCCTGAAGAGCAGTCTCGAAATCTTAGGACCTATCAGAATAGTAAGTTTTGATTATAATGCCTGAACCTGTGCTTATCAAGGTTACCTGCAGTGCCATTTTTATATTCCTAGTAGAGGACTTATATCTATTTTCCTTGTCCTGATATGTAGGTATAGGACTGTTGGTGTTGCAAGTCCCAAATTCATTATGCCAGCAGTCCGGATACTTTTTTTTTTTTTTTTTTTTTTAATATCATTAATCGCGTGCCGCCCTATGGGCTATGGCGATCCAACTGTCCGGATACTTCTGACATAATAAAATTGGACACTATCCACGAAATTTGGACTGGTCTCATAAACATCCACAGCCAAGCATACGAAAATATGCTAGTTTATGCCAACTGCTGCATAGCGCATGGTATGCATTTATTCCCTGTGCGGATACCTGTTTTTCTGAAGAAAATATCTAGAATTATGTAGTAGACTTCGTATAGTATTGTTCACTCTTATGTCTTGTGTATTCAATGTGCAATATGTGCTCCTAACATCCACCTATTTATAGACATGAGCTGCGGGCAAATTGTGCGAGTATTAAGGTTGCTCATTCTCACAACACGTATCCACAACATAAATTCCTCATCACATGGAACAACCTTATACCATAATCTCGGTTCATAATCTCGGTTCATAGTCTCGGTCCTTGTGTGTCGCATAATCTTCAACATTTTCGGCTAGTAGAACCTCTGCAACCGGGCAGGCTAAGTAGTCTACATTCCCCTGTGGATACCCCTGCATGCGGGCAGGCCAGACTGGCCTGCCCGGAGAGGTCCCGCAGCCTTCCGTCAACAGGTGGCGTTCCGGCCATAGTCGTACCGGTCCCAGACGTGCTGCATCATCCATGCCTTGGCTGCTAAGTAAAAGTGCCAGTAGCTCCCGCCCGAGTCGCCGCCCTTCACGCCGGTGGATCCGAACGGGTTGAGCTCGTTGTGTATGACCCAGCCCTCGGGAGCGCCGTAGAGGAGCTGCGCGGTCTCGGTGCGGCGAGGTCCCGCTGTGATGACGGCTCAACAGTATCCACTGTTTTGCGCCCTGCCCTGGCGAACAGCTACAAGCGGGGTCACGTGAAATAAAAAAAAAAAAAAAAAATCCACTGTTTTGCACGGAGGACGGTATCTAGAGCTGGCAGAACGAAGCCTCAAGGGCAGCCTCAATGGTCAGATGTCAAGGAAAGGGTCTTCAATTGTCTTGTCTGTGCGTGTCCATGTGTGTCGCTGTCTGTATATATCTGTATGATCTATCCATACAGTCCTATCTACATCCATTTTATAGACCACCTTCGCCTTTTAACTGAGCCTGTACATACACATCTCGCTTCTTAAACGTAATTTTCTTCCTCATCTCACGCATGTGTCATCATGTGGCCCTACCGATGAGTACCGCTCCAGCCCGCGTTTGGCCTTATCCTTTCCATCGGTACCGTGGTTACTACCACACCGCATGTGCGTCCAGACGGCCTCGGGATGTGCGCCCGCGGGGCCAAAGGTCTCGGCGCCCCAGAGCTTCATTTGCAGGATGTTGTTGGTGTGGTAGTCTGCAGACAAGGGAGCCCCCAAGCCCCAAGACCAGACGCCCTGGAGGTTCTGCGGCATGGCGCCGAGACGCGTGGAGGCGATGAGCAATTACCGGGCGTAGTGGAACAGGAGGGCCTCGAGGTACGGGTCGCCACTCTTGGTAAGACTGTATTCCTTTACGAGCTGGGATGTCAGCTTGGATTTTGAGCCCAGCGCGCTTGAAGGTGTTGAACAGGCGCGGTGGTCCTTGATATGCGCCGACAGCAAGGACTCAAACGCCCTCTTCGCTGCCGCAGCAAGCTCCCTCTGCACTCCCTCAGCACGGTCGACCGGAACCTCTCCGGACAGGCAGATTCTGCCTGCCGCCCCCGGACCTCATCAGGCGATAAACTTTACGCCATGACACTGTGACACAGGTACCAACATTGTGGGGTAGGTAGATCAAATGTTGGTACTTGTTACCAGCGTTTAGTGATGCAAAATAGAGGCTGGGCATAGTCCGTGCGAGAGGTCAGTGACCTGGTGTGGCAACAGGGTATCTTCTCTGTTGAGAGGACAGTTTTGTAGGGAAAACAACAGCGTTTCTCTTGGGGGCCGTGGTAAATAGCAATGTAGCTACAGCCTTTCAACCAACGCATGCTATTACAGCAACAAACGCTGGTAATGAGTAGTATTACTTACTGTACCAATACACGCTTCCATGTCACAACAAGCTTGGACCATTGTTTGAATAGCAGACACCAATTCTAATCACTTTAATTCATCCTAGATGGCTATTAACTACATCAACCGAACCTACAGCGTCAATGTCTCAAGCTGCCGGATTGTGATCATTGAATATTGACCCATGGCCAAACGGCGCCAGCTGGATTCTCAACTTCACATATTGTAGTGAGGTAACATATTTTTTTTTTTGTCTCTGCGATAGGACTGTAGCTTGTATGCGGAACAAAATTATTTAAACAGAGCAATGTCATGCCAATCTTTCTAGCGAAGAATTCAAACCTGTAAAGCAGCGTAGCTCATCCAGCAGTTTCAAAATTGTCAGGCTTTGCAGGATATCCTGAACCTTTTACTACATACACCTGCACCTCAATTGCACACCCTCAAAATGCTCTGCACTGCAAATGAATAAGCTCTTGTGCATCTGGAGTAGTGTACTCCAAATGTAACATCCTACGAGCATGAGACAGCGCAAGACGAAGCCTACTAGCAGTGACCGGAACTGATGAGCAAGTAATATGACAGGGTGAGGTACTACAGGAAACCCAAAATTTCATTTTTGTTTCTTCATCTGCTCATTAATTCAGATCTATTTTTCCATTTTTCATTTTTTACTTAATTGAGTAAACATGCATTCAAACTAGTAGATCACAGCATGGGCCGACATTTGGTAGCCAGTGGGCACGGTACGCACTTACGTCACTAGTCCACTTTAAAACTTGTCTTGCCCTATGCCTGTACCAACAACTGATCATACCTACCCCACAATGTTGGTACCTGTGTCACAGTGTCATGGCGTAAAGTTTATCGTCTGATGAGGTCCGGGAGCGGCAGGCAGAATCTGCCTGTCCGGAGAGGTTCCGACGGTCGACGCCACGGAAACTGTACCCGGCCCCCGCGTTGCCCTTTGTGTGGTCGTAGTTAGTGTTGGCGGTAAATACGAGGAAGACTCCGTGGCTTTGGCGGTTGCGGGGACGTGGACCCTGCCCTGGCTGGTCGCAAAGTCGCTCTTCGTTTCGTTGGACGACAAGCGCGAGGCGGGAATCGTAGAGCATGCTGTGCGGGATGCCGCGCATGCGGATGGTGTTGGGGAAGAGGCAGGAAATGGTCGGTTGGGGGTCGCGGCCGAGGGCTTCGAGGGCGATGGTGGTGTTGGGAAGGGGGCTTTGTGGAGCTGGTGTGGTAGATGCACGATTTGGAAGGGTTGGAGAAGTATTGTCTATTTAAGATAGTAGAGAGAACGTTAGTGAAGAGTTCTGGGTCAAAGTGTAGCAGCAGAGTGGGCTCGGGCCGGCGAGTTTTGTCGCCTTGTCCCGTATCTGGCGGATAGCTTGGAGTTCCCTGGGACATCTACATCTGGCCCACGCGAAGCCAACAGGCTACAGATTTTTTTTTTTTTTTTTTATATCAATACTCGCGTGCCGCCCTATGGGCTATGGCGAGGTCTAGTTACATCAAAACAAAGTACAAGTACGGAACAATAGAAGTAAATCCCCCGGGGCTAACCCCTCGCCCATTCCAAAATTCCTATCACTCCCCGAAGGCCCTCCCCTTCATCTTGGTCACCCAAGGGTCTGCACAATCCATCCTCACCCCTTGGGCATCTCTGCTTCCAGATTGCCTTCTGCATGCGACCGCAGATGTCCACGAGAAAAGTCGCCGGCCAACCCATCTTAATCCTATCCCTCACGCCGCCGGAGTAGCTCTGGTGTGTTTACGTCAACGTTAGCGTTAGATTCTTCGTTGTGGGAGAGGTAGCAATGGTGGTGGTGGAGGGGGAGGGGGGGTTACCGCGTTCTGGAACGGGCCGCCTAACCTTTTTTTTTTTTTTTTTTATAATCACGTGACCCCGCATGCAGCTTTCCGCCATGGCAGGGTACCGCCTAACCATAAACTATCGATATTAAGCCCCCGGGCACAACGTACCGCCCCAGTCTCCCATTCCCCACGCCCGCTGGCCGCTCATAACAACTTATGCGCCTCCACTGCCGCCACCGCGTCCACGCCCCGCCGCCAAGCCGAGGAGCAAACTCACCGCTATGCATAACTGCTCATTCTGCACAAGTTGAATTGAGCACCACTACGCGTATAACAGAGATCCCAAAACCTTATCCAACGACAGGACCAACATCCTCAAACATTCCGCTCAATTTACTATCCCCCACCATCAACAATACTACCTTCGAACCAGCTTCCAACTTCACCTTACGCGAGCCGATCCGGCCCCGGGAAAAAGGCGACGGCAGTACTCAACTAGGTTAATTTCGCTCGTTTTTGGCAACATTGGTGAATCCGTGGTGTGATATCCGATCGATGGGGGAGTTGCGAACATTGACCGCGGCGCCCCCCCTCCCCGATGGCTTGTCGGGTTTTTGCATAAATAGATTGGTTCGAGCCATTTAAATTCGCAGCATCCAGCTTTTTGCACCTACTCCAATGCAAAATACAAGTAACAGAATACATAAATAGTGACCCTCTGGAAAAATTTGCTGGTGACGACCGCGCAGACAACTACAGATCCCAATTGGCCCATTTTGCTGTGATTGTGACGATTTCCCACCACCAAAAAATAAAGTCCAAGTGAAAAATCACCACACTAGGTTCCCGGTCTCCATCCCTCTTGGGTTTTTACAGATTTCCGCCCCCCCCCCCCCGCTGCATCGGTAAAAAAAAAAAAAAAAAAAAAAAAACTTACTTTCTAGCTTTTCTTCCCCTCGGTGCATCGTCACCGCGACTTCCCCGGAAATCGGGTCAATGCAGTCTCGATATGATCTGCATACATTTCGTCAACGAACGGAAAAACTCCCAAGCTCTGTACGTATTCTGTATGTGCTACTGCAACAGCGGTTAACCGTATATACCCGATACCCGTGGCTGGCTTCAATAAGATCCTTTTCGCAAATATGTACCGGTACGGGGTCTTGGATATTAAGATCCGATCCGGTCGATGTACCCCCAAGCCCAGTGCGGATACCTCCGCGAATATAACTAGCCCGATGACTTTTCGATTACAATTACGATTTTCTCTGCGCCGCAATTGAATTTGCACAACTATCGCACCTTTAACGTTTTCTCAAAACTAAGTCCAGTAAGCATAATTGGACATTGGAAGGTCCACGGAATTTCGACTACGAATGCTTCGATTGTGATTCTCCGGTATGATCGTTCACAACAATCGCGCCTTCCAACGTTTTATCATAAACAAGATACTAGCCAATTAGCACCACCAATCTCGAGATCAGCGTATATAATTGGCTCTTCTCACACCAGGACACACCGACGAATTAGAAAGAGACTCGATCCACCAACCAACCAGACTACCGGACTCCCAACTTGTCACATTGTTGTCGGAACAATGACAGCTGTCTTCGTACCTTACAGTAAAGAGCAGGATCTTACTCCACCTTCACCACATCACACACATCACATCGACCAGGATACAACTGTATCGAAGAAGTTAGGTTAGGCAACGCCCCCCGTCATTCCATCTGGTCCCCATCTGTTGTCTTGTAGATGCGTTGCGTTTGCCTGCGTGCGTGCGTGCGTAACAATTGTTCACTGGTGCGGCTCTGTCCAATAGGTCATCTCGATCATGCATCCCGTTCCCCCACTTTTAGATCATTTGTCTCGGTTCTAAGCTAGGTACTTGCCATTCGTCATGATGGTAACACATATGTAACACCTCCCTTCCCCTCCGTGGCACAAAGCGAGCTCGTTACGTTGCCTCCCGTACATGGACGACCCCGAAACTACTACTCCTCACGCCACATAGTCATTGACGCACTTCAGCTGCTGCTGTATGAACGCTTTTTTATCGCAACAGTCAATTGACGGAATGCGCGAAAAATAAGCATTTGATGTGTATTGTTCGAGTTGGCTGCTTGACTAGTTGAACCCCTCCTGCTGCTAAAAATCGCTATCGTCACGTTTTTTTTTTATTCTTTTCTAATGTTCCGTTTATCTACTACCCAGGAACCCAGGAACGCAAAGAACAAATACAACTCCATCTATCCTTTCTGCTACATGCCAACAATGGTGTAATCGCAGAAGAATGAAGTAATATATACATAGTATCCCCCCAAATCCGCCATGGGAATTGGATGAAAAGAGTCGATGAGCTGGCATGCAAGGATCGCGGGGCCGAGGAACAGGGTTTCGTATTTTTGAGACTGCGAGGGGTGGGGAGGATACCGTAACAGAAGATAAACGTATGATATGTTGAAGAATTTTTTCTCTTTGCTTTGGTATTCAACATGGTACTGTATGAGTAGTTGGGAAAAAGAACGCTGCTGCATCACGATGAAAACGGAAGTAAGTATTTGTATCATAGCGTGTTCGGGATTCGACTGGCGGGGAGCTTCAGGTTTTTAGATGGATAAGATAAAAAGCTCACACACACACAGAGAACAAATGAACAGCTTATCTCTTGATGTTAGCGTTTTCTCAGGGTCCTCCGCGGGTAAACCGGTTCCCAGCATCTAACTAGACCCTGCAAATCAGAGTTCGTTCTTAGTTATGATAAAAAGGGCACTTGTACCGTTCGAGCCTGGGCGGATCCTGTAATGCGGGTTTTGCTAGAGCTACCTCATCAGGGGCCAACGGCAGTCCAATACGGTGGGGCTCGTCGCGTGCAGACCCAATTGGAGAAAGGGTTCTTGCTGTGCATTTGAGCTTGCATGAAAAGAAAGTACATGCATGAGCAGGTTGATTTGGCAACCAAAACAGGTATGAGGTCAGAAGAACGGTCGGGAGCTCTTCTTCAACCCCGCCTCCTGCCAACCTGAGCTCAGCGGGGAGAAAGGAGGTCATCGAGATAGATTTTATGTGGGAAGAAGGCTCTCTGAATTTAAAAACAACAGGGGAAGATCTATTTTACCCGGCCTTTGCGGAGGCGGGGGCAATCGAATTGCGAAAGGGAAATGGGGAGGGCTTGAGCTCATTCTTTTTGATGGTATGATGTGATGTAGTGTGGGTGTGTGTCCACCTTGCATACGGTATTGTTTTGCAGGTGCTGTACTCACTTCCGATAAGTATTGTTCTGTGGAAATCTTGCGCATCTGTCACCCGAGCCGAAAGCACAGCTTACATAAAAAAACGCAAAATCAAGATAAATTGTTCCCTTGCGTTCTTTCTTTTCCCCCCCCCTCTCCCTCCCTGCAAACAGAAAACAGCACACACACACATTCCGAGTAGAGTACAGCTACCCAAGTATCATCAAACGCTTCAGCTCGATTTTTGCACGGGATACATATCTCAGTGTCGAGTAAAGCTAGCAGTTAGCTTCCGTGCTGTGCTTTCTGCAGGTACGGTAGCTATTCTACAATTTCTCTTTCGTCATTCTCCCACCCCCGCAAAGGCTGATTGGGCGATCAAGGGCATTGCTAGGGTGGGTGTGTTCATGGGGTTGTGTGTGTGCGTGTGTGTGTGTGTGAGCCACGGCTTCGGGTGTGAAGGTTGCAAATCTCCAAAAAGCCTTGTTACGAGACTAGGGCGGGCCTGCGTTTTGCGATAATGAAATGAACATACATAATATGAACAAAATTGACGCCTGACTATTTTTTTTTCAACGGGATCATGTAGCGAAGCGGCACGGGGCAGCGAGAGCTTTTCGACCGTCGGGTGATAGTGGTGGTGGTGGGTGGGTGGGCGGATGGGAGCAGAAGCCAAATCGTGTATCCCCGTGCCCAGGCAAATCGGCTTGCTTTTGTGTGTTCCCCGTGAGGTTCCCACGTTTGTCCCAATAGGCGGGCGCCCACATTGCGAATCTATGCGCTCTCTAGCGGCGTTTGAAGCCTTACTTCTCCCGCTCCGCTCCCTCTTCCCCTCCCTCTCTATCTCTCCATTCTCTCTCTCCTCTCTCTCTCTCTCTCTCTCTCTTCATCATCATCTATCCCTTCAACAGCCATCTACCCATCCTCACGGCACAAACGCCAGAGGAAACGAGCCCAGTCTCTCGATTCCCCCCCTACCGATACCCCAGCCGCTGAAGCCAGACCCAGCGCTCGCTGCAGCGAACGCAATCAGGTGACTAATTACCCCAACCCATCCAAGGCTCATTCCCGCTCTGTTCTGTTTTCCTCTGCTAATCATCCACAGATCCCAAAACAGCTTTACAGCACTAAAAGTAAAATTGCTCCGTCCCTCGCTAGCGCTTCCTAAACCAACCATGCTAATTTAATTCCCTATCTAAATAAGCATAGCCTCCGCACCCGCCGAATTGGCACAGCCCCCCTCCATCTATCCATCCTTCATTCCAATTATTACCCCTCGGGAAGATCATAATCACAGGATCTGTTCCATATAAACCATCATCATTCCATATCTATTCCCCCCACCTTGAGTAGGTTTTTGCTCTTTCGTTTGTTTCGATTTCTGCAAGAAAACGAATTCAGAAATACTTTGGCTCACACTCAAATCCCCAGAAAATAAGCGCAACCGCAGACAGTACATAGGACAGACAGAAAAAAAATACTGGCCTTCTTTTTTTTACTTTAGTTTTGTGTCTTCACACTTCACACAATGCTCCTTACACTCGGAAGGACGATAAAACAGGTCGGCCTTCTTGCGCTGCAAGCTAGCACCGGCCTCGGGAATATCGCAGTCTCCGCTTACTGTGGTATGTTGCATGTGCGGGTGGGTTGATATGATAGCGAGTGTTGTTGCTGTTTTTTTTCTGATGCACAAATTATGAGATTATTTTGCAGACCCAAAGTCGCTTCTCAAGCCCTCTCAAGTTCAGCTTGATGGAGATGTGGACACAGAGAAGAAGCCATTCAGGGATACTACTTCGTCGGTTCAAACGATATACGTTCCAGCAGCGGCTACAGGACACGGGATCATGCCGGGTACTTTTCCAGGGCACGCACAGGCAGTGAAGCATGCGATGGCCAATCGAAAGCTGAAGGTACCGCAGTCAAAGGTGACCAAGCACAATGTCGAGGAATTCACCGGCCCTCGCTTGTTTTCGAATGGGATGAGAGGATACGGGATTACCAATGACGAGCTTGCACTGTATCCGAAAGAACCTCGTTACACCCTCCGCCCTGTCGTCCGGAAGCCTGGGAGTACAGAAGTTAGAAGGCGTCCGGCGGAGCCGAAGCAAGTTCAGGAGCGAAAGCGGAGGAGGAATAATATCATGACCGCGGCAGAGATTCTCAAAGCGAGCCGAGGTGCATTACGAACCCGCGCAGCCAGCGAAAGCTCCGTCTCGTCGCTCAGCACTCTTTCCGAAAACAACCTGAAGCGCCGCATCAACGACATCACGGACGGCGTCGACACCCCCTCTGCCAAGCGCCTCCGCCGCACCCCATCCTGCGAACAACAAAAGTACGGGATTCTCCAGGAGGAGTTCAAGTCTGACGCATTCCGCCTCCTTCTCGTCACGATCTTCTTCTCCACGATCCGCGCCCCAAACCCCGTCGAAGCCATCCAAGATTTCTTCGAAAACTTCACCACCCCGCTTGCGCTTGCCCAGGCCAACCATCGCATCGTCAGCGCCCACTTGCGCCGCATCCCCGGCGTCACCTGGGTCGACGGGAAGAACATGATCAAGTTTGCAAAGTCGTGGGTCAAGTGTCCGCCAAAGCCGATGGCCAAGACCGTGCACAACTTCTACACAAAGGGAGATGATAATCTCGGATGGGAAATTGGGCACTTGTGGGGCGTTGGAGCTGTGGCGATTGACGCATGGAGGATCTTCTGCAGGGACAGGTTGTACGGGCATGTGGAGGAGAACGAGTGGAGGTCGGTTGTCACTGACGATCCGAAGCTGAATGCGTACTTGAGATGGAGGAAGGGAAAGGAGGATGCGAGGTTGTATCTGCAAGAGGGTGTGTCGTCGTCTGAGTAGACAAACCGATTATCGCTATCTTCCTGTTTCATGTTGTTGAGCATTGCTTGAGGAGCCTGGTTTCTCGCATGCCCGGCGTTGCGTTTTTGGCATTCATGTGCGGCCACCATTGCACTCTTGAGCGAGTTTTTCGTTTCTTTTGCATATCGTGTCGCAGCTGTGACAGTGATGCAAAGCAATCACTGTTTTTTTGCCGCGCTGGTTATTATTTAACCAGACTTTTCTTCTAACTTTGCCCCTGGACATGCAGGCTTCAAGTTTCTCAACATACGCTATTCTCTCTTCTCCTTACCTTGTGTTTTTTATTATTCAACGAACACCCCACTCCCCATCTATAACGAATTTCCTTTGTCGGCATGGGCATAGTTGCTTTTTTGCGTTTGCCGCTTTTTGCATATTTGTTGTTTTGCCCGTGCATTTTTCTTTCTGGCCCTGGCACTCTGGCTATTTTTTCTAAGCTAACGACCCGTTAACGAATCTCCTTTGTTGCTTTTGTATTATCTGTTTCATTCTGGGCTGATATTTGTTTCTTTGCTGCGCTCGTTGCGGACGGGTACTATGTTGATGGGGCGGGGCGGGGCGAGATGCGGCAAGGCCACTAAAGGAATAAAGGAAGGATGGGAGTTTGGATTTGGCTCGGTTGGGGGCTTTGCATACACATTCATATTTCGGGATTTCCTTTTTTGTCTTTTGTTTAGGAGAATGGAAGAGGAGGGAAGGGACACCCTGCTGATGGATTTTTATTTGTCTTGGGAGGTTTAGGTTATCACACTTTGTATTTCGGATTTGGGGGTTTGCTGGCTTTGCGGGTTTTACGGGTTTTTGCAGGATTTAAGCTTTTAGCTGTTTAAATTGGATCTGAAGCTTTTGACATTGGGATTTTTGTGATTTATGGGTACGTAAGGTTTCTAATACTGGCGATTTTTTTACAATGGTTTGATGCAGAAATGGGCGGAAGAAACATATCGTTTGTTGCTGTCTGGGTAGCTGGTAGAGTTATTGGAACAAGGAGCTTTTTTTCGGGTTCATTTCCCAATTAGGAGAAATGCCAAGATCCTGACCTCAGCATACACCTCCCAACCTGTACTACTACTTGCATGTATTCCGCACCATTTCGTGATCAAAATCCAATTATATTCAAATACCTCTATCATATATCTTTCTAATTTCTACATAATCCTATCATCTTTCCATCTTACCATCACTTCACATAACCTACCCAGATATGTTCTTCATTCTAACCTACTATATACTCATTACACCATCGAGGTATGCTCCGTGATCTAGTATGAAGCAGATACCTAACTCCCCAAAATGGAACGTGCGGAACTGCCCGGAGAGTTGAAAGCGAGGTTCCGATGCAGGTTTTGAAATAGCTGGGACGGGGATTCGGCGGTAACTACATCTAGAAAAAAGTGGACCGAAAGGTCCAGAAAAGCAAAAAGGGAGTATGGGTAGTTAGATGGCACGTGGGGGAGAAAAAACAAACGCGGTGAGAAAGAGTATTTGTTTTGCGTTGAAGAGGTGCCGTGGGGTGGAGTGGATGTATCAGTGAAGTACAGTATATGACATGGAGCGTAGCTTTATATGTTTAAAAGTTTTAGGAAAAATATAGTAGATGGTCAGACCTCCTGAGGATACTTGTCTGTATGATATTAGAGATAACAAAAAAAAGGGGCAGAAATTGAAAACGGAGTGCTCCGGTTCTGATTTGGGATTGTATGTCAATATGGAGATTGGAGCGTATAGGGGAGATGCGGGATAAGATATACTCTGGTCTCAAGTGTACGGAATTGAGCCTGGGGAGAGCTGGGGGGGGGGGGGGGGGGGAATTCGATTCTAAATACCGCTAGCTATGGTTGCTTGTAGTCGGGTTGCAGGTTGCTTGCGGTGTTCACCATGTGAAGTTCAGTTTGATTTTCTTGGCATAGCTCCGGAGCACTTTGAATCCTCCGAGCAGCGACATATCATATGCTAGTTACCGTATGATAGATAGATAGCAACGTCAGCATGGAGAACCATCACAGGCTTTCTAAGTATAGGGTCTGGTTTTTTCTGGAACGAACTATTTTTTTTTTTTTTTTTTTTTTTTTTTTTTCCATAAGTAGTAACTATATACCGTACCCTCAGATAGCTAGCTTTTTTCTCGCGACAAAAAAAGGGAAATCGCATACCGTACATATCCCCTTGTTTCTCAGACTCCGAGTTGGCCTAATGGTATCTACTTAAGCTAGTCTAACCTTTGCATATGTTTATTTGTGAAAACCACGTGATGTTGGTAATAGCCATGTTGTCGTTATGAAAACCACGTGACGTTGGTAATAGGCATGTTGTCGTCGTGAAAACCACGTGACGTTGGTAATAGCAGGAAAAGGGTAGCGTTGATCGGTTTTTTTTTTTTTTTTTAGTTTCTAATACGGGGAAGGCGGAGATCAACAAATGTAGGGGGTAAATCAATAGATAGATAGATAAAATAAATAAAATAGATAACGCTGAACCTCCTCCCCCGCTACCACCCCTCTCCATCATGCTTCCAAGTCACCCGACCAGTCTCCGTCACACGTCTCCCACGCATCTCACCACCTAAATAACAAACGGAATCAATCAAATATCCGCTTATTCAACTTGGACAAAATAAACGCAGAAAAACACAAAAAGGTAATCGAACATTACCTAAGTTTCTCGCTAGCCAGACGAGCACGTGCCTCCCACTTTACGTTGCTTGCGGCATGCTTAGTCTAGAAATCCATGACTCCGAACTCGGAGCTCATTTCCAGGGAATTTGCGGCAGCGTCCCCTCTCATACGAATACTTTCTCCAATCGAGTATCATAATAACGCAGTCAAGCAAGCTTCGGACCAAAGTTTATTACAAAGAATCCAGTATTTATACTTATGCATATCTTCAGACCATGTCCGATAAAAGTTTAATTCCACAAGTCTAAGCTAAATTGACCACAAACCGATGCGAGCGACTATCAAATTCCCAAATGTGGTAGTAGCTATCATACAAGGATAGTTTGTAAGTCATCTCTCCTGAACTTCCAACGGCGGGATTCTAATTTATCGGCAATAGATTTTTTTGGTACCGATCAGATAATTAAAAATCATAAGATCGCAAAAATACTAGGTGAAGCTGTTGTTGCACAACTTGGATCGCGGCAACTTAGCAGGCAAGTATTCCGAGAGACTAAATATATGTCGGAAATTAAAAACGAGTTGTGTGGTTCCGATTCCGATTCCCAATTGAGTTTCGCTTACAACTGAACCGGGAGTATTGGTTACAGTCCATTTTATTGAATAATAAGATGCCGTGCCGAGAACCCTCTTCCGCAGTTCGAATTCGAATTGTGACCCTGTCTCAATACCTCTCGCACTACCTCTGGCACTTGTTAGCTCCATCACTAGAGACAACAGCATTATTTCATCGTTCAGCCTATTCCACCACTGAGAGAAAACTAGAATTTTTTTACAATTCCTAGAAAACCTTTGACAATACCACTATCTGTCCAAAAGCTCTTCCGGATCATTACATGTGTGCACGGATTGATAGTAGCATCAGATCTCCAGCGCTGATCAGTACCCAACTTTGCATTATGCATATCTACTACCTAAAGATTCGGCTACAAAACCAGTACCGCCAATTGCTTCAATGAGAAACCACATTCGGTCCAAAGAAGACGCTTCTGAGCTGTAAAAGAGAAATAACGCTGACTTTGAGTGACAACGATTCATATACACATACACAGACAGACACATAAAGCCAAAAAAAAAAAAAAAAAAGAAAAAGAAAAGTATTCAAGTTTAGAAAATCAAGCCCTCCTATCTCGAAGCACATACATAAGCCCAACAAAAAAAAGCTACCATCACCTGTCCATCAATAGAGATAAAACACAGTATATAATAGAATGCTTGACATTATTTCATATAGCAAAGCAATAAAACAGCAAAGGGATGGAGACTAGTATCGGCTATGCCTTGTCATCTTTTCCAAGCTTTGAGCGTAACATCGCCACAATTCCGTGGTATCCAAAATCAGAGGCATAGTCCAAGGCAGTCTTGGAAGCAGAATTGGCTATGGTAATGTCGATTTTGTCGTGTGCAAGAAGTAGCTCTATTACCTTGTTGTGGCTGTTGTGAGCTGCCATATGCAGCGGGGTGTCACCGTTTCGATCACTGTGGTTGACATCGATGCTTCTGACTGCTAGAAGGAGCTCAACCACCTTGTCATACCCTCTGAGAGCTGCACGATTTAGCGGTGTCCAGCCATAGTTGTTAGCCATATTAACATCGACCTTGTCAGTCGCCAGCAGCAGCTCCACCACCTTGACATGCCCTTTGTCAGCTGCACGATTTAGCGGTGTCCAGCCATAGTTGTTAGCCATATTAACATCGACCTTGTCAGTCGCCAGCAGCAGCTCCACTACCTTGACATGCCCTTTGTTAGCTGCATGATTCAGCGGTGTCCAGCCGTCTTTCTGGGCCATATTGATATCGACCTTGTCGTTTGCTAGCAGCAGCTCCACCACCTTGACATGCCCTTTGCCAGCTGCATGATTCAGCGGTGTCCAGCCCCATTTGTTAGCCATATTGACATCGATCTTGTCATTCGCCAGCAGCACCTCCACTACCTTGTCGCACCCCTGAAATGCTGCACGATTCAGTAGTGTCCAGCCATCTTCCAGAGTCATATTGACATCGACCTTGCTATTCGCCAGCAGCAGCTCCACCACCCTGTCATGCCCTTTGTCAGCTGCACAATTCAGCGGTATCGAGCCATAGTTGTTAGCCATGTTGACATCGACCTTGTCATTCGCCAGCAGCAGCTCCACCACCTTGACATGCCCTTTGTCAGCTGCACGATACAGTGGTGTACAACCATATTTGTTAGGCATATTGACATCGACCTTGTCATTCGCCAGCAGCAGCTCCACCACCGTGATATGCCCTTCGTTAGCTGCACTATTCAGCGGTGTCCAGCCATTTTCGTTAGCCATATTGACATCGACCTTGCTATTCGACAGCAGCAGCTCCACCACCTTGTCATGCCCTTTGTCAGCTGCACAATTCAGCGGTATCGAGCCATAGTTGTTAGCCATATTAACATCGACCTTGCCATTCGCCAGCAGTAGCTCCACCACCTTGATATGCCCTTCGTTAGCTGCACTATTCAGCGGTGTCCAGCCATCTCCGGTAGCCATATTGACATCGACCTTGTCATTCACCAGCAGCAGCTCCACCACCTTGACATGCCCTTTGTTAGCTGCACAATTCAGCGGTGTCCAGCCATCTCCAGTAGCCATATTAACATCGACCTTGTCATTCACCAGCAGCAGCTCCACCACCTTGACATGCCCTTCGTTAGCTGCACTATACAGCGGTGTCCAGCCATCTTCGGTAGCCATATTGACATTGACCTTGTCATTTGCCAGCAGCAGCTCCACTACCTCGACATGCCCTTTGTTGGCTGCACTATACAGCGGTGTCCAGCCATTTTCCGTAGCCATATTGACATCGACCTTGTCATTCACCAGCAGCCGCTCCACCACCTTGACATGCCCTTTGTTAGCTGCACTATTCAGCGGCGTCCACCCATCTTCGGTAGCCATATTGACATCGACCTTGTCATTCACCAGCAGCAGCTCCACCACCTTGACATGCTCTTTGTTAGCTGCACAATTCAGCGGTGTCCAGCCCTCTTGCTGTGCCATATTGACGTCGATCCTGTTATCCGCTAGCAGCAGCTCCAGCACTTTGTCATGCCCTTTGAGAGCTGCACAATTCAGCGGTGTCCAGCCATTTTTGTTAGCCATATTGACATCGATCTTGTCATTTGCCAGCAGCAGCTCCACCACTTCACAATGCCCATTCTGTATAGCGACATAAAGTGGTGTTGCACCAAATTTACTTCCCGTATTAATGTCGATCCTGTCATCCGCCAGCAGCAGCTCAACCACCTTATCATGTCCATTGTATGCTGCTGCCCAGCAAGGAGTGATAGATCTCATACATGATACAATAACTCCATCCCTCGAATTTATATTAATATCAGCAGCCCTATCCCAAACTCGTCTGATGAAGTCCATATTTCCATTCCATGCTGCTGCCGTTAAACATATGCTTAGGAAGGGCCCTGGCAGAGATAAAGCAAAATTTGAATCTCGCAGCATATATTCTTCAACTAGCACTCTCAAATCAAATACCAGAGCTGCTATAAAAACTGATCCACATCCAGATGCTGCATGAATATGGTAATGTACGGTCCCATCTCGTACTGATGGATAGTTCTCAAACTCCCAGAATGTATCAAATACCCTGTAGTGGTATGGGCCATTTGCATACCCTGTACCCTGCTCGTGATCAAAGTACTGGTATAGCTTACTTTGGATAAGATGCTTCGAAGCTTTAGAGGCATGCTTTCCCCAATAGCAAAAAGAGTACCACAAGAAAGGGCAATTAGTGCTCAAGATTTTTCCATCCCATTGAGCATCTTGGTATACTTCACCTCGGTCTGTTGTCAAGTATGCTAGACACACAAGCGTAATGGTAGAGTGTGCTAGAGCAATTAGGTCAGTGGGTGAATGGGCAGTTGGAAGCAGTAGATGTGCGTTTTGCTCAAAAAACTGTCTGGTACTGTGGTGGACTAAGCGGATGATGAACTTATGCCTAATGACACGGGTTTAGTCAATATAAGCTCTTATTTTTATTACCAAACATTATAAATCACCATTCACCTCTTATTCTGTGTAGCATCTTTGTGCTCTTCCTCAATCAGCAAACCTCCGCAGTTCGAAAGTAAATATGCTTTATCCACTCTATCATCCCTATCGAAGCCAGAATCCTGATCTGTGGCAAGTGCATCCAAAAGTGCATCAGGTTCCAACGAGTCGAAGCTAAATGCAACCAGCATGAAAGCTTTTTGGATTATCTCCCAGGACTCGGCATGTTGCACTTGAATGCGCTGAATAGCATCAAGATAGGTTTTGTTTAAATCTTTTGGAAGATTGATTAAAGCTTGCTTAAGCTTTTTCGGGCTGGGCATGTTGGCAATGGAAGTGATATGAAGCTGGGCAATCAAGAACCTCCACCAGCGCAGTGTAAATGTTAGTAGAGAACCAAAGGAATGGAACATAGAACAAAGCTTACATCCCACTCGCCTGCTGCAAAATCCTCTCTATAACCTCGCCCCGAAGCTTAGCATCATTGTGGACAAGTTTGTATAGGTTTTGGCCGGTTTTTGCGAAATCTTCAATTTTCGCCTCGAGATACAGCCTGACATCACTGTCTTTGGCTGTTATCTCCAGAGTTGCGTAACCCTTTTCTGTAAAGAATCCCTCAGTGTCACTATCAGGTCGAGAAGTTGTAAAAAGCTGTATGTTGTTCTGAGACTGGATAAGATCAACCAGGTGGATGCGCACTAATTCACGCTGATTGGTAAATTCAAGTTCATCTAATGCATCAACTACAAGGAAGACCTTCTCAAGAGCTGAAGCACATTTCTTGATCCGTTCCACCACCTCTTCAAGAGACAGATTTCGTTTCTCTTTCTCCCAATATTCAGCATACAGCTCAGTGAGGTCAGGAGTAATGTAGCAACACTTTTCCAGTTGACGTAGAATGCTTCCAAGGAGGTTATGCTTAGTTTGCATCTGTTGGTCGCTATAGTTGCAAAATAAGAAGGCAAGCCCTATCGACTTGCCAGAGATTTCCTGCTTGGTGCCACATATAATCTTTAAATGCCGAATGACAAGAGACCTACAAAGATTTGCTTAGTGATTGATTTTCGAATGAACGCCTTTAGAAGGGGAACATACGTCAGTGTAGACTTTCCTGCACCAGCTATAGTTGTGAGAATGAATAGTCAGCTGTTTGTCACTTTCTCACCTCGAATGATGGGAGACTGACGCATTCCATAACAAAACAATGCTCTGGATCCCCCTTGTAACCATTTGGTAAACTTCTCATTTTCCAGGAGCCAGGATCCGGTACCAGGCTTGAGTTTTACATAAATGTTATCTTGCGTACTCCAAAATGTCAATGGTGATAGCCACTCAAATGCCTTTTTTCTGGTATCATCTGCTCCATTGAAAGAGATTTAGTTGCTGGAGCAGCAAACTCACACACTTATAAAGTTCTATCATACCTTCAAGCCTGCTCTGCATCTTAACTGCAACAGTTTTGGTTTCCGCAGCAACAGTTCTCGTTTCCACTGCAACAGTTTTGGTTTCCGCAGCAACAGTTCTCGTTTCCACTGTAACATTCCTGATTTATGCAATACCAACATCAGCATGCCACTGGCTAACTATGATAATGGAACTCGACTCAAGACATGTATCACGTTTGTCGTAGAGGCGAGTTGCGTTGAGAGAAATAGAACATACTTCACTTCTCCCACATCGTTGCTAACATCAGCAATTCTAGGTTAGTTACGGGCCCAATAAAAATGACTAGGCTAACTTCGTACCTTACTAGTCCCATACTATTGTCTATTTCTGTCACTCTGGAGAGTACATTGGACGAAATCTCCCTAGAAAGAGCATCAGCATAATGCTTCATGTATAGACCATCAACCTATTTCAACATGGATTATTACATGTGGTCAAGCTGCAACATTCTGTGCAGGATATCCGTGATTGTTCCAAATGCTTGCAGAAGTTCCTTCAATTCCCCCTCTTGAAAAGGCCACACCCACGGATCAACCAGTGTTCTGATAGTAGATGATTTTCCAATAGTGGGGGGGGAGGCGGAAACACCATGTGAATTATCCGGCCCACTTTCCACTTTCGGTGGATTGGAGCTTGAGCCAGGACTCAAATAATTTTTAGAATCCTTCTTACTACCAGTCCTGTGGCTTGAAAATGAAATCAATTTTTTAATAGAATCTCTCTTTCGTTGTTTCTTGATACTAGTAGCAGTATACGGCCCCGCTCCAGGGGTTGAATCGGCAGCAACGGCTGAACCCTCAGTAGATATACTAGAGCTTGCATGGGATCCGGAAATGGTGACACTAGTTTGATTCTCAACAATTGTCGAAGTTTGAGTCTCAATAGTAATCGCAGGCTGATTCAGGAGGCTCTGAAGCTTTGGGTCTTGAAGAATTTTGTTTAGCTTCTCGAGGACAGAGTGCTGCTGCTGAAGGGTCTGCTCCACTTTCACTGAAATTTGGTTGTTCCTCTTTCTGTCAGCTACCTGCTGTGCATATTTAATATATAGGTCGAACTGCTCAATCAGTGCTTCACGGGATGCTGGGGCATCTTTGACATTCCGGAGATATTGAACCAGTTGAATTACCAACGGCACAATACCGAACGCAAGTCCTGCGGCATCCATGTTGACTAGCTGGGGATATTAGGTTTGTGGGTTAAAGGTCAAGTGGAGAGAGTCCGGAGTTGGAATATTCAGGTAGGTTTAGAGCGTATTGATGATAGACTGGATTCAAATTCCTCTGAATGGGTGTTGAAATTCCCGGATTTCACTTCATTTAGGTGAATAATTAATCCGACTCCGCAGCGAGAGGAGGCTGAACAGCAGAAAAAGCAACCAACTCAGCAAATGCGAAGTAGAGCAAGGGTTAACCTTGACGACCAATCAAGAATGCATGCCATTTTTGTACGACACAGAATCTTCCCAACCAGGCAAATGGGACCGCACAAGCAAAGAGATACCTAGTTAGATTGCGAATTTTACTTTGGTGTAGTAGTCTCACGCTACCGTAAGGCCAGTAGAGCCGGGGGTCTGGTTGAAAAAAAAAGCATAATACTCTTTCGACAACTGACAAAATGTCAGTAGACCGGAAGTCTTCCTTTACTATGCAGCATAAGGGATAGCTTTTACCAAGTCTCCCTTAGAGTTGCAAGACATGCAGCTGAGCACACCTCCTCTGCACTACATAAGTTAGTGGTTGTCACTGAACAACTGAGAAGACTACCAGAAGGTACCAGAGAAAATACGCCAACCAAACTAGGCAGGTGTCGTGAGGCACCCCTTTTACCCTTGTGAAATTTATTAGTAAGTACTATGAATTACCACAAATATGCCTCTATCCAACAAGACTTACGCGTATCAACTTTACACCTTTGCAACGGGACCTCTCCGGGCAGGCCAGTCTGGCCTGCCCCGATGCAGGGGTATCGACAGGGGACTGTAGACTAGCCTGCCCGGTTGCAGAGGTATCTACTAGCCGAAAAAATAAGTATCCGGACAGGGGATAACGCATATTATGCATTATGCAGTAGTTGGCATAAATTAGCATATTTTCGTATACTTAGCTGTGGATGTTTATGAGACCAGTCCAAATTTCGTAGATAGCGTCCTATTTTATTATATCAGAATTATCTGGACAGCTGACATAATGAATTTAGGACTTGCAATACCAACAGTCATATACCTACATATCAGAACAAGACTTCGCCATAGCCCCTAGGGCGGCAAGCGAGTAATGATATAAAAAAAAAAAAAAAAAAAAAAAAAAAGTATCAGAACAAGGAAAATAGATATAAGCCCTCTACTAGGAATATAATAATGGCACTGTAGGCAACCATGATAAGCATAGGTTCAGGCATTATAATGATCAAAACTTACTGTTCTAATAGGGCCTAAGATTTCAAGACTGATCTTCAGAGCTTTTTCTAGAAGCTTTTCCAAGGCTATTCCAAGAGCTGTTCTAAAGGCTGTTCCAGGGGCCATTGAAATACTGCTCGAGAAGCTGTTCGAGCTCAAACGGCCTCCGAAACGGCTTTTGAAGTAGCCTCTGGAACAACCTCTAGAACGACACCTTCTTAAACAGCTACTCGAACAGCTGCTTGTAGCATGTTAACAGCTACTCAAACAGCCTCCGGAACAGTCTCCACAAAAGCTTCCGGAAAAGCGTCTGGAACAGGCTACAGAAGAGCACTGCAATAGCAGTGAAAGCAAGCAGTAGTGACCTCCTTCCAGTGGCAGTACTCTCATCTGCACTTTATCACAACTTCAAGATTTGTAGCTGATGCATATGTGAAACTCTTGAAACTGCACTCTCAATGATGTTAGTGCATATTGATTTCGGTATCTTCATTGTTGTAGATATTGTTTTATTGATAAAAGCAATATTGGGCTATTTGGTATGCGAATTTGGACAATCTATCACGAAATTGAACTAGTCTCATGGATATCCACAGTCAAGCATACAAAACATATGCTAGTTTAGAGCAAATGCTGCATAGCGCATAATATGCATTTATCCCTTGTCCGGATACTTATTTTTTCGGCTAGTAGATACCTCTGCAACCGGGCAGGCTAGTCTACGGTCCCTGTCGATACCCCTGCATCGGGGCAGGCCAGACTGGCCTGCCCGGAGAGGTCCCGCCTTTGCAATATGCCCCGTCTAAGTCAAAGAGCTGTAATACAACAAGAGCTCAGAAGCGAAACAATGTAAAAGCTATCATGATGCTTATGATTCTTAATTAACGCGTGATGAACCCATAAAGAGGATATGTATGCATTATTTGTGTTTGTAGATGCATCTCAATGTTGACGTGATCGGGATGTGAATACGCGGGTGATGCATATGGTACGAAATAAAATGTGGGTGTATGCAGCAAAGTAGGCTACTAACTGAGCACTACTTACCAGAAGAGCCCACTACCAGTCAAATTTGACTGGTAACAGGCGTTACGTTGGTACTGGAGACTACCAGCCAACAGACCAATGAACGAAGGGGCCAAGGCACTAAAAGCGCCTCAGTTAGTAGTGGTACTTTCTGGTAGCCATTCCCAGTAAGTCAGTGACAACCCCTACTACGTAGCCAGTAAAATATGTATTCGGACATAGGTAGCGCATAATTTGCATTGGTACCCGTGTCCGAATACATATTTTACTGATCTTGAAAAAAAAAATCACAAAAAAAAATTAATAAGGTAGCAACAAAATTACAGAAAAATAGGTAGACCGCCTGGATAGACATTGGAGAATCTGAATCGTTTTTCAGAATTTAAAATTGAGGCATTTTTGGTTCGGTTGTTATGTTTTTACAACGAGGGTGCGCTCGGCTGTATGTCTCTCAACTCCGAACGATACTTGGTACTAGTACAGTGAACCTCGTGCTTCCCCTATGCTGCATAGTGAAACCATACTAGGAAGACTTTCTGCTAGGCACTGTACTTAGGTACTCTTCTGTAAGCAGCAGTAAGCTCCTCCTCCTCGCAACAACATAACACGCCCGCCCAACTGAACCCCCCACCGCGCATAACTCTCTTTTTTTTTTTTCTAAACTATTCCTTGGTAGGATATTGAGTATTCATGTTCTCGTGCCCAGACTATTATTTTCGGCCTTCAGCCGTAGCATTTATACTAGTTTCCCAAGCGTTTCGTTTCTGGATATCATGGGAAATTGTGGGGGTGGGTTGCTGTGATTTATTTTTATTTTATTTTACTTATTTTTATTTATTTATTTTATTTTATTTTATTTTATTTTATTTTATTTTATTTAATTTTATTTTATTTAATTTTTTTTTTTTTTTTTTTTTTTTTTTTTTGGTGGTGGGTGGGTTGTGGGCGGGGGGGGGGGTTTGTAGTTTGAGTTTGGGATTTCGTACGCTATGATACAGCATAATTTATTTAAGTCCGTTTTTGTACATAGGCCCGGATTTTCTCTGTCTTTATTGATTGTTAAATTTCATCTATCCGTCCTATGTCCCAGCCCTTTTTACCTCCGGACATTACGCAACATGAACCAGAGCCCATATGATGCACTTCCCCTACACCTCCCCTACAGTTTGTTTCTTGGGGTTGTGAGTAGTTAGTTGGTGGCTCAGTACTTACCTAGTTACCTAACGGATATCTTCTGTTCACCAGTGGCTAGGGTATATGCCAGTCACTGGTTAAAAGTTCTTGGTGAAAAGTTCCCGAGCGCACATGATGAAAAACAACAATGCGGTTGTTACAGTATTTTGTACTGTAGCAACCACCATGTCACCCAAAACGAGATGACCAACAAAGAAACGGATATAATAATTACCCTTCTCTATTTAGATTTTCATAATGAGTTTAATTAGCGGACGTCCTTAGTCAACTATCAAAAATTTCATTGTTGCGACGTGAAATTCGGCAAACCGATGAAAACCTCTCTCGAAGCGGCAGACCCCCTAAGAGAGCGGTGGCATATTTGGCGACATGTTAGAAACACATAAAGCAGCTCCACGCAAGGAAGTTCAAGAAGTATGCTGCTCTCATGGGACCATTAGTCGCTACCTAGATGAATTCGGCTTGCACAAGTGGTTGGCCAAGAAACCACCAAAATTAACGAGCTGCGGCAAGACTCCAATGGGCACTAGAACGCAAGGATTGGAACAGTAGAAGACTTCCAAATCAACAATTTGGAGTAATAAATATACAGTGTGGAGAAATCAGAAGAATCTCAGCAAATGTGGGTCCTTCCGATTTCCTCATGAAAAGTGGAATTCCGACCAAGAAAAAAAAGGGCAGGGGAGTTTCTTTGATAGTCTGGGGTTGTTTTTATAGCAATACATTTGTACCCTTAGTTGTACGATCTGTTAAATGCAGTCATATACCAGCGCCTTCTCAAGTTCCTAGTCTTAACCTGTTGTAGAACATTGTAACATAACAAGACTACTGGAGATGCTAGATTTCAGCAAGACAATATGCACCGATCCATAAAGCAAAGATCATTCAGGCTTTCTTTAAGCAGCACAAAATTGCTGTTAATTTACACCTGCATCGCTCTTTGAGAATCTATAGAAAAGTATGCCAGATCGGGTCGCTGCTGTAATGATGCAAAAGGGATGGTACACTAGGTACTGAACCTCAACCACATGTACTAGAATTTTTTTTTTCCTGTATCATAGAAATTTTCTCCATCATGTATACTATCACCAATTTTCATTTCATGTCAATCGGGTTGAGATATTTGCATTTTTGCAGCCTCTTGTGGTATTTGAAGCGGGCGCTCAGACCTGTTTCACCAAGACTTTTGTGACGGGCTGAGCGACAACTGCGGCCATGGTAGGATGCAATGGAACTCACAAGCAATGAGAGGAGAGCTCTACACTTTCAACACCCTTCGGAAAACACTAACGACAGAGAGACAGGCTTTTCTCCTCACTAAACCACAACGCACCAATTAACGGCTGGGAGATGCAATACAGGCAGGCACCAGCAAGCTGAACAACCAATACAGTAAAACGTCGTGAGCGAACTTGGATTATGTAACTACGACCAATACCTATATGTACTGTACGAGTGCAGGTATCTCTATCCAAGAAATGTATCAAGTTGGATGGTGAGCGATGTCGTAAGTCTAAAATCCCTAGTCGCGGCACTTCCGAAAGAGGCAATGCTCCTTCCGGACCACTGCCAAGCATTCACCATGTTTCATCTATGCGGGAGGGGCGAACCATTTCCATAGGTCCGCAAGATAAGTACATGGTTCTTCCATTTTATTCTCTACCTGTCACATACACAATTACTCAATCCGTGCATACTTAACCCTTCGATATCCTCTACCATTAACAGAACATAAAAACATTCAAAAAAATAAAAAACTTTCCTCTGCTAAATAAGTACGTTATACACACAACTCACAAAACACAAACTTAAAATATAAATGATGTAAGAAGAAAAACCCGTCCCTGCTAAAACATACATACAGGTAGAATATTTCCTCCCAAGACCAGGAAAACCCTTCACTTGAAAGAAACACCATGAAGGGAAAAAAAAAAAAGGAAACCCATCAGAAAAGAATCAAAAACAAAAACAAAACATCACTCATGTCTCTACTGCAATATCACCATCTCCCATACTCACACCCCCTCAATACCTCCTCTTTCCACTCATCCCGCCCATCCCGCCCATTCCTCCCCCGTCCCCAAGTCTCGCGGCCGCATACCAGCCCGCCACTCCTCCCATTCCTCCTTGCTGCTGCTGTTGTGCCTGCTGTTGCGCCTGCTGCTGAGCTTGTGCGGAACCTCTCCGGACAGGCAGATTCTGCCTGCCGCTCCCGGACCTCATCAGACGATAAACTTTACGCCATGACACTGTGACACAGGTACCAACATTGTGGGGTAGGTATGATCAATTGTTGGTACAGGCATATGGCAAGACAAGTTTTAATTTGACTAGTGACGTAAGTGCGTACCGGCCCACTGGCTACCAAATATCGGCCCATGCTGTGATCTACTAGTTTGAATGCATGACTACTCAATTAAGTAAAAAATGAAAATGGAAAAATAATGGAAAAATAGATCTGAATTAATGAGCAGATGAAGAAACAAAAATGAAATCTTGGGTTTCCTATAGTACCGCACTCTGCGATATTACTCCCTTATCAGTTCTTTATTTTTAATTAGAAATAATTAGCTTTTCAGTTCCTGTCACACTGCTAGTAGGCTTCGTCTTGCGGTGTCTCTTGCTCTTAGGATGTTACATTTGGAGTACACCACTCCAGATGCACAAGAGCTTATTGGTTTGCAATGCGGAGCATTTTGATGGTGTGCAATTGAGGTGCAGGTGTAGGTAGTAAAAGCTTCAGGATATCCTGCAAAGCCTGACAATTTTGAAACTGCTGGATGAGTTGCCCCGCTTTACAGGCTTGAAAGTAAGCAAAGCGCTCTGCTTGTTCGCTAGAAAGATTGGCATGATATTGCTCTGTTCAAATAATTTTGTTCACATAACCCCGCATACAAGCTACAAGCCTATGGCGGCGACCAAAAAAAAACACTAGAATATGTGAAGTTGATAATCCAGCTGGCGCCGTTTGGCCATGGGTCAATAATCCAGCCGTTTGCAATGATGACGATCCGGCAGCTTGAGACGTTGACACTGTAGGTTCGGTTGATGTAGTTAATAGCCATCTAGGATGAATTAAAATGATTGGAATTGGGGTCTGAAATTCAAACAATGGTCCAAGCTTCTTGTGACATGGAAGCTTGTATTGGTACAGTAAATCTTATATAGTACTGAGTTACATCCCTCTTGGCGTACACCGAACCCCTGTCAAAAAAGACCTTGGCGACAACCGCGAATACCATATCAACGTACTGAGTGAAATGTTCACATACTCCTGAACCTCAACATACCCCTGAACCTTCGTCATAAGGCACATATTAATGTGGAATATGCCAAACGCCCGACAATACCTATATCAAGAGTTTCCATCACATTTCGTATGGAATCAACCTTCACGGAAATAGACACCACGACAATGAGGAGTTGCAATTGGCCGTATCTATCACTGCAATCCCTTTATGTGAAATGTTCACATTCTCCGGAACCTCAACATACTCGGCATAAGATACAGAAGAATGAGCCAAATTTTATAGGTATGATATATCTCTCTCACTATCAGGAGATGAAGCATAACGAGTTCAATTTGACAGGTACAGCAGCAGCTTTCCATAGCACAATAGTAACAGAGTGAGCTGAATTTAACAGGTATAAGAGTACAATTTGACTGGCATTGGATGGCACGAGATGCAGCTGAACAAGTCAAATTTGACAGGTATGGTAGGTCCATTTCACCTCGCGAGATACAGCAAAATGAGCTGAATTTGATAGGCACTTTGACAGGCACGACAGCTCCTCAATGGTTGTGAGGTGCAGCAGAACGAGTCAAATTTGACAGGTATGGTAGGTCCATTTCACCCCGCGAGATGCAGCAAAATGAGCCGAATTTGACAGGTACTTTGACAGGCACAACAGCTCCTCAATTTAACAGGCACGACAGCTCCTCAATTTGATAGGCACGACAGCTCCTCAATTTGACAGGCATGACAGCTCCTCAATTCGACAGGCACGGCAGCTCCTCAATAGTGCGACATGCAGCAGAACGAGTCAAATGTGATAGGTATGGTAGGTCTATATTACCTCGCAAGATGCAGCAAAATGAGCCGAATTTTACAGGCACTTTACAGGTATGATAGCTCCTCAGTGGTGTGAGATGCAGCAGAATGAGCCGAATTTAATAGGTATAACAGTCTCCCTCAATGGCGTAAGATGTGGTCAAGTTGACAGATATGACCTTGACAGGGAAAAATGAGGCAGAATAAGCTCAATTTAACAGGTATGACAGCTTTCTCTCAATGGCGCAAGATGTGGCCGAATGAGCTCAAGTTGACAAGTATTACAGGACTCTTTCCATAGCGTAAGAGCAGCAGAATGAGCTGAATTTGACAGGTATAGTAGGTCTCTCTTGCCCTGCCATGGCGAATAGCTGCAAGCGGAGTTACGTGAAATTAAAAAAAAAAAAAAAGAGTAGGTCTCTCTTGATAGCACGAGATGCAGCAAAATGAACTCAATTGGACCGGTGTGTAGGTCTCCCTTGACAATACAAGATACAGTAGAATAAACTAACTTTAACAAGTATATAGGTATGGCAAGACTCTTCTATGGCACGAGATACAAAAGAATGAGCCAAATTTCATAAGTATGGCACACCTCTCTTACCAGCGTGAGATGTAGTAAAACGAACTCAATTTGATAGGTATAGTAGCACCTTTCCACAGGAGAGTAGCAGAGTGAGCCAAATTTAACAGGTATAATAGGACTCTTTCCGCATTGTAAGATATAGCAGAATGAGCACAATCTGATAGTTATTCGATAGTACAAGATGCAGCAGAACGAGAGTCGAATTTGACAGATATGGCAGGTCTATTTCAGCCTGGGAGATGCAGCAGAATAAGCCGAATTTGACAGGGATTGGTAGATCTCTCTTGCTAACATGAGATACAGCAGGGCGAGCATAATTTGACAGGCATGACAGCTCCTCAAAAATGTGAGATACAGCAGAATGAGCCGAATTTAATAGGAATGGCAGTCTCTCTCGATGATGTGAGATGAGGCAGAATGAGCTCAATTTAACAGGGTATGATAGCTTCCTTTCGATAGCGTGAGATGAGGCAGAATGAGCTCAAGTTGACAAGTATCACCAGACTCTTTCCACAATGTAAGAACAGCAGAATGAGCCAAATTTGACAGGTACGGCAGGACCCACCTGGCAGTGTGGAACATGGTAAAATAAGCTCAATTCACAGTTAAGGCTGGCCCCTTTCTATGGTGCAAAGTGAGGCGGTATGGCTTAATTTGACAGATACAACAAGACCTGCTTTGATGGTGCGAGATATGCCAAAATGCGCCCAATTTACAATTTTACAGGTATGGCAGATTACTCTCGATGGTGTGAGATGGGGCAAAATAAGAATGTGCTAGACTGATACAGCATGGCGGGGTGCACCTGCCAAAGGTTACAATCATCGGCTACTACAGTACCTACTGACTCAGGCTCCATTCCCCACCCTTTACTGTTTTTTAAATCGCAAGCACTCTATAGATAGCGATAGCTATGTCTACTCTTCATCATCACCCTCAGCCTTCGATTCTTCCACTTTCTTATATACTCTTGCCATCATTCCAGCTGTATTAGTTATATCCTTTTTTAACCTTTCAATTACCTTATACCTGTTAATATTCTCACTTGCATAGCATTTATACGTGGGTCTAGAGGGCGGATAAGGAAGCTGGATACACCTAAAAGGGCATATGCTGGACATCTGAGCAATATCATTGTGGGTAGATATTAACCGGAATTTAGGTAGAGTTTATGGGCTGTAACGAGGGTTTCGCTATCCATAGGTTCTACAATTATTAGCATTATACTCCACAAAATATATAAAATTAATACTAGAGCTCCGTGGATACAGGAGTGGGATTACGTGATATTATAAATAACAATGAGAATATACCGATATAAATAAATGCAGAGAAACGAGATTGTACGGTCATGGAACTGGTAAAGAGTGTACAGTCACTTGACGCCGACTTTACGGGTCCCTTATCCACTACCGCTACACCTACACTCACCCTCGCGGTCGCGAGGTGGCCACATGCTAGTAATACAGTACTACTCGTTACCAGCATTTAGTGCTGTAATAGCATGCCTTGGTTGAAAGGCTGTGGCTACATTGCTATTGACCCAGGCACCCAAGAGAAACGCTGGTGCCACACCAGGTCACTGACCTCTCGCACGGACTATGCCCAGCCTCCATTTTGCATCACTAAATGCTGGTAACAAGTACCAACATTTGATCTACCTACCCCACAATGTTGGTACCTGTGTCACAGTGTCATGGCGTAAAGTTTATCGTCTGATGAGGTCCGGGAGCGGCAGGCAGAATCTGCCTGTCCGGAGAGGTTCCGGAGCTCGCGCCTGTGCCTGCGCTTGTGCCTGCTGCTGCAACTGCAACTGCAACTGCAACTGCCCCGCCTGCGCCGCCGCTGCCGCCGCCACCGCTGCCGCCTGTGTCCCTCCCATTGGTGCAAACGCCTGCTGCGCCGTCGTCGGATACCCACCACCACCAGCCCCCATTGTTGGACTCATCAATAAACCATGTGTGGTGCTTGCGGTGTTCTGCACACCCCGTGCCTATATAAAATGTTAGTCCCAAAGAATCGTACATGGGGGCAAAATCATAAGCATACAGCTCTCAGACTCCCAATCAAACTTAAACTCGGCGACTGCTGTTGTATCATTGGGTGGTAAATCTGATGCTGCTGCAATGGCTGCTGATGCGGTGGTGGAATCGGCGCCTGCTGTTGCTGCTGTTGTTGCTGCTGCTGCTGCTGCTGCTGTTGATGCAACTGCTGCTGCTGCTGTTGATGCAACTGCTGTTGCTGCGAAACCTGCATCTGCTGCTGCGGAATCGGCGGCATCGGCGGCATCGGCGGCATCTGCACCACCGAGGGCCCCATAAACGCCCACGCCGTGTCCTTCCCCGACCCCACATTCGCCCCACTCGGCACCCACATCTGTTGACTCTGAGTCTCCACTGTATCACTCCACCTCACCTGCTGCTGCTGCCCTCCCCCTCTCTCCGCCTTAATATTCCCCTGCGACCCATGCCTCGACCCCGTCCCACTCACCACCGACGAGCTACTGCTCCCCGGCTCCTTCCTCAGCGCCGTCACCAGCCCATTCAGCCTCCTCACAACATCCATACTCTCCTCCAATGCATCCGCCAGCGCCGCATTCTGGTCCTCTGTCAGCCTCTTCAGCGCCCCCGGCAGCACCTGTGCCAACCCAGTACTGATCGCCGCCGCCGTCACAGTCGGAGCCGTCACCCCATTCTTCCGATGATGCTCCTGCACAACCTGCAACGAGCAAGTCGCTTCACACACGCGAATCTGCGCCTGCGATTGCAGGTCCAGCGACACCTTGATCAGCCCAACGACATCCGACAACGTCTGCACCGAGTCCCCAATCACATTGATAATCTCGACCGGCACCGAAATCCCCTCTGTATCCACATGCTGCGTGATCGTAATCTTGTTGGTCCCAATGTCGTCAAAAAAACCTCCTAAACAGCTGACTCTGCAACGTCGACGGCGGGAGCTTGAAAATAACCTCGTACGCCTCGCGGATGACTTCCTCGAACTTGAATTTGAGACCCTTGATGAAATCCCCGATGACACGTTCAACCGCATCAGCATGGTCATTGGCACGCTTGACTTGCTCCACCGGCGCAGCCAATCCCCTATCCTGCTCATCCACATGGAACCTCCGTTCCGCCTCCGTCGCAGGTGCATGGTTTCCTTGCATAAGGAGGGGTGAGACCGAGACTTGTAGATATCGCTGATTCCGCTCCGACACCAATCCCTGCAGTACATGCTCATGCTCTTCCATCGACACATGCAACTTATTCAGCAAATCTACCGCCTCCAACAGGAGATAATAATGCATCGCCGTGCCGCTCGGCTGCGACTTTGACGCCGCGTCCGCAGCCGCAGCCGCAGTGTTCACCAGCCATATCTTGACCTCCTCGTACCACCTACCACCCAGAACCTCCAATTGACCCTTGACATCCTTATATGCAATCTCGACATAATCATTCTCAAAAACTTGGTAAAGTTGAGTCTCGAATTCGATCTGCCTCTGCGCTTCCTCCTGCTGGAACGTCTTGTCGAGTAGGTCGGCCTCGTACGAGCCGCGATTGTAGTATACACCGATCTGCGCAGCGTGTTTCTGCTGCCGAGCAGCTTTTTCAGACTCATAATTTGCCTTGATCTGATTCGTCTTCGCCTCAAGTCGCCTTCGTGCATCGGCAAGGTAAGTATCAAGCGAGGGAGAATGTGTAGCCGTCTCCAGCGCTTGATAGGCCAATTGCAAAAACTGTGGAATCTCCGGCCCACCATCCGGACCTTTCATGAAATTCGTAATAACGGAAGACAGCGCCTTGGTATCGATCAGTCGGATGTTCTCCTTTTTCTTGCCAAGATAAAACGGTGTGGCACCAGGCTGTCCAATCTGACCGGCGTCTGAAATAGGGCCATGCCGCTCAGAATCTGCAACAGTGGAGGCATCATCGTCATCAAGCCTCTTTCTCGCACTTGGGTCAAGTCTGATTGCTGGAACACTAGGGATTGGTCTCGGAATTTGGAGCTCTAGATCCACCTTGGGAGCCTTTGCAACCTGGACGTATGTTGGTGTTGGAGACGGGATCCCCTGTGGTGGCTCTGGTGCTTCAGGTGGGGTTGTATCATTGTCTCTGCGAATTTGAGTGTTGTCGAGATCAAAACTGACCTGATGATGATGCGAATGGTGATGAGAAGGATGATGATGGTGGTGAAGTGTCTGTAATTTTTTTTTTTTTTTTTTTTTTTCTTTCATTAATCGCATGCCGCCCTAAGGGCTATGGCGATGTTTAGATACAGATTGAAGAGATTAATAGAGAAATGTGAAAGGAAAATGGAACTGTCAAATCCCAACTGTCAAAATCCAAAACCCAACAGAAAAATGGAACTGTCAAATCCCAAACCCCGCTTATGCCTTCTCCGCCCAGTCTAGTAGCTCCGCCAGGTTAAAGTCTTTGTCCGGCTGTAGAAGTCCCTTCGCTCCACCTTGAATCCTTCTCCGCCACGGTGGGCAGTCGTTGGAGATGTGCGTCAGGTTTTCCAACGCTCCTCCGCACCATCTGCATTCCGGTGAGTCGGCTTTGTCGATGTGGAACCTCCATTCCTTGAGGCCCTTGTTGCCCAGGATTCCCGCTAGGGTGGCTAGTCTTTCTCGGTTGTTGAGTCTTTGGAGTGGCCGGTATGTTAGACCTAGGCGATTGCGTTCTTCTGCTCTCAGGCTTTTGGAAGTGTCTGTAATGGAGCCTTATGGAGGGCTGCTACTCGCACGCTCCTTTCCTTTATTCGCAGCAGTAATGAATGGTTCCAAACTCGCCGGTGGTGTGGTAGACCCGTCATCAATGCGGACAATTCTCGGAAGAAACATATCGTTTGTTGCTGTCTGGGTAGCTGGTAGAGTTATTGGAACAAGGAGCTTTTTTTCGGGTTCATTTCCCAATTAGGAGAAATGCCAAGATCCTGACCTCAGCATACACATCCCAACCTGTACTACTACTTTGCATGTATCTCGTACCATTTCGTGACCAAAATCCAATTATATTCAAATACCTCTATCATATATCTCTCTAAAATTTTTACATAATCTTACCATCTTTCCATCTTACCATCTCTTCACATAACCTACCCAGATATGTTCTTCACTCTAACCTACTACATACTCATTAGACCATCGAGTTATGCTTCCGAGACCTAGTATGACGCAGATACCTAACTTCCCCAAAATGGAACTTGCGGAACTGCCCGGAGAGTTGAAAGCGAGGATCTGATGGAGGATTTTGAGATAGCTGGGACGGGGATTCGGCGGTACTACATCTAGAAAAAAGTGGACCGCGATGCGGGGTGAAAATGCAAAATGGGAGTACGGGTAGTTAGATGGCACGTGAGGGAGAAAAAAAAAAAAAAAGGCGGCGAGAAAGAGTATTTGTTTTGCGTTGAAGAGATTGTAATTTTGTCTGGATGTAGGTCTGGATGTGGCGGGGTGAAGATGTATCAGTGAAGTCTCCAACGTCCATTGGGTCTTGGCTCGAGCCAGTGGGGAGGTGGGAAAGGCGGAATTTGAATCTCAACTGGACGATGGTAATACCAGAGAAGCTGCAGGAACGGCAGCTAGGATTGCTGCACTCAACCACTGGAAGCGGGCAAAGGGAGTCGTTTGAGATCACATGGTAAGTTGTTCCTTGTTAGTTTTTCAGTTTTGCACTCATTGATTTGTACTAAACGAAATGCATGGGATAGACCGTTGTGAATCACTCCGTAATTAGTTTAGAGTAAAGGAAATGTCACATGGGAGGGGTCCGACGCTGAGGATAGGCTTAGCGACCAGCTGGGTTGTTTCACGTTGAATGTCTTGATTTTAGAATTTGTTATTTTTGTCTTTCTTTTTTATTCCCTTTCGCTGTTTTCCCCTATATTCTCACTTTGACCTACCACTGAAAGCAAGTTTTTTCTGTGTAATTTACGTAATTACCAGTTCTGGAGTGGGATTGCGGCTGCATGTCAAAGGCTGTCCGACGCCGTGGATAGGTTGACCGACTTGAATAGAGTGTCTTTGATTTTGAATTTGTTATCTGTATTCGTTTTTTTTTAATTTTTATTTTTATTTTTATTTTATCTTACGTTTTCTATTTCTCTATTGTCTGCCTTCTTTGTTCCTTCTACTTCTACATTATCTGTCTCTTTCTCCTATGACATTTACTTCCCTTTCTGGATGTGATAAATACTCGCTCATTGAAGCTATTCCAATACTTTCTAAACGAGCGCCATATTCATAGCAATTTCAATTGAGAGCTTAATCAACAAGCGCATGGAACATTTGCACACTTCCCTTGCGAGGACCCAGCGCGTCGGCGGACTGACACAATGTACAGGTGATACAATCTCATGAGCTTCCCTTGCGAGGACCAAGCGTGTCGGCCGACTGATACAATGCACGGTGATAGGATCTCATGAACTTCCAACTAAGGATGCCTACCGACCCGTCCCCAGACTGAGAATATATGCACCGATAGCAGGATTTTGATGGACATAAGAGAAACTGAAGGGTATATCAAGTGATATATAGCTTCTTCGATTCATGATCCTCCATCTTTTCTCTTGTACTCTACCCATTCCACTCAGTCTCTGTCTGCTCCTCATTATTCTCCTCTTTTCCTCTCATCTACTACCAAACTTTATTCAACATCTGAAATGTCTAGCAGTACATCCACTAGAAGGAGAGCCAAGACAAATGATGACGGTACGCCAGTGGAGAAGTCCAAGAAGCGACAATCTTCTTCGAAGATAGTGCAGAAATCGAAGGTTCGTATTACGGTCAAGAAGGCTACAGGTAAAAGAATGATCACACAGGTGAGTTTAAAACGCTCTATCTCTTGGTGAATCCTTAAACTCACTTATTTGATAGATAATTCCGGATGAACGTGATCCAAGCGATGACGGTAGAGATCAGGATGTAGAGAACCTAAGTCAGGATCTCGACGACGAAGAGGAGCCGGAATCCGACGCAGAGGAATCTCAACAAGATTCTGAGGCAGAGATTGACTCTCGCAATCCAGTTCAACGACAAACTCATAGAGGGGTCCGATCTCGAGCGTTCTGCAGCATTCCCGCCACATATCAAGGGTTAACAATCCGGGCGGAGGAGATTGTCAGGGATTTAACACTTTTTGATCGTCCGCTATTAAGTGCTGGTGAAGTAGTGGACATGCTTGAAGAATCGTGGGGTATGGCTCAGGATAGGCTGGGTGAGTATAAGGTTAAAATTAAACCCATTGATTCACATGTAAGTCAATACATCTTATTCCAACAGGACCAGTATGATTGCTGACATCCTGTAGCTCAAGAGCATCCATTCGAGAGTGAGATCACAGTTGGTATATGAATGCCGAGATACAGTGATGAATCTGTATGGACTTAACCATCTCTCGGCAGAGACAAAAGCCGCCAAAGTGAAGGAGTTGCTACTCCATGACCGTTTCGTATGTGAGGGGAAATGTCGCATGGTAGGTACTCCGACGCGACAAGTGGTTGAACCGACGCTTACTCTCATAGGGGATGGAAAATCGGTTCATGGCCGAAGAGATTGTTGAGTTAATCTGGAACAAGTACTTTCTGGGTACAAAAATGCGGGGCAACATTGACCCCGGATTCCTGGATAGAATAAACAAACAATTCATCTGCCTGGTAGCCAGCGTGATACGGCATTGTCTAAAGGCGTGGAGTCTTGGAACTTTCAACCAAAACAGCGTTGAGTTCAAATTTGAAACTGCCTTTTGTAAGTACAAATCCGACGTTACAAGGAGGGTTACTAACATGCAGCAAGCCATTTACGACCGCCTTATCAAGGCCTGGGAGGACCATTCAGACCAGGTCCAAGATCTCATTGTGGCGAATGTAAAGGCAGAGGTGAAGGATCGGCTTCTCCGAAAAACAAGGCCCGTAGACCAGGAGATGGTGGTGTATAGTGTGGTGGGCGATATGGATCAGTATGAGATGGAGTTAAGAGAGCGGCTGTTCAATCGCCGCCTCCGTAGGGACCAGCCTACTACTACACGACAGGCAACCCCAGCCCAAAGTGATACGTCCACTGAGCAGGATGCGCAGCGTCAGGACTAGTGCGCTGTACCGACACATTGCATCAGGCCTTGCTTTCCCGGCTTTGCTTTCCTGGCTTTTCCCATCTTTTTGATTTCTTTATCTCTGTCACCTCCTTTTCTCTGCATGTTCTCTGATGCGTCCTTTTCTCTCTTGTTCCTAATTGTCTCTTGTCTCTGGTTGTTTAATGTCTTGTTTTCTGCAAACTGATGGTGAAACCATGTGCTGTGTCTGCTTTGTGTCGCTTTCCACTTGTTTCCTCCTCCTTTGTTACTATTTCTTACTTTCATGATTGTTCATTGTCTCCTGGTCTTTATGTGTTGTATTGAAAGTGTGCCGTGTTGTGAACAAGAGGCAGAAAGATCTATCCAAGCGACTACAAGCACAATATCATCTATTATATTTATAAAAGTTTGC
This sequence comes from Kalaharituber pfeilii, assembly GCA_015179045.1. Classification (NCBI taxonomy): domain Eukaryota; kingdom Fungi; phylum Ascomycota; class Pezizomycetes; order Pezizales; family Pezizaceae; genus Kalaharituber; species Kalaharituber pfeilii. The sequence goes on along the minus strand of WHUZ01000062.1, from coordinate 132,549 downwards.
ATTAGTAACCGCTGCGTCGGACTGAAAATAGGTATATGACATGGACTGTAGCTATAAGTTTGACGGTTTGTCAAGATTTCTTAAGAAAAAAAAATATTAATAGTAGATGGTCGGACCTCCTGAGGATACTTGTCTGTATGATATTAGAGATAACAAAAAAAAAGGGCAAACGGAGTGCTCCGGTTCTGATTTGGGATTGGAGTCAGTATGGAGATTGGGGCGTTTATAGGGCCCGGGGAGATGCGGGATAAGATATACTCTGTTCTCCAGTGTCAGAGATTGAACCTGGGTGAGAGGGGGGGGCTCGATTCTAAACACCCTGCTTGCGGTGTTCACCATGTGGAGGTCAGTTCGATTTTCTTGGCATAGCTCCGGAGCTCTTGAACCCATGCAGAGACATACCGTATGATAGATAGCGACGTCAGCATGGGAAACCATCACGGCGGTTGCCCAACGCCTTCACTAAACAAAAAAAGCATGGTCTGGTTTTTTACGGAACCAACCTTTTTTTTTTTTTTTTTTTCTTTTCTTTTTTTTTCATAAGTAGTAACATGTACAGTATATACCGTAACCTCAGATAGCTAGCTTTTTTCTCGCCAAAAAAAAAAAAAAAAAAAAAAGAAGGTAGCAAATCGCATACCGTACATATCCCCTTGTTTCTCAGACCCCATGGTATCTAGCCCTTGCATATGTTTATTGTGAAAAGCACGTGATGTTGGTAATAGCTAAGTTTGTCGTTGTGAAAACCACGTGACGTTGGTAATAGCCATGTTGTCGTTGTGAAAACCACGTGATGTTGGTAATAGTTTAAGTCGTTGAGATGGTGTGAGGAAAAGGGTAGCGTTTGATCGGTTTTTTATTTTTTTTTTTTAGTTTCTATTACGGTGGAGGAGAACAATGGATGCGGAGAGTAAAATAAAATAGATACGGTGAACCCATCACTTGCGCATCTCATCCTCCCACGTTACCACCCCTCCCCATCATGCTTCCAAGTCACCCGACCAGTCTCCGTCACACGCCTCCCACGTCTCACCACCTAAATAACAAACGGAACCAATCAAATATCCGCTTATTCAACTTGGACAAAATAAACGCAGAAAAGCACAGAAACTAATCGTGCATTACATACGTATCTCGCTATCATAGCCAGACGAGCACGTGCCTCCCACTTTACGTTGCTTAGTCTAGAAATCCATGATTCCGAACTCGGAGCTCATTTCCGGGGAATTTGCGGCAGCGTCCCCTCTCATACGAATACTTTCTCCAATCGAGTAATAACGCAGTCAAGCAAGCTTCGGACCAAAGTTTATTACAAAGAATCCAGTGTTTTTATACTTATGCATATCTTCAGAACCATGTCCGATAAAAGTTAATTCCACAAGTCTAAGCTAAATTGACCACAAACCGATGTGAGCGAGTATCAAATTTCTGAATGTGGTAGTAACTATCATACAAGGATAGTTTGTAAGTCATCTCTCCTGAACTTCCAACGGCGGGATTCTAATTTATCGGCAATAGATTTTTTGGGTACCGATCAGATAATTAAAAATAATAGAATCGCAAAAATACTAGGTGAAGTTGTTGTTGCACAACTTGGATCGCGGCAAACGTAGCAAGAGAATATTCAGAGAGGCTAAAATGCTAGAATATATGTCGGAAAATTAAAAACGAGTTGTCTAGTTCCGATTCCCAATTGAATTTCGCTTACAACTGAACCGGAGTATTGGTTACAGTCCAATTCATTGAATAATAGGATGCCGAGAACCCTCTTCCGCATTTCGAATTCGAATTGTGACCCTGTCTCAATACCTCCCGCACTACCTCTGGCACTTGTTAGCTCCATCACTAGAGACAACAGCATTATTTCATCGTTCAGTCTATTCCACCGCTGAGAGAAAACTAAATTTTTTTTACAATTCCTAGAAAACCTTTGACAATACCACTATCTGTCCAGAAGCTCTTCCAGATCATCACATGTGTGCACGGATTGATAGTAGCATCAGATCTCCAGCGCTGATCAGTACCCAACTTCGCATTATGCATATCTGCTACCTAAAGATTCGGCTACAAAACCGGTACCGCCAATTGCTTCAATGAGAAACCACATTCGGTCCAAAGAAAACGCTGCTGAGCTGTAAAAGAGAAATAACGCTGACTTTGAGTGACAACGATTCATATGCACATACACAGATAGACACATAAAGCCAAAAAAAGAAAAAGAAAAAAAAAGAAAAGTATTCAAGCTTAGAAAATCCGCCATCACCACCGCCACCACCAACACAGGCACCACCGCCATCACCGCCATCGCCTTCAACGGCACCACCACCATCACCAAGAACACCACCCCCGTCGCCACCCAAGCCAAGACGACCGCTTCCGACTCAGGGAGAAGCGTTCCGGCGACACCGGGCCACCACCACCAACTCTTCATCAACCACTCCCGACGCTACCACCAAGACAGAAGCCGGCGTCGTTATACACGGAATCCCACTGAGGAAGGATTTGGGAAAAGTAAAGAAGTGGTTGGAGGCAACGAACAGGGAGTTAGGGAAGGTAAAGGGGATTCGTTGGCTCAGGAAGAAGAGCTTGTTGGAGGAGGAGGGTAAAAAGACAAGCTCGGTGGTCATTTACTTGGAGAAAGAGGTGAAGGTCGAGAAGGTGAGACTGAGCGGACGATGGCACAGATCCGTCCGGTATGAGTCGGAGAGGGGACGGAGGTAGGAGATCATACTGGGCGTTACCCGCAACACGGAGGGAACCGCGGGCAATACATGTAGTTAGGTAGTTAGGTTTGGTGTTTTTCTTTTCATAATAAAGACCCTCGCCATAGCCCGTGGGGCGGCAAGCGAGTATTGATATATAAAAAAAAAAAAAAAAAAAAAAAAAGCTTAGAAAATCAAGTCCTCCTATCTCGAAGCACATACATAAGCCCAACAAAAAAAGCTACCATCACCTGTCCATCAATAGAGATAAAACACAGTATAGAACAGAATGCTTGACATTATTTCCTATAGCAAAGCAATAAGACAGCCAAGGGATGGAGATTAGTATCGGCTATGCCTTGTCATCTTTTCCAAGCTTTGAGCGTAACATCGCGACAATTTCGTGGTGTTCATGATCAGAGGCATAGTCCAAGGCAATCTTGGAAGCAGAATTGGCTATGGTAATGTCGATTTCGTCGTGTGCAAGAAGTAGCTCTATTACCTTGTTGTGGCTGTTGTAAGCTGCAATATGCAGCGGGGTGTCACCGTTTGGATCACTATGGTTGACATCGATGCTTTTGAATGCTAGAAGGAGCTCAACCACCTTGTCATACCCTCTGAGAGCTGCACAATTTAGTGGTGTCCAGCCATAGTTGTTAGCCATATTAACATCGACCTTGTCATTCGCCAGCAGCAGCTCCACCACCTTGATATGCCCTTTGTTAGCTGCACAATTCAGCGGTGTCCAGCCCTCTTTCTGTGCCATATTGACATCGACCTTATCATTTGCCAGCAGCAGCTCCACCACCTTGACATGGCCTTCATCAGCTGCACTATTCAGTGGTGTCCAGCCATCTTCGTCAGCCATATTGACATCGACCTTATCATTTGCCAGCAGCAGCTCCACCACCTTGACATGCCCTTTGTTAGCTGCACTATTCAGCGGTGTCCAGCCATTTTCGGTAGCCATATTGACATCGACCTTGTCATTCACCAGCAGCAGCTCCACCACCTTGACATGGCCTTCATCAGCTGCACTATTTAGCGGTGTCCAGCCATCTTCGTCAGCCATATTGACCTCGACCTTATCATTTGCCAGCAGCAGCTCCACCACCTTGTCATACCCTTTGAGAGCTGCACGACACAGTGGTGTATAACCATATTTGTTAGGCATATTGACATCGACCTTGCCATTCGCCAGCAGCAGCTCCACCACCTTGATATGCCCTTTGTTAGCTGCACTATTCAGCGGTGTCCAGCCATCTTCGGTAGCCATATTGACATCGACCTTGTCATTCACCAGCAGCAGCTCCACCACCTTGACATGGCCTTCATCAGCTGCACTCTTCAGCGGTGTCCAGCCATCTTCGTCAGCCATATTGACATCGACCTTGTCATTTGCCAGCAGCAGCTCCACCCCCTTGTCATGCCCGTTGTCAGCTGCACGATTCAGCGGTGTCGAGCCATAGTTGTTAGCCATATTGACATCGACCTTGCTATTTTTTAGCAGCGCCTCCGCCACATTACAATGTCCATACTCTATAGCGACAAAAAGTGCTGTTGCACCAGCCTTATTCACCGCATTAATATCGAACCTGTTGTCTGCTAGCAGCAGCTCAACCACCTTACCATGTCCATTGTATGCTGCTGCCCAGCCAGGAGTGATAGCTCTCATACATGATCCAATAACTTCATTCCTCGAATTTTTATTGATATCAGCAGCCCTATCCCAAACTTGTCTGATGAAGTCCATATTTCCATTCCATGCTGCTGCCGTTAAACATATGCTTAGGAAGGGTCCTGGCAGAGATAAAACAAAGTTTGGATCTCGTAGCATGTACTCCTCAACTAATATCCTCAAATCAAATACCAGAGCTGCTATAAAAACTGACCCACACCCAGATGCTGCATGAATACGGTAATCTAAGGTCCAATCTCGTACTGATGGATAGTTCTCAAACTCCCAGAATGTATCAAATACCCTGTAGTGATATGGGCCATTTGCATACCCTGTACCCTGCTCGTGATCAAAGTACTGGTATAGCTTACTTTGGATAAGATGCTTCGAAGCTTTAGACGCATGGTTTCCCCAATAGCAAAAAGAGTACCACAAGAAAGGGAACTTAGTGCTCAAGATTTTTCCATCCCATTGAGCATCTTGGTATACTTCACCTCGGTCTGTTGTCAAGTATGCTAGACACACAAGCGTAATGGTAGAGTGTGCTAGAGCAATTAGGTCAGTGGGTGAATGGGCAGTTGGAAGCAGTAGATGTGCGTTTTGCTCAAAAAACTGTCTGGTACTGTGGTGGACTAAGCGGATGATGAACTTATGCCTAATGACACGGGTTTAGTCAATATAAGCTCTTATTTTTATTACCAAACATTATAAATCACCATTCACCTCTTATTCTGTGTAGCATCTTTGTGCTCTTCCTCGATCAGCAAACCTCCGCAGTTCGAAAGTAAATATGCTTTATCCACTCTATCATCTCTATCGAAGCCAGAATCCTTATCTGTGGCAAGTGCATCCAAAAGTGCATCAGGTTCCAACGAGTCAAAGCTAAATGCAACCAGCATGAAAGCTTTTTGGATTATCTCCCAGGACTCAGCATGTTGCACTTGAATGCGCTGAATAGCATCAAGATAGGTTTTGTTTAAATCTTGTGGAAGATTGATCAAAGCTTGCCTAAGCTTGTTCGGGTTGGGCATGTTGGCAATGGAAGTGATATGAAGCTGGGCAATCAAGAACCTCCACCAGCACAGTGTAAATGTTAGTAGAGAACAAGAGGAATGGAACATAGAACAAAGCTTACATCCCACTCGCCTGCTGCAAAATCCTCTCTATAACTTCGCCCCGAAGCTTAGCATCATTGTGGACAAGTTTGTATAGGTTTTGGCCGGTTTTTGCGAAATCTTCAATTTTCGCCTCGAGATACAGCCTGACATCACTGTCTTTGGCTGTTATCTCCAGAGTTGAGTAACCCTTGTCTGTAAAGAAACCCTCAGTGTCGCTGTCAGGTCGAGAAGTTGTAAAAAGCTGTATGTTGTTCTGAGACTGGATAAGATCAACCAGGTGGCTGCGCACTAATTCACGCCGATTGGTAAATTCAAGTTCATCTAATGCATCAACTACAAGAAAGACCTTCTCAAGAGCTGAAGCACATTTCTTGATCCGCTCCACCACCTCTTTGAGAGACAGATTACGTTTCTCTTTCTTCCAATATTCAGCATACAGCTCAGTGAGGTCAGGAGTAATGTAGCAACACTTTTCCAGTTGACGTAGAATGCTTCCAAGGAGGTTATGCTTAGTTTGCATCTGTTGATCGTTATAGTTGCAAAATAAGAAGGCAAGCCCAATCGACTTGCCAGGGGTCTCCTGCTTGGTGCCACATATATTCTTTAAATGCTGAATGACAAGAGACCTACAAAGTTTTGCTTAGTGATTGGTTTTCGAACGAGCGCCTTCTATAAGGGGGATATACGTCAGTGTAGACTTCCCTGCACCAGCTATAGATGTGAGAGTGAATAGTCAGCTGTTTCTGTCACTTTGTCACCTCGAATGATTGGAGACTAACGCATTCCATAACATAACAATGCCCTGGACTCCCCTTGTAACCACCTCGTAAACTTCTCATTCTCCAGGAGCCAGGATCCGGTACCTGGCTCGAGTTTTGCACAAATATTATCTTGAATGCTCCAAAATGTCAATGGTGATAGCCACTCGTATGCTTTTGCTCTGGTATCATCTGCTCCGTTGAAAGGGATTTAGTTACTGGAGCAGTAAACTGGCATACCTAGAGTCCTATCATACATACCTTCAAGCCTGCTCTGCATCGTAACCGCAACAGCTCTCGTTTCCACTGCAACATTCCTGACATATGAAATACTGATATCAGCACGCTGTTGACTAACTGTGGTGCTCGACTCAAGACATGTATCACGTTTGCCGTAGAGGCAAGTTGCATTGAGGGAAATAAAACATACTTCACTTCTTCCATATCGTTGCTAACATCAACAATTCTAAGTTAGTTAGAGGCCCGAAAAAATAGCTAGATGGATTTTACACCTTACTAGTTGCACACTATTGTCTATTTTTGTCACTCTGGAGTGAATACGGGACGAAATCCCCCTAGAAAGAGCATCGAGATGATCAGCATAATGATTCACGTATAGACCATCAACTTATTTCATCGCGGATTATTACATGTGCTCAAGCTGCAGCATTTTGTGCAGGATATCCGTGATTGTTCCAAATGCTTGCAGTAGTTCCTTCAATTCATCTTCTTGAAAAGGCCACACCCATGGATCGACCAGTGTTCTGGTAGTAGAGGATTTTTCAACGATAGAGGTGGAGGCGGAAAAAACATGAGAGTTATCCAGCCCACTTCCCAGTTTCCGTGGATTGAAGCGTGAGCCAGGACTCAAATAACCTGTAGAATCCTTCTTACTACCAGTCCTGTGGCTTGAAAATGAAATCAATTTTTTCATAGAGTCTCTCTTTCGCCGTTTCTTGATAGTAGCAGTATCAGAAGACCCTGCCCCAGGTATCGTATCTGCAATAAGGCTACCAGCGTCTGAACTCTCAATAGATACAATGGAGCTTGCATCGGATCCGGAGATGGTGATACTAGTTTGATTCTCAACAACTGTCGAAGTTTGAGTCTCAATAGTAATCGCAGGCTGATTCAGGAGGCTCTGAAGCTTTGGGTCTTGAAGAATTTTGTTTAGCTTCTCGAGTACAGAGTGCTGCTGCTGAAGGGTCTGCTCCACTTTCACTGAAATTTGGTTGTCCCACTTTCTGTCAGCTACCTGCTGTGCATATTTAATATATAGGTCGAACTGCTCAATCAGTGCTTCACGGGATGCTGGGGCATCTTTGACATTCCGGAGATATTGAACCAGTTGAATTACCAACGGCACAATACCGAACGCAAGTCCTGCGGCATCCATGCTGACTAGCTGGGGATATTAGGTTTGTGGGTTAAAGGTCAAGTGAAGAGAGTCCGGAGTTGGAATGTCCAGGTAGGTTTAAAGCGTATTGATGATAGACTGGATTCAAATTCCTCTGAATGAGTGTTGAAATTCCCGGATTTCACTTCATTAGGTGAATAATTAATCCGACCCCGCAGCGAGAGGAGGCTGAACAGCAGAAAAAGCAACCAACTCAGCAAATACGAAGTAGAGCAAGGGTTAACCTTGACGACCAATCAAGAATTCATGTCATTTTGTACCACACAGAATCTTCCCCAGCCAGACAAATTGGACCGAACAAGCAGAGAGATACAGTAGCGGTGGTCATCAATTATCTACGGTAAGGTAAGGTGGAACATTCGTACATTTCATATCCCTGTACGTCTAGCCATGTGCGGCCGGCAATTGATGACCGGTCCAAAATGCAAAAAAGCTAAGGCTTGCACTCTGTAATTGTAGTCCATTCACCCCTACCCCGCATATCAACACAACTACAAATTCGTAATTCCTCGTGTAAGCCAAAAAGCGTCAATACAGAAGAAGATAGCATTGATAGACTCTTCATTAGAGAGGATGCGAAGTCAACTGGCTCTATTTGCAGGGGCCCTGGCACGACGACCAGGACCCCGGATCAACATCCTTGCGATAAAGCCAGCATGGGTCAAAAGCCAGCCAGACTGGCTGAGAAAATTGTGTTTTTTCAGTTAACGTGGCTTTAACAAATTCATAGAAAAAATCAATTGTACGGACGTAGAAATTGGCTGAAAAAAATCAATTGTATGCATATACAAACTCTATACCACACGAGAACTCCATGCCATACGAGAACACTACTGCCCATTCAGCTACAGCACTAGAGAACACCTCTACAATCGAGAGAATGCTTGATCCACCCCATTCTGATGAGTCCTATTAGCAAATGTTCAGATAGCATTGTGGATGTGTAGGAGTGCGAGAACAGGTATAAAGATAAGTATAATCGGTATAAAGGCACGTATGATTGATATTTGTTAAAGTAAACAAATATTTTTCACATCAATAAAGCCAGACGGAACCCCTGCTAATCCCCTGTCCTTATTGTCCAGGCACCCCAGTGAAATCGCATCCTGAATTCACAGAGCCAGCTCTATATTTTCCCTGCTTTGCCAATTTGAGCTTGGTCAGAAGGTTTGGAGTCAAGCTGGCTTTGAATCGCATCCTCTCTATTATCTTCCGCAGTTAGACCCCATCCAGATCTCTCTTGTAGAGCCTTACACTCCCTCCATGACCTCTTTACATTAGTCATTTTATCTCCTACCTTTTTGACCATAATATGATCATCTGCAGCAAACTCTTGGTCTTTAACATCCTTATGCTAGGCCGCTTGCTTGCCTCTCAATAGCTCTTGGTTATCCTCCATCCAAGCGACTAGTCGCTCAAATTCCTACTTCGTCCAGGGTTTAAGGGGATTACACTGACATGCCATGGCAGAATAAAGGAGTAAGATAGGGTGACTTATTTGCAGGATTCTGGTATGGATCGGTGATGTCTACGGTGCGGTGCGGTGTGGTGCAGTTGCAGTGCGGTGTGGGGTAGCGTTGAGTGGGGGCGGTTTGAGGCAAATCTACGGTAAGGTACGTGGTTTTCCAAAAAGTACGGGACTATTTCGTGCCGTAGATTTTTTAAAAATGTACGGTGATAACGTACCTTGCCTTACATCTCAGGGCGGAACATAGCCAATGAGCGTTGTTGCCAAGACACGGAAAATGTACGAATGTTCTTTGATGACCACCACTAGTAGATTGCGAATTTCACTTTGGATTTGGCAGTCTCATGCCAAGGCCCGTACCGGTAACCGCCAGTCGATAGGGGTCTCGTTTCTCTATCATATGTACTCTGTATGTAGAACTTCTTTGTTAAGCCTGTCTCCGGGCTTCGAGGGCTTTCCCAGGGGACCCTGCCATGGCCTAGCGCTGCAAGCGGGGTTACGTGATTTTTTTTTTTTTAAAAAAAAACAAAAAAAAACAAAAAAACCTTGACGACCAATCAAGAATGCATGTCATTTTTGTACCACACAGAATCTATTAATATTGGACCGAACAAGCAGAGAGATAGATTGGCGAATTTCACTTTGGAGTTGGTAGTCTCATGCCAAGGCCAGTCTCGTTTCTCTAGTTGCAAAAATGCATAACATTTCGACTCAACTGACAAAATCCCAGTAGACCACCTACGGTACTACCTACTTAGGTACTCTCCTCCTCCTCACAACAACATTTCAATCTCCGCCGCACCAAACACGCCCGCTCAACTGACTGAACCCCCCACCTCGCATAGCTCCCTCTTTTTCTTCTAAACTGTTCCTTTGTAGGATATTAAGTATTCATGTTCTCGTGCCCAGACTATTATTTCGGCCTTCAGCCGTAGTAATTATACTAGTTTACCAAGCGTATGTTTCGTTTCTGGATATCATGGGGAATTGTGGGGATTCGGAGAGTGAGTTGCTGAGCTGCTTTTTCTTTGGCAGGGATTTGTAGTGTGAGCTTGGGATTTCCTACGCTACAGCATAGTTTCTTTGAGTTCGTTTTCGTATGCCCGGATTTTTCTCTGTCTTCATTGATTGTTATCATAGGTTTCATCCATCCGTCCTATGTCCCCGCCCTTTTTACCTCCGGACATTACGCAACATGAACCAGAGCCCATATCATGCACCGCCCCTACACCTCCCCTACAGTTTTTGGATTTTGTTTCTTGGGGTTGTGAGTAGTTAGTTGGTGGCTCAGTACTCACCTAGTTAACGGATATCTTCTGTTCACCAGTGGTTAGGGTATATACCAGTCACTGGTCAAAAGTTCTTGGTGAAAAGGTCCCGAGCGCACATGATGAAAAACAACAACGCGGTTGTTACAGTATTTTGTACTGTAGCAACCACCATGCCACCCAAAACGAGATGACCAACAAAGAAAAGGATATAATAATTGCCCTTCTCTATTTAGATTTTCATAATGAGTTTAATTAGCGGACGTCCTTAGTCAACTATCAAGAATTTCATTGTTGCGACGTGAAATTCGGCAAACCGATGAAAACCTCTCTCGAAGCGGCAGACCCCCTAAGAGAGCGGTGGCATATTTGGCGACATGTTAGAAACACATAAAGCAGCTCCACGCAAGGAAGTTCAAGAAGTATGCTGCTCTCATGGGACCATTAGTCGCTACCTAGATGAATTCGGCTTGCACAAGTGGTTGGCCAAGAAACCACCAAAATTAACGAGCTGCGGCAAGACTCCAATGGGCACTAGATCGCAAGGATTGGAACAGTAGAAGACCTCCGATCAACAATTTGGAGTAATAAATATACAGTATGGAGAAATCAGAAGAATCTCGGCAAATGTGGGTCCTTCCGATTTCCTCATGAAAAGTGGAATTCCGACCAAGAAAAAAGGGCAAGGGAGTTTCTTTGATAGTCTGGGGTTGTTTTTATAGCAGTACTAAGGGTACATTTGTACCCTTAGTTGTACGATCTGTTAATGCAGTCATATACCGGCGCCTTCTCAAGTTCCTAGTCTTACCTGTTGTAGAACACTGTAACAAGACTACTGGAGATGCTAGATTTCAGCAAGACAATGCACCGACCGATCCATAAAGCAAAGATCATTCAAAGCTTTCTTTAAGCAGCACACAGTACCCTAACATTAGCGACACCCCCGGTAGACCTGATGCTGTTAGAGCTAGCTTCGCAGAAGTACTACGGGACTCTCTACCTGCATCGCTCTTTGAGAATCTGTGCAAAAGTATGCCAGATCGGGTCGCTGCTGTAATAGATGCAAAGGGATGGTATACTATATCACCGGTTTTCATTTCATGTCAATCGGGTACTTCGTTGTTGAGATATTTGAATTTTTGCAGCCTCTTGTGGCATTTGAATCGGGCGCTCATACCTGTTTCACCCAGACTTTTGTGACGGCTGAGCGGCCATGGTAGGATGCAATGCATAATCCAAGGGATCTGCATGGTACAGTAGGCTAATCAAGTACTGACTCTATCTATTAACATCCATAAACTACCACAGCATATGGCACGTCCAACTCACGAACAGTGAGAGGAGAGCTCTATACTTTCAACACACTTCGGAACACTAGCGACAGAGAGACAGGTTTTTCTCCTCACTAAACCACAACGCACCAATTAACGGCTGGGAGATGCAATACAGGCAGGCGCCAGCAAGCTGAACAATCAATACAGCAAAACGTCGTGAGCGAACTTGGATTAAGTAACTACGACCAATACCTATATGTACTGTACGAGTGCAGGTATCTATATCCAAGAAATGTATCAAGTTGGATGGTGAGCGATGTTGTAAGTCTAAAATCCTAGTCTGGTTGGCACGACCCCCGACCGGAGGGAGGGTCTGGTCCAAAAGTTTCTTTTTTGGTATGGAAGGTTCTTTAGTAGCGCCAGTTTGGCAACAACCCATGTATTTACCTCATAAATGTACTTGAAGGTAAGCTTCGGCAGTAGAAGTATAGCAACAACAGTATAATTACAGCGATTTACAACTGCAAAATGGACCCCTCTCTGCATCCGAAATACAATGCCATTACTGGTAAAATTGAGACTCGAGGCCGAAAAGCGAAGCCGCTACCAGAGCAAGCCCACTGGAAGACACAGATGGCGCGGGAAGCAGCTGCTTCAGAGTCCAAAGCTGATTGAAGTGATGTCTATGATAAATGAGCATTTCAGTAGCATGCGGAGCTTTCTTAGAGCATGGACCGAGAACGAGGACCCAGCACTTCGTGTGAGCAAACAAATTTTCTATAATTATGGTGGTGGAGCCGAGATTATAGAAATATGGTTGGGTGAATCTAAAGATGAGGGTATCAAAGGTGTAGATATTGGGAAGATTATTAAGTGGATATTGAACATTTATGAGATGGAGATTGATGCACTACAGGCAGAAAAGGAATTGGTGCTTTGCCATACTAGAAGAAAGGCAAAACATGGTCCTGTACTTGGAGGTAGTATGTCAGCGTCATTCAATGAAATGTATGAACACCTGAATAAGTGAGCGCAGCCCATCATCAAGGTAACCTCTCCATTCTTCAGCAGTCAAGCAATTGCGGGATCCAACCTCGGAATCGGCATTAGAAGAGTGTGCAATATATTGTTCTGGTCTTGCATGACTTCTTTCACCTATGTAGGTTTTTCAGTAAATAAAATACAGAATCCTTATATATCATATGATTTATATTGTCTGGCTGCTCTGCCAAAACATTGAACTAGTAAAGTATCTAAATTCTGCAGATGCCGAACTTGCCACTGGCTAATTTTTTCAATGTCAGGATCATTAACACCCATTCCTCAAGTAGATGTGGTAATCATAATTCTGGCTGAACCCTTATGTCAATTTTTACAAATTATCATCTTCATTATCTTGGATATATCGGTATAGTAAATAGGAATAATGACTTCTGCAAGTGCACGTGGATCCGCATCCCATTGTTCTGGCCTCGGTGGCTGTATTCTTGTATTTTCAGGCAATATGCCACGCAAAATACGTGCGAGCTTAGGTGCGATTTTCTTGTAATCAACATAAATAATAGTTTTGGGTATATCCTGAGCTTCTTTGAAATTCTTTGGAATGATAAATTCCAGATCACCTCCATCACCTATTCCAGTGCCCTCTATAACACGAACCGCATAATAGAGATTGGGTCTATTTGTTGACTCAATAATTGTTATCGTATCTTTACTGAAGCCACAACCTTTCTTAATCAATGATAGCTTAGATGGTGAAGCTGTTGCGGTGCAAAATCCAAAAGGAACTCCACAAAGATGCTGGTGCAAGGTATATAATCAGCCAAAGTCTTTTCTAAATTCGTGCCCCCTAATAAACAGATGGCGAAGTCAACAAAAGATCGTTATATTATAGTTTTGCACTACTAGTGGATTTGTGTAATGTCCGCCAGTTTAGTAACCGACTCTGGTGATGTAGCAAAATGAGCGTTGCCCGCCAGTTTGGCAACCAAAACGGGCGGTGGCCGCCAGTTTAGCGACCAGAACGGGCGGTGGCCGCCACTTTAGCGACCCAAACAGGCGGACATTTCACTAAACTGGCGCTACGCTCCCCATTTGTACCAAACTTCTATGGGTTATAGTTATACACTCACCAGTCTACTACCTCATCAACTACCACAAAAGTGACCACTATAGATAGATAGTCTTTGGGAAGCCCTGCTTCAGCAGTTTGCTTGTTGTACTTAGGGGTGCGGTATGCTTTATTCTTACAGAGTAAACAATTTAAAGGACTGTTTATATCCAATATCATCTCTAGAGACAAGTATATCAAGTCATATTTTTCTTAGAATATATTATCCAAGACTCTGTTATTCTTATTAAGATTCTCTTCTGTTAAGGCAATTGCATTTAATCTACCTGCTCAAAATTCTTGAACTTGATCTTCACCCAATACGATAAATAGTATAATGATGATTCCAAACTATTTGAGACTGAGGAAATATGTTATTTAAAATACACAACTCTTTCCAAAACCCATCACTGCCATACATACAATATCATAACTATTATAAATCTTAGTTAAGCCAGTTTCATATTCTTTATAGTTTGTGCTTTTGTTGTCATTGTAAGTAATGCCATATCATTCTCATACTTTTCTATTTGCTCACAGCTTTGTAAAGGTGTATTCTTATTCAATGTAGATCGGTTCTTGTTTTCTATAGCTATTATTATATAGTTGTACTACTTCTCTTTGCAAGAAGTGACTATAGTTCAGGTGAGAGAAGAAGAGATTGAAGTTTATATGTACCTATACTACTATTTAACAACTACTTTTTCGAGCAATATAGTAGGTCATTCTGGCAACATCCATATATCTAACAATTACTTAAGCTTGTAGCTATACAATTATTATTATAATGCCTAAAATTGATTTAATAATAGGTTAACTTAACAATTCATTCATTTTATCTTCTATTTCCTATCAATAATTGTCAAAACGGACAGTCTGATCCCGCCTTCTATTATCACGACATACACGTTCTGTTAATGTTTTATTGGCTTAATTCTTTCTTATCTTCGTTTCACATGTCGTTTACATGGATGGTTGCTATGGTTATCTCGTATATTGTAATTCTTTCATTTATTTACGGAATTACTTCGGATATCACATTCAGCTGGGATTTGTTTCGAACTCGCATACAGCTTGTGTTACTTCGTCTTTTCTTTACGAAACTGTACAAGCTTGTTGCCTATATCTACGGCTACCATTTGGGTATAGTCGTCTCGCTTTCTGTGTATATAGTCTGCAGAAACCCGCACCCACTTAATACCATAGAGTCGCTCAACTCCTCTCCTCGTTTCCTTCCTCCGTGCCTCCACTCCATTGCTGCCGCCGTTTGCACCATTATCTTTCTCTATAGCGCTTGCCCCGCTATCCTTATTCTTCCGCTACGCATCGTATTACCCTCTCGTGGGTCACGTTGTTAATAATTAGTATCTAATATCTATGACATTTCTTCCACTAGCAATCTCCACAATCTACTCATTTAGGGTAAAATAATGTTACTGTTACTGTTATATAGTATTCGCATCTGTTGAAAGATACGAATTGAGGTGTGTATACAATGCACAAGTAAAGCTGATATAAGACACAAGCTGATGCTGTCACTATGTTCAGCTGTTGTTACCACTGCATATGTCGTCATCTTCAGCTCTCATCATATTGCAGCAACACAGCCTCATGTCTTGGCTCAGCAACTTTGGCAAACTCATGCTCGTGACAACGTCATAAGTCTGATAACTATGTTATGTTTTAATGACTCTCCTGTATATAAAGCATCGTTTTTCTCTCTCATGTTTAGTATCAATTAAGCTATCAGACTACACAGATCTATTACCATCTCGTTTTACAACAGCATCAGTATGAGCTGAGTCAGTGTAAGCCTTTAATAAAATTCCTCCGACCCTACTTTAACTCACTCAGGAACCAAGTAGTAGTTGTACATTATCACTCGACTCAGTCACGCCGTACATACAACTCATACTGCCTCACTCGGTAGCCGAGTCGGGTACATTTTACGGCGTGACAAACCGACTCGAAACCCGACTCACTCAGAAAAACCGACTCAGAACTCATACTGAGTGCGAACGCTAATGATGTATACCAAGCCAGCTACATCATACATGCTCTTGTATGTAACTGTTCTGCACTATTAAACTCTATATACTTAATAATGTCCAGAGAGCTTATCACCTTTAAGTTCTGCAGACGTAAGCTTGACTGAGGAGGCGTCCTCGGCTCCGGCTCCACTCTCATCTTTAGCTGCAAGATCACTAGTCAACGAGCTTAACTATTCTCATAACCAGGAGCTTAACTGCATATTCCTATGTACTGCCTCCAGACTATCCGGCCATGAGCTGACTCCACTCCTTCCCTCCGCTAGCACCTGCCCATGAGGTAATCCTTGAAGCTCCCCTCCCATGTACGTATTTAGAACATCTCCTGAAGTTGACCTCACTAGCTGAAAGAGCTCGGACAATTGCAAAAGATTAATCTTCTCTCCAAGTCCTGTCCCAAAAGATAAACCTCCTCCTCCTCCAATACTAGCTCTTCCTAGGCTCCCCTCTGCCATTACTACCGGTCCCATAGGTGCTGACATTCCATTATTAAATTCATCAATCAACTCTTCTAGCAATTTTTTCTCCTTAGCATATTAAACCCGCATCTCAAAGCTACTCATCACTTCCAAGGTTGCTGTACCAACAAGCTATCCACAGGCATATTAGCAGGAGCCCAATACAAGTTCATAAAAGTATTCAAGGGCTCTCGGGGTGCATGTACTTTAGCCTTCTTAATCACCACCTTTGGAATTTCCTCTTCAGAAGATTCCTCAACGAACCTGCTGACTTTGGTGTGGCCTTAAATATAGTACCAGCAGTAGAAGGTGTGGTAGGGGTACCCTTAGAACGTCCACGTGCAGAGCCTTTCTGCCTCCAGGCATATCTTCAGGGGTCTCGATGTGGTAAAGTAAGAAGGTAGGGAATTGTCTCTGTGGTAAAGAAAGAAGGTAGGGATCCAGTTACAAAAGGTTCTTTGTTTGTGGGTTGTAAAGAAGTGGTTGCTTAGTTGCTAATTACGTTGCAACAAGTAAATACATTGGTTTATTGGCAAACGGGCGCTACTAAAGAACCTTCCATACTAAAAAAGAAACTTTTGGACCAGACCCTCCCTCCGGTCGGGGGTCGTGCCAACCAGACTACTAAAATCCCTAGTCGCGGCACTTCCGAAAGAGGCAATGCTCCTTCCGGACCACTGCCAAGCATTCACCATGTTTCATCTATGCGGGAGGGGCGAACCATTTCCATAGGTCCGCAAGATATGATACGCCTCGCGCCGGATTGAACCCAGTCGCATTTGACATAGCTTGCACCTAAGCTAAAGGGCTGAAGTGCCAAGTAGTCCAGCAACCTGAGCTCAACTTAACAAGTATGACAGGTCTCTCTCGCCAGCATTGAATTTGATAGATTGTAATAATCCAACCTGGACCCCTCGCCCAAGACCCCCAAGCCCCGGTCCTATACTGGCAATCAACATACTACATGCCAGTACTCGTACACGTGCAGCTGACCCTGACTCCCTCGCAACTCGTCATACTCCTTCTAGCACTCCGGTATATATCCCTGCACCTGTAAGCTCGCTTAAGCAACATGGCCGCCAGCATCCCGGTTATTGCTTAACAACCCGAACCCGAAGAACCTGCCAGAATCTGCTAGAAGAACCCGGATCCCCAGAACCTGCCGGAAAGCCGTGGAACCTACCGGAAAGCCGTAGAATCTGCCGGAAAGCCCTAGAACCTGCTGGAAGACTCCGGAATCCACCAGCGACAGGCATCGCCGAGCTCATTCCCGGATATTCTTGACGCTTCTACCCGCTTCCAGTCATTTCCTTGGCCATCCATGTACTTCCAGTCATTTCCTTGGTTTTCCATGTACTTCCAGTCGTTTCCTCGGTTTTCCATGTACTTCGTTTGTTTGTTTGCTCGTTTGCTTCTTTGCTTTAGTGAGCGGCACGAGCTGGCTCGAGCCGAGCTGGAGGGTGAGCTCGAGCCAGCTCGTGGGTAAGTGAGCTCGGCTCGAGCCTAGATTGATTATATTTATAATATTGACAAACTAAACTAAATTTTCATCTTTCTCACTACTATCAGCTAGATTGAGCATTTCGAAGTTGTTGGTAGGTCAGAATGAGCTCCAAGTCTCTAATTATGCCCAGGAGCGAACTCAGCTTGCTGAGGAGTGTATGGGTTGATTACAAGCTGCCCAGTGTTTTTCGTCCCAATTCGGTCAAAATGCCAAGACCCGACCTCGGCTCAGACCTACTGGCGGCCACCGAAATGGCTGTCGAAATGGCTCCCAAAACGGCTACCGAAAGGGCTACTGAAAAGGCTACTGAAATGGCTGCTGAAATGGCTGCCAAAACGGCTACCGAAATGGCTGCCACAATGGCTACCGAAATGGCTACCGAAATGGCTGCCACAATGGCTGCCGAATGGATGCTGAAATGGCTAGTGAAATGGCTGATGAAATGGTTACTGAAATGGCCGCTGAAATGGCTGCTGAAACGGCTGCCGAAATGGCTGGTGAAATGGCTAGTGAAATGGCTGATGAAATGGCTGGTGAAATGGCTACTGAAATCGCCGCTGAAATGGCTACTGAAACGGCTACCGAAATGGCTGATGAAATGGCACCTGAAATGGCCGCTGAAATGGCTACAGAAATGGCTACTGCAATGGCTGCTGAAACTGCTGCTGAAATGGCTGCTAAAATGGCTACAGAAATGGCTACTGAAATGGCTAGGGCCGGCCATGCCTGTCAAATCCAGCTCATTCCACCTCATCGGGTTGGGCCACCTATACGTGTCAAATTCAGCTCATGCCGTCAAGTCGGGCATGTAATTCGTGTGAAATTGAGCTCGTTCTACCTCACCTCACGCCGCCGGCTCGGATCTGCCATACCTGTTAAATTGAGCTCATAGTACCTCATCTCACGCTGTCCGGCCGTGTTAGAGATCTACAGTAATGTCGGAGTGTCGGAGGTGTCGGATATCAGAGAGGTCCGTGATAAAGGGTGGTAAGGGCCCGAGAGCAACCTCATGCTCTATGTATATAGGTGTATTACTTTGGCTACTCTCTCTACGAAGGAATAACAATCATCTCTTTCTACCCAAAGCTCAACAGGCCGGACCTGCCATACCTGTCAAATTCAGCTCATTCCACCTCATCTGACGCTGGCAGGTCGGGCTGCCACATATATCAAATTCAGCTCATTCTACATTATCTCGTGCCGTCGGGTCGGACCTGTAATATCTATCAAATTCAGCTCATGTTGCCATATCTGACACCGCCGGGTCAGGCATACCGTATGTCACAAATTCTGCTCATTCTACCTCATCTCACATCGTCGAATAGGGCCTGCAAACCTGTCAGGTTCAGCTCATTCTGACTCATCTCACATCGTCGCATAGGGCCAGCCAAACCTGTGAAGTTCAGCTCATTCTGCAGTATCTCGTGCCGGCAGGTTGGGCCCGCCATACCTGTCAAATTCAGCTCATTGTGCCTAATCTCGCGCTGTCAGGTCAGGCCGACTATACGTGCCAAATTCAGCTTATTCTGCCTCATCTCGTGGGCCGGCCATACCGGCCTGAATGGTCTGGACCGGCCTGAATGGCCTGGACCGGCCTGAATGGTCCGGACCGGCCTGGTTGGCCTGAGTGTTTCAGGCCACCTGGGCCGGTCCAGGCGGCCCTCACGGCCTGGCCTGATTGTTCAGGCCAGGCCAGGCCCAGAATTTCACGGTCCAGGCCAGTCCAGGCCTCCGGTTGGTCTGGCCTGGCCTGGCCTGTTGGATTCATTGCCTGTCAACTTTCTCACGCCGTCGGGTTGGGCCTTCCATGCCTGTCAAATTCAGCTCACTCTACCTCCTCTCACGGCGGTAGGTGGGGCCTGCTATACCTGTAAAATTGAGCTCATTCTTCCTCACCTGAGGCCGTGGGGCCAGACCTGCCATATCTATTAAATTCAACTCATTCTGCCACATCTCATGCCGTCGGGCCGGACCTGTCATATCTATCAAATTCAATGCTGGCGAGAGAGACCTGTCATACTTGTTAAGTTAAGCTCAGGTTGCAGGACTACTTGGCACTTCAGCCCTTTAGCTTAGGCGCAAGCTATATCAAATGCGACTAGGTTCAATCCGGCGCGAGGCGTAACCAACAGTACTTACGACGAGTGGCAGCGATTCCTGTAAAAAATGAATCATATTAGACAAATATAATAGAGGGTCGTAAATATATAACCCTTGTTATCCGCAATATTCTATCCTTGCAACCTATCTCCAAAAACAGTCACCACGACTCGTCCGAATGGTACTCAACATAAAGCTAAAAGCCGGCCCCCGTAAATTGTCCGCGTCTCTCTTTTTCCCTGGAATGAACAAGCAGTTTATATTACGTATTTAAACAAAAATTTAAGCAGTTCGCGTGGGAGGTATGCGGTTTTTTTTTTTTAATTTTTTATCACGTAACCTCGCATACAGTTGTTCGCCATGGCAGAGCATATACGCGGATAAGATCTATCTTGCCAAGGAATGAGGAGAAAGTATCATTGAGACTATTGATTGAGAAGTCAAGACGAGCATGTTTATAATACACGAGTGTAGGCATTTTTTTTTTTTTTTTTTTTTTTTAAATCACATAACCCCGCTTGTAGCACTAAGCCATGGCAGGGTCCCTGGGCAAGCCCTCATAGCCCGGAGACAGGCTAAACTAACTCTCTACGTACATGGCCCCCACGCGCCGTCGCCCCCGCTCTCCTAGCTTCTGGAACTTGACCCCGCATTCTCCTACCTTCTAGAACTGGACCCCAGCGAAGAAATTCTCCAAAACGTCATACTCCTCCCCATTCTCCGCCTTTCTCTTCCACGAGTGTAGGCATACAGGAATAGAACACAAAATAATCTTAGATCATGCCAGGGTTCGAGGATACGAACCACCACAACTAGGGAACAACAATTCCAACATTAGGTATCACAACTCCAATGACCATAGCTCCGAGTGTGATTCAGAATCTGAGCAAAAGAAATGAGGATTCAATATCACCCACAGGTTGGAACAGGCTCTGCGTTGAAGCAAATTTGACTGCAGCATTTGCCGGGATCTGAAAGATCGCAAGGTCCTTCGCTGGAGGTACATGTTGGAGGCTCGGGAGCCTTTGGTTTGCAGTCACCCAGCAAGGGGCCATGGAGGTCGGCATGAATGCGAGGTAGCCTTGGAAGTAATTCTTTGCGCACAGCGGGTGAAGATCTATCGACAGTGTTTTTACGTTAGCACAGGGTACACAGAAACAATTGGCAGAGATATTTGCAAGGCTGAGAGTATTTACGCTGAGCCTTCGGTTGCCGCGTCATATGGATGTTTGGGAACTAATTACCCTGGAGCAGCAGTCGTTACTGCGATGAGTCCGAGGATTGCTGTCAGGGCAACAGGGAAGGTGAGGATGTGCTGCATTTTGAAATTACGATGAAATATACGGTGGGGCGGTTGTAATTGTTAACCTTCGACGAGGTCAATTGCGGGCGGACTGGTGATGGCAATCAACTGGGAATCCCCGGAAGAACGAGGGGTTTATATTTTGTAGATAAAAGGAGAGCACCTCGACATGTATGATACCGTATTGAAGTACCCCCCTTGTGATGTGGATCTCGGTCTGGGGTACTACGCCTGGATAGGTTTAGCTTCCATGCTGTCTCGGGGAAAGAAGTGCCAACATAGTCTGGTTGCAGTGCCAACACGAGAACACTGGAGACACATCGGGGGTAGTGCAAGACCACTGCGGTATGGTGCCGGAAGTTAAGAGCGGACATATTGTAACATTGCCAGCCCGCATTAGTAAGCAGCACCATATGTGTCAATTTGCTAGTAAGAATTGTGAGCAATCGCACTTTCAGCCCCTGACGGTCGCTTACACGGTCGCAATCTACTGTGCACGTCGTTTACTAGCAAATGAGCGAGATTTCAGAAAGTAAAAGGGTAAGTTACAAGAAATGATTGAGGCACAGGGACATATTGTTTTATTTTACCCTCGATTTCATTGTGAAATGAATTTTATAGAGCTATTTTGGGGTGCAGCAAAAAGATCTCCTCGTGAGAACTGTAAGTATTCTTTAGCAGGTTTACGAGAAACTATACCCAAGGCTCTTTTTTCTATTTCAGATATCTCTATTTGGCATTATTATAATAAGTGCCTCCGTATTATGCAGGCATATAAAGATGGCCATCAATATGATACAGAGGCCTTTGAAAATCATGTATATTAGAGCCACAGGCGGGTGCGCTGTGGTTGTTGATAGGTTTTGCGTTGGGTTGGTTGTATAGTAATTTTCATGTCCGCTTTTAACTTCCGGCACCATAACAACGCGAGAGCTGGTAGAATACCAGGGCTTGCAGCTGAGAGCGACACAGTTGTCTTGCTCGTCGTATATTCAGGAGAAAACCTCTTCAATGCCAGCAAAAACGCACAGACTCCTGTTTAATGCCACCAATGGTTGGTTGTGACTTAGGAGCCAAGCAGAAAGCGCAAGGGCAAGACGCCATCCCCCGAAGACGCGTATGCCATAAAGCGCCAGTTGAGCGACGAGGGGGCAAGAAAGATTGCCTCGGCAACCCACCCAGCCCCCTCCGCGACCGCGACACCGAGTCCCCCCCACCTCCGGGAGGCACCAAGGAATGCTGCCAAGCCAAGACGCAGCTTTCAAGTGCCATAAGCACCAGAACCGTCGACCTCGACGTACACCCCAAGCCGCCACTAAACCCTCCCCGACAACACCTGACGTCCCCACCAAATCTGGCATCGCTGTGCACGGCATAGCCCTGAGGAAGAATTTGGACAACGTGCGACGATGGCTAACCGCGGACAACAAAGACCTGAAGAAGATTGTCGGGATCAGATGGTGAAGGAAGAAAGACATACTTATCGGAGAAGGAAAAAAGGACAAGCTCCGTAGTGGTATACTTGGAGGACCAACAGGAGATTGACAAGGTACGACTCGGAGGAAGATGGCTCAAGGCGAGCCAGTACGAGGCAGAAAGAGGACGGAGATGAGACAGACCGCTGGCCGCTCCCCCCGCAACACAATGGAAACCGCGGGCATCATGTACCTAAACGTTAGTTAGTTTTTCTTTTCTTTTAATAAACCCTCGCCATAGCCCGAAGGGCGGCATGCGAGTATTGATATTAAAAAAAAAAAAAAAAATAACTGTGTTAAGTGTGACGGCGACTCTGGTAAACCTATTTGGTAATACTAGTACCAGATTGAAATGTCACGACTGAATCTTCTTCCCGATTAGACAAATAATACATAAATTCTCTCAGTTGAAGAATCAAGTACATGTAAATGGAGAAAGAAGTGTCTATATTAGAAGGTAATACTGAAATACTAGTATATATATTTTATACATTTGAAATGTTAGTTTAGAAGTTGCAATTGCTAGTACTGAAAACGCGTCTATTTAGGATGACGCGCTTTCTAACCATTGTACTCTACCAGTGGTAACATACTCTATTTTCTGGCGCTCATTTGTACCCGGCGATGTGGATTCATCGGTTCTCTCAAATAGATTGTGTGTGTTTAACGATCTGTACTCGCCCTTTTCACGGTGGAATTTTTTTTTCCCTTAGCTCCAGTCAGAAAAAAAAGCCAGAAAAAGCTAGACAATACGCCACTGGTACCGGGTATCTACTCTACGTTATCTATCCTGGGGATCGGCAGGGCCGTATCTTTAACCACGGGTCACACAACCCCACATACATAACTAGGGATCGAAATGTTTGTGAGACACATATTTTGTGGACGGATGGGAAAGCAACCGTTACTCCAGTAAGTACAAGTACGAAACCGTTGGACAATGATGAGAACAACTCGTAATTCATATGTGCATCACAAAAGAATCCGTCGCTAGGTCATCTGTATTGAGATACAGTAATCAAAAAAATTCAGCAGAATGCTTTAGTCTTCTTTTCCGGTACGTTAATATTGCTCTACTGCTTTACTGGCGAGGGAGACTCCGTTGGCATCCTAGTTTGTCTGGCTCTACGTACGAAGGTTACCCCACCTCCGGGGGGTTATACATCTCGTCATGGCATTAGGCTACAACCGAGCACTGATATTTATTTTCTCTAAAAATAAAAATTAAAAATACGCAAACGCGTACATGACTTTCACCTATAAATACCCGGAGCCCATTTTCGAGTCCCATGTACTTACAACATGAGTATAGCGGACACAGGCAACTGTACGTATAATCCATCTATTCTACATACATGAAATTGTTACGCGAATGCAAAGATGTATGGGGGTTCGCTGTTTGTAATCATATTTGTGATCATACGGAGTATTCGTCTTGTACTAGAAGTATCCGGAAATCGTCATATTGATGATGATATTTTGCCTGCTCTGAATGGTCCCGCTCGTTTTACGAAATCTGATACCAAATACTTGCCCAAATTCACACGCGGACTTGGCATCATGTGTCGCGTAGTGACCTGTAATGCAGCGTCGCATGTTAATGCACGCTACCGGGATATTGCGCACTACCGGGATATTGCGCACTTCCGGATACCACAACAAAAAGTTACTATGAGTGCAAATGGCCCTCAAGTGGGCTCAAATTGAAGCCAGAGCATGGGAGAGTATGTTAAATTATCCTTTATATATTTCCTAGGCTTATTTGTAGCACATAAGTGATGACTTATTTGGTACGTACAAAATCTTATGCTGGACATCTTTCAAGCTGCCATGTGTTAATGATTCTATCCTGGGACCTTATTGACCTCACTGTATACTCTGCTGTCTATTTCCATGAAGTATAGGATGTTTGGTGGTGCTCAGGCTATTCTGTAAAGAATTGCACTATCATATTTATGCATATATCTTTCCTTATGCATATACACGGCAATTCTGGGCTACTATACAGCATAAAAGTATTGTGTGGAGAATCTCTGAGGCTATAAAATAGAAACACATATATAATAAGGTACTTGCTGAACTGCTTGCAGTACTAGCTGATGGATTTGAGCCATTAGGTACTATTACGTGAATTTTATGCATAAAGCATTTCAAGAATACCCACCACCTCTCTATGTAGCTCTGTGGTATTTGCAACTATGGTGCCTGTTATTGCTATTACTTACCTCATTACCTATTATCATCTATATCTAATGTATATACATATTAATATGCTAATATCACTACATCCTGCATACCTCTCCACTCAAGTGGCTATATAACATCTAAATTCATTAGCTGGTGCTGCCAGCAGTTCAGCAAGTACCTTATTATATATGTGTTTCTATTTTATAGCCTCAGAGATTCTCCACACAATACTTTTATGCTGTATAGTAGCCCAGAATTGCCGTGTATATGCATAAGGAAAGATATATGCATAAATATGATAGTGCAATTCTTTACAGAATAGCCTGAGCACCACCAAACATCCTATACTTCATGGAAATAGACAGCAGAGTATACAGTGAGGTCAATAAGGTCCCAGGATAGAATCATTAACACATGGCAGCTTGAAAGATGTCCAGCATAAGATTTTGTATGTACCAAATAAGTCATCACTTATGTGCTACAAATAAGCCTAGGAAATATATAAAGAATAATTTAACATACTCTCCCATGCTCTGGCTTCAATTTGAGCCCACTTGAGGGCCATTTGCACTCATAGTAACTTTTTGTTGTGGTATCCGGAAAATGCGCAATATCCCGGTAGTGCGCAATATCCCGGTAGCATGCGTTAGGTAAGAAAATGGGTTACATAAGCTACTCGTCCCCACGAATCCTTCAAGTATAAGCAATTCTTTTGGTTTTCCATTCCCCTTTCCTCGCGAAGACCAGGTCCAGTAGGGCCGTCCTAGGTTCTCCGTTAACCGTGCGCGTCCAGGTGATTGTGCCCTTGTCTATCTATTGTTCTAAGCCGTAGGCTCTGAGTGTGTCCCTAAGTGCGGTTCCTCTTTGGTCTTGTTTGGTGGACCAGTCTCTGTGGTGGCTATTACAGTCGCCTATCACCAAGTCTGTATCCTCTATGTCTTCTAGTTCCTTCTCTGTGTCTATTTCGCTGTTCCAGTATACTCCGGTCACCTTTCTCTCTCTCAGGTGTATGGTGACGTGTCCGCCTCTGCTCTGTATTCTAATGTCTTGTACAATGTCCTTGCGTACATATACTGCTATCCTGTCCTTTGTGGTCGGTATGTACGCTGTGGCGTAGGCTGGGTGAAAAGTCGTGCCTCCTCCCGGTGCTATCCAGCATTCTCCGATGAAAATAATGTCTGCCTTCCTATCTGCCTCTTCCTGTAATATGAGGTCCGTCCCCGTCACTGACCTCCCTTCCGTTCTGATATATGACCGTGATCATTGGCGGTCCGGGTTTGGCCGCTCTGGTGCACTTTGGGGACGTAGTTTTCGTGGGATCCAGGTTTTCTTCTGGTTTGGTCTTCCGCAATCGGGGTGGTGGTCGCCTGTCATTTTGCAGCACTGGCATGTGTGATTGAAGCCGCCGTTCAGGTTCTGTATCTCTTCGGCTTCTTTCCTCCTTGGTGATCTTTGTAGCCATTCTGGGAGCTTCCTTTGTTTTGGTACCCATTCGATCACCTGCCCGACCTCGAAGTGGTGGCAGTATCCTTCAGAGTTGCTGTATCTGTACCGTCTTGCCTTGTCTGACTTTTCTTTTCCAGGTCGTTCCGTAGGTAGAGTTTGATCGGCTCTCCTCTAAACCTAAGTCCGTCCCTCAGGACTTGCACAACGTTGTCCGAAACGAAGATCGAGACCGCTCTGTTCCCGTTTCGCGGCGGGACTTGCTGCTCTGTGAGCCTCCTGGCATTCCTGTTGGCGATGTCTCCCGGGTTCTCAGCTCGTAGTTCTCGTTCTACTCTTGAGATTCCCTCGTTGTCCCCGATGTCGAAGATGACCAGTTCTACTAGTCGGCTACAATGTAGGGGGGAGTCTTCCAGTTTCCAAAGGCCAACTGGTATTTACTCAGCTTTTTTCCCGTGCAATCTTCAGGTCCTTCCGGAGGGCTATTCCGTGTACTACGAGACCGTTTTTCGTCCTGGTGGTGGCCTCCGGGATGCCGGTTGGAGTTTCAGGCGGGGAGTAGTCGGTGGGGGGTTGGGCGGGCAGCTGGCGTCGGGGAGTTGGTGGCGCTGGGTGCTGCGGGCCTTTCTGCTGTGTGAGGGGGTGTGATCGTGTCCGCGCTCGATGGTTGGCTTGTCATGGGGGTGCTGGTGGTGGAACCCCGACCAACTGTGCGGAAGCGATTTTGGCTGCCTCCTTGTTGTCGAGTCTCTTCTTGAGGGCGTATGGGTCTTGTGGTGACGCCACTTTTGCCTTTGCGCTTTCTGGTAGGGGCGGTGGCGGGAGTGGCAGCGGCGGGTGGTGGTAGCGTCGTGCTCTCCGGAGACAGCTGCTCCGAGAGCATGGTGACGATGGGGCTGAAGGTGGGGTCCGCGCCTGTCAGCCATCTCGGGAGGGGCCATCCGTATCGCCAGGACTGTTCCATCAACCGGTTTGAGATCTTCCTTGATCCGAAAACCCCACAGGGCGAGGATAACCCCACCCCAGAGCGTTGGCTGGGGGTCACAAATTAGCTCGTGTGTCAGGATTTCCCAGTCCCCTAGATGGGGGGAGCTGAAGAGACGGCCGGCGCCGAAGGAGGGATCCATCAGTAGGAGCTCGACTTCTCATCCCGCATTAGCAAGCCATTACCCTGAAATTGAGATGTTCAGCGTGCACCAAACCTGGTCTACATTCAGACTTGGAAGTCGTCTGTTTACGATGGTGATGGTGGGCGCATTGAAGCTGTGTTTCTGGATACGAGACTAAATTTGTTCGTCCTGCCTCCGACGCGAACAAGGGACATTGATTGTGCACAACAATACCATGATATAAAACAATACCCTTTGTGCACGATCCTTCCAACCCCTTCCTCCAACGCACCCGACCGGATACTTTCGTTCCGCCTCGTGTGCTTCCCACCACTTGCTCCATCCCCAGCACCCCGCCATCCCCATCCTGCACCTTCACACCTCTCCATCATCGCCAACTCCTTCACAGATGCAGCCCAAGATGTGAGTCCACCCTGGGTGCCGTTCCTACTTTCCCTCTCAAACTGCAGTGTCGACGACACCTAGAGTGTTTCGCCTAGAAACACTATGTCCCCCCCCAGCGAAAGCTACATAGATCGAAAGCTCTCAGTTTACTGAGTCTTTGGATCTAATTTTGATTCCAAAGCACCCAACTCCTCAAGTTACCCCTTGGGGTGAAGTTTCGAGGAAATTCTCAGGTCCTCACTCCGATGCACCATTTTTTACTTTCCTTAATAAAGACCCTCGCCATAGCCCATTGGGCGGCACGCGAGTAATGATATAAAAAAAAAAAAAAAAAAAAAAAACTCCGTTGCACCACCCTCAACCGGCGCCAAGACCCAATAGGAGGCCCCGAACCACCACCCTCCCACCAACCAGATACCAAATTGGGAGACCCTAAATGAGACGCTGAGAGAGATGGGTGTCCCATGGGGCGTGGTGATCGCCTCACTGTGGAAACTCAGGGCAAGAAGAGACCATACCTCAATGGAACGCTCGAGCCTCTACATAAGCTTCGACGAGGGCACCACAATGCTGGTATATGAAGGAGTGCCAGACGACCTCGGACTCAACTCCCCCCACCTAAAAGTCCAGAACCCCTCCCTTGGCCCTCAAAAACCAAGCCTTCCACCCCACTAACTACTCCCGATACCACCACCACCTCAAAAGCTAGCATCATAATACACAGTATAGGTCCAAGGAAGGACTTAGGGAAGACAATTGGCTGAGGAAGAAACAAATACTGGTCGATAAAGGGAAAAAGATAAGCTTAGTAGTAGTCTACCTGGAGAAAACTATCGAGGGTAGGAGAGTGAGGCTCGGAGGACGATGGCTGAGAGTGGACCAGTATGAATGGGACAGAGGACGGAAATAGGAAGACAAGGTCCCTGTACACGCTGGCTTTTGGAGGACACTAATTCATACTACTAGTGAGAGTTGTAGGTCTCATACATAGTAATTAGTTCTTTTGTTCTTTCTCATTTATTTCTAATATAATTAAACGTCGCCATAGCCTACAGGGCAGCATGCGAGTACTGATATTAAAAAAAAAAAAAAATAGAAACTGCTCATCACCGGGAAACAGTCCAAATTTACAGGACAATGGATATAGCTCCTGTGAATGAGAATGGCTCTCATGTGGACTCAAATTAAAGCCAGAGCATGGGAGAATATAGTAAATATTATTTTTTGCACATTCTTTTTGCCAACTTATAGCATATGAGTCGTGACAAAATCTGGTATATATCCGACCCTTGTGTTAGATATAACTTTGAGTCATCATGTGTAGAAGCGCTTACCTGAAGTCTTATGTACTGAATATATACTCTACAGCCTACGCTGAGGAGGTGTAGCAGTTCACTTGTTTCACATATTCGATAAAGCATCATTCCGGCGGTCATCTCGCTCGAGCACTATATACCTCTTCACCAAAGCAAACACAAGTTGGAGTGAGTCCCCCAAGAAAAGAACACACCTTGAGGCGACTTCCAGAGTCCTTTGTGCAAATGATACTACGGTTCAACAAGCAGCGATAACAAAAGAGCCTTCATGCGGACATCTTCTTCCGTTCCTCCAACCAAGCAGCTGACACACAGTCCCGATGCTTATCCCAACTTTCTTTAATCCACATCAGTCCGCTTCGCTCCCCCTCCAAATAGCCCTTCTCTTTCTCCAATCGCAAATTCGCCTCTCGAAGCTCCTCCACCTCCGCTATCGCCTTGTCACCCCGTGCCCTCTCCGCTTCCAATGCCTTTTCTAGTTTCCCGTTCTCCAGCTCCCATCGGGCTGTTTCCTTGTGGTACGTGAACCTTTCTAGGTCCCATTTTGCCTTTTCAACCTCCCAACCTGCCTCCCGCTTGGCAAATTCCCATTTCGCACTGTTTGTCTCTGCTTGCAGGGTTGTTAGATCCTGCTCTGCTTTTGCGCACCGCTCTATCTTTTTCTCCTGCTTAATTCCCAACCTCTCTCATATCTCCTTTTCCTTATTCCATGTTTCTTTCTCCTTCTCTCGCAGCTTCTCCCACTCCTCCCTTTCCGCCTTCCCACCCTCTTTCTCCTTCTCTCGCACCTTCTCCCACTCCTCTCTTTCCGCCTTCCAACCCTCTTTTTCCTTCTCTCGTTCATCCTTCTGCTTCTTCCACTCCTCTCTTTCCTCCCTCCATCCTTCTTGCTCCTTCTTTCGTGTCCTTCGTGCCCAGAAATACTGCACTATACATGGTATCATTGTACTTAAACGCCCATTATTAAAGTCGGGATGATGCTTGACATTGCAGAAATGAGCATATCGTTGCTGTTTGTTTCCGCTGCATTTTGCATTACGGTAGTGGTTGCGGGGGGGGTTGCCGCAGGTTGTATATATGTCACTGGGGTGAATTCGTATGCACTTTGCTTATACAGACGATTGGCTTCCTCAATGAGGAAGCTTTTCACCGCTTCCTTCACCGCCTCCTTCACGGCCACGCCACAGTCAGCTTTGGAGCAACAAGCTGGGTCATTTGGGTGTGAGCTGCATGTTGCAGCCTCGCCTCGCAGGAAACTGAACGCCCATGGTCCAGATAAGAAGCCTAAAAGGCAAATGAGACTGAATCGCATAGTGAGAGAGTGTTTTGACCTAATAACGGGATGGGGAGGTGTGAGATGTAAGCCTGCCTCCGGGCTTTGAGGGTTTAGACCCAGGGGCCCTGCCATTTTTTTTTTTTTTTTGTTTTTTTTCATTACTCGCGTGCCGCCCTGTGGGCTATGGCGACAGGGGCCCTGCCATGGCGAATAGCTGCAAGCGGGGTCACGTGAAGGGAAAAAAAAAAGAAAAAAGAGGTGTGAGATGCAGAGAGAAGTTGAGATGAGTGGGAGTGCAGTGTTGGAGAGAGAGTATCAGAGTGAGACTTGAAGAGCCGCGGCTGTTGATTATCAAAAGGGGTGGGGGACACTGCCCTGCCCCTCCCAACTTACCTGACGAGGAAATATGCCACGGACCTGCTGGCACGCCATCTTGGCAGGGCCATAGTCTCCTTGCTCCTTCCATAGACAAATGCCAATATTCGCCAACGCCAACCTACGGCTGACATGACCTCCACCTGAGGTGCACCTGCCTGTTGACCATCCTCATGCTCTGGACTCTCAGCAGAGTTGCAGGCCACTGCATTCAGCGGAAGGGTGCAGGGATTTTCTGCCTCAAGCTTCATGACAAAATTCCCTCTCTCCACGGAGGAGGGCTGTGCTTGTTCCAGCGCGGTAGTGCAATTGTTTACTGCTGTGTACCAGAACGCAAGTTTCATGTCGTAAGAAATAAGGCTGGGTTTTGGGTATTCGCAAGCACGGGAGGAACTCGCAATTTGACAGAGGCGACGAACCCGAGGGACGTCGGTGAACAAGCTCGGCAGGTTATATACCTACCACCCATAGTAACCCAATAGACGCCCCTACGTGGCACGTAAGTAGGGTTAAACTTTCAAACATAGGCTTCCCGCCGCCTCTAGACCACCTTACTACACGTGACTCCGGTTTTTTTAACCTTCTGAGTTCAGTAAGTACTGTCGCAAACCCGTCCTCGAACTGTTGGGAACCTTGGCATTCCAAGATGCTACTGGGGAGGGGGGGGCGCGCACATGATCCGAGGTATGGTATGGGGAGGGGATGTGATTGCTTTGAAAGCGGAGGGTATTTCTTGTGGTGGCCGAGGAAGGCCTATGAAATTTTTTTTTTAAATGACGTAAACCCCGCTTGCAGCGCCAAGCCATGGCACGGTCCCTGGGCACGCCCGGAGACAGGCTTAACAAAGAAATTTCTATCTACTTCTAAAACCTGATTCCAGAAGCTTCCGGACGGGGATGGGTGGAATCGGCGGCGAGAGCTGCAGCGATGGATGCTGAAGGAGTGATAGAGAGTCATGCCAAGCATTTTTGTAACTGTTCTACAGAACTCTAGCCCCACACAGCTGGAAGGTTCTTGGCGGGAGCGCGGTACGGTTCTTGGTACCTTGCTCGGCATAGGCATGATCAATGTTTCTCGTGCAGCTCATTCCCGTTGTACGCATCTCGTCGGGAATTTACATCCTCATCTCGGTTATATGTGCACTCCACAGATCTACCACGCCCACACAAACAGATATGAGTTTGCAGATGTGCGGCGAGCAGCCAACATCCAACTGAGTGATTAAGAAAATGGAACGTTGCAAGAAACGAAATGATTCTTGGGTACGCTTTTGCACTGCAATATTCATGTTTCTTATTTTTTGTGTAACTAAAACTCGCATATACTTCCAACACGCATTACCACAGCTCCAATCAAGACCTCGAAAACGCTCAGAATGATGTAGAGACTGTAGTTTTTTTTTTTTTATTTTTTTTTTTTCCCTTTTCCCTCTCTCCATATCATTGCTCTTGTGCCGCCCTGTGAGCCACCGCATGTAGAGCGTTCATGCAGTAGGAAGGCCTAGGGTCTCGACTTGAACCCCGTCTCGCGTCTTGACGTAAACGTTCAACTCCGGCTTCCACCACAGTGTCCAACTCTTGGATTCCTTCTCCCAGTCCAAGTCCGGTCTCACAAAATCAAAGTCATAGCAGTAGATCAGTTTTGCGATGATTACTCGAATCTCCAAGTACGCCAAACTACAATCCAAGGTGGTGTTAGCAGCCCGCATATGCTTATATTAGCTATAGTATGAGCAGGAACATAGGATGGGGCAACTGACTTTATCCCGATGCATGTTCTTGGCCCTAGCAAGAAAGGCTGGCTAGCGTCCTTCTTGTCATTGAACTTGCACTCTGGCAGCCACCGCTCTGGGATGAACTCATCTGGGTCCTGGAAGTTATCCGGATTATGAGTGACAGCGTATCCATGCACGGAAACCGTTGCCCCAGCAGGAATATAGTGACCATCCACCATTGCACCTGGACTCACTCGTGGCAAGCCAATGGGAATTGGTGGGTAGATTCTCAACCCCTCTTCAATCACCGCATTCAAGTACGGCAGCTGCTGCGTGGTAAGGGAGTTGATATCCCAGTAATTTTGGAAGGAGCTACGAATCTCCTCCTTGAGGCGTTGGTAGACGTTTCGTGTCTTGATAATGTAGTAGGTCAGCCCAGAAAGCAATGTAGACGTAGTTTCACCACCAGCAGGACTATGGCCAAAATTAGTTTGTTTCTCACCCACAGTTTTGAGGAAGCAACTCACATTAGTATTTGTGCATTCGCAGCAAAATCGACTTGCGAGAATTCAGGGTCATCTTTGTTCTCGAGGATATAGTTCATAAAATCTTTCCTGTCTGTCTCCTTGCTCATACGCCTGTTTGAAGATTAGTTTCTTAGGACGCATGTGGGCGTAGAGGAGTGTAACATACTGCTTCACCAATTCTCTGCTATATTCTATATTGCGAGCCCGCACGTTTGTAATTTTCTTTGGGGTGAGCCAGTAGCCTACGTTGACCATGAATGGGTAACGACGGAATACATCCCTAAGGCCCAGAAAGAAGGCGGCATCTAGAATTGTAGATACCCATGGGTGACTGTGTTCTTTTGAATTCAATGTCAGAGGGGCGATCTCTTCAAAAGATCAGTGGCAGGTACATACCATTCTCCAGGCATGCGAACGCTGCGGAATCACCAAATGCCAAGTCACCAACAACATCGAATGTGGTATAAGTGTACCAATCAACCAGGTTGCAGTACTCCCCATCCGGTCCCTTCTGCCTGTTGGCATATCGTTTCCATAGTCTCTGTACAAGCAGGTTGATGTACCTGTCAATAATTGTCTCCTCCTCCTTCAATGCTTTTTCTGAGAATGCGGGCGCGTGCAGCCTTCGAAGTTGGGCATGCTTCGCGACATCTGCCTCATTAATGATATGTGGAAGGGTGAGATGCTTTGAATCCTGGTGGTAAAACCCGGCTTTGATGAAGGTAGGTTTGCCATCGTGATGGCTGTGGATGTCCTTCCATGCCGCTGGTGAGGCGAAGGAAAGTTCATTTTGTGCCACACGAACAACAGAGCCTAAAATTGATAATAAAAATCTAACACAATTCAAACAGGTTCAGAGCGGTACTGACCATATTTCCTATGTGCCTCTTTGTGGTAATCTGCCTGCTTTCCGCTCAGAACAGCTACAGAGAACCATAGCTAACAGGAAAGAAATATCAGAATTAATTCATTACTGGTCCATTCAAAGTCCGAGTCAAGAAAATGCCCACCGGTGAAATAGCCGCCAACTTTGGTCCAGGGAACTTCGCTAGTGGATGGAGATAGAGATTATAGAAACAACGCCATGAAATTAATCCAACGAGTAGCTAGGACAAAGACCAAATTTATTAGCAGTTGTCTAGGCAGCGGGGTGGAGGAAAACTGTAGCATACCCACAGAAGTCCCACCAATAAGGACGACACCAATTCCCACTTCGTCTCAATGGTCCCCAACCCGTCAAGTCGAAACAAAGGGCCGATCAGAGGAAGCATTGTATAGTATAAAAATATATCGACTCGGCTTCCAATCGCTAATGGGGCTAAGGAATGGCAAGTCCTCTTTGCCCTTTATATAGGGTCCGCGGGCAAGTTCTATTATTCTAGGGCTTAAGATGATCCAGGCATCATACCACAACGTTCGCTCTAACTTTTATTTATCGGATCGGTCGGTCTTGCTTTCGAGCCAACATGCTGTAGCGCTAGACGCCTGCCTCGTCGTTCATACAGCGAAGACACGTGCATAACGCAAAGAGGATTAAGGAAGGCGCAAGTGAAGCACCTGACCTTGCTGGCCTTCGCAATAGTGACTGGTTACGCACTGGTGTGGGGTACAGTCTCAACGAGGGATGTCCAAAGCCGCACCGTCACCATCATGGCAACGGGAATTCGGTGCCTAAGGCGGATCCCATTCACGGCTGCATCCACTACCGGGTCGTCAGCAAATTTGGACGCCCGGTTGATCCGAGCATTAAAAGTCGGAGCAGATGACAGCCTTCGTCATTCTGGCCACGTTAGTGTATACAATCAGCGGATTTGCGACATCCTGGTGTATCATCAAACTCAGTTTTTTTTTTTGTCTTGCTCAGTATTCACCTCTTCCGGAGGATTTTTTTTTTTTTTTTTTTTTTTTTTTATTTCACGTGACCCCGCTTGCAGCTGTTCGCCATGGCAGGGCCTCTTCCGGAGGTGAGTACTGAGGAAAAGATGAGTAATCCATGAACCTCGCCATAGCCCATAGGGCGGCATGCGAGTACTGATATGAAAAAAAAAAAAAAAAAAAAAAAAAAAAAAAAAAATCTTCCGGAGGTAATGACGCCTCATTGCTTTCAAAATGGTGCAATATGTTTCACACCAAACTGCTCGCCAGATTAAAGTACACAAGTGGTCCTTGGGTGTGTATATCGTTTGCGCTGCTCCAATACAAAAGGGGAAAATACTTACAGAATTTTTATGCCGAGGAGATACAAGCAATATGACAGCGGCACGCGATTAATGAAATAAAAAAAAAAAAAAAAAAGGCAATATGACAGCTAACGGTCGAATGTCGTTATCCGCTTCACCACTGCCTCGCAACACCCGGAAACGTCCTTCCGAATGTTCCATTTCATGACATGAATTGCATCCTGATTGCCTTATGTAGTACACGCTTGGGTGTAAATGAGCAAATTCAGTGGTACAAAATGTCAGGTGCTGTACTGTTCTGGCTACAGTAGTACAGACTTAATAGGACAGGAGCCCGCACATTGCTGAGCACACGTGCAGCAGCCAGGTGCATAAAGCGATGCAACTTCCGAAGCTGTGCGCAAGGTCTGTGCAAAGGCCTGCGCCAGGCGTATGGCAGGTGTTGGTGAGTTGCTGGCAATGTTATTGTATTCAGATTTCAGAGTACTTCGTGTTTGATGTAATAACCAGCGGATAGGAGAGTACTCGAGATGACCGCCGGAATGGTGCTTTATCAAATATGTGAAGCAACTGAACTAGCGTAGGACACGACCCACAGGTCTCAGAACAGGCCGCAAATAACCCCATAGAGGTATTGCATACTACCCCCCTCTTCCGCCACTTCTCAGCAGTGTTCAATCTGTCTTGCATTATCTTCGTCCTCCCTTTCCAATCGCACCAGTGTCCCCATGTCCAGAATTCCATCGTTGATGCCATCGCTGCGAGTAAAAATTATTTCCCCCCATATTTCAATAGGAGAGGTTCCCTGCGGGCTCTTCTCCGCCCTTGCAACTACTTGTCTCTCGTCACTCAGCTCTCCGATCATCAACGCTCAGGTGAGCTCCGAATGTGGCAAGCGGAGGTGGGAGCGGATAAGCGGCTGAGCGTGCCAGAGCACAGTCATTGATGACGTTCCGCATTGTGGGTATTTTACTTCTTGCGGAAATATCTATTGTAAATTCGCTATGAGAATCCTCAATGAACGCGAACAGGTGCCGTGGTCGAGAGGAGGGTAGGAACGGGGCCCAATGTAGACTCACATCTTCTCCTACATCTAGTGAGCGGCACGAGCTAGCTCGAGCCGAGCTGGAGGGTGAGCTCGAGCCAGCTCGTGAGTAAGTGAGCTCGGCTCGAGCCGAGCTCGTCAAATAGAAGGTGGGCTCGAGCTAGCGAGCCTTGATTACATGATATTAGTAACTAATCTAAACTATTCTACAGCTTCATCCTCATCACCGCTATCCGCTAAATTCAGTAGCACATGATAGCACTCATAGTCTCACCTTCCATTCTGTTTCGACGTGTATTAAGAACTTCACCTACCTGTAGTAGATTGTCAGCTTAGCTAGAGATAGTATTATGTTGAAATACTTACCTGTGAGAATATCTGTTCGGAGGGAATAGAAGAGGCAGGTATTGCTGAATAATCTCGTGCCATGCGGGCTAGATTTGATGACATCCAGCTCGAACTTTGGGGTTGCACATTGGAGGAGCTCTAGAAATAATGCCTTTTCTGCTAGTTTGATTGGTGAATTTGTTGAGATAAGAAAGCAGCAAAGAAGTGTTTTGGAAAAGCCCTCTGGTTTAGCTCACTTTGTTGGAACCATCATGTCGAATGGTATTCGTCGCTTCCATTCTGTGGTGTTACTAGTTGACGCGAAAGTGGAACTGATGCATGTGACTTCCAAAAATGGGATGGATGTGGTTGTTGTATCGCTTTTGACTTGCCAAGTCTTTGGAACAATGCATACATAAATTTTCGTGCTCATTATCTGATATTTTTCGCCACAAAATCATACATCTTGTATACAGGTAACTGATAAGAGTTCAAAACAGTATGCTGATCTTTAACTGAAGAATATCGGCCAGCTAGGCTGGCAAGAAAGGTATCACAAATTGATGTAGAATTGGTTGTCATATTGATAAATTGCTAATGTAGTATAAGAAACAAGAATCTTGACGTGTAGTATGAGGATTAAGGGTCTCGAAGCATAGTATGAGTCTCGAAGTCTTAATATTAGGTAGTAGTAAAGAGAAAAGAATTTCAAGAGGATAGAGAGAATAGAGAGGCCTAATATACACTCTTTCAACATGCAACTTACCTTCTAAAGACCTTGAGAGATATTAAACATAAAAGACTTGATATAGGTCTATGTAATTGAACCACTTTTGATATTTATAGAAGTTGTTGGCAGGTCGGAATGAGCTCCGAGTCTCTAATTTATTACCATGTTAGGTATTTACAGTTTATGAAACCCTGCGCTGGCTAAGCATTTTAGCGAGCCGTCAAGAGAAACACTGCGGCATGCGAGTAATAATATAAAAAAAAAAAAAAAAAAAAAAAAAGAGAAACACTAGTGTGATCTTGGCTGTCTCAAGCTCGAGCCAGTGCCGCTCACTACCTACATGTGTGGAGTGGTAATGAAGAGCCATTGAAGTTTTGCAGAAATGGATTCATGATAAAGAGAGAACAGGAGTGTGCAGGATGGGGATGGCAGGGTGCTGGGGATGGAGCAAGTGGGTGGGCACAAGAGGCGGAATGACAGGATCCAGTCGGGTGTGTTGGAGGAAGGATCGTGCACAATGGGTATTGTTTAATATAATGCTATTGTTGTACACAATCAATAGACCTTGTTCTGCACAGTGCGGAATAAGGCAATTTGCAGACGTCGGAGGCCGAATGCACACCCTCAATGCAACTAACTTCACTATCGAAAAAATAAACTACATCCAAGTCTGAACGTAGATCAGGTTTGATGCACGCCAGAAATCTCAATTTCAGGGTAATGGCGTGGATGGCTTTTTTTTTTTTTTTTTAATTTCATTACTCGCATGCCGCCTAGCAGGCTATGGCGAGTGGATGGCATTATGAGTCTAGCTCGCACATGTCGGCGCCGGCCATCTCTTCAGCTCCCCCATCAAGGGGCTGCCGGGCCCAACCATCCGCTACATCCCTCCATCCAAGTGCTTACTACACAACACCACAGCTCGTCGCTGCGGCCCTGCAAAACGTTCCTCTACAACATTTATACAGAGCTATTCGGAACTTAGCGTTAGCCTGCAAGTGGGTAGCCTAGCCCGTTGCGGTATGAGCGGGTCAGGGGGTACGGCCGACCATTGCTCACCAGCCGTGGGTCCTCTGCTGGAAGGTCACTGGGCAATTTGCCTCAAAGGGATATTTTGGTTGTACTGCGTGGTGCCGAATTGAGTGGATCTGCAAGTGTGAATGTACAAGCAAGGCAAGAACAACTGATGTTTGTATGTATTAAATATAGTAGAAGGTGGTCAGTAAGAACGTAAAGGCAAGGGACGTAAAGAATAAGTGAAAGTAAAGGAGACCTGAAGACAGGAAGAACTAAACCATAGAATAAAGAACTAGATGTGTAGGAAGGAACTGGATTGCTGAGAACGAAGAGCTGTTCGGGATCACCGCCTCTTATGCCACTAGCTGACCAGATATCCATTTCTAATCACACTTCCTTCCAGCCTTACCCACATTCCCAGTATTCGCTTACTGTACAACGCTCGTGACCTGCGACTTCTTTGAACCCAGCGCCAGCGTGGTTATAGCAGTTAGGCGCCGCCGCCTACCACAGCGGGTCCTTAAAGCATCTCTTGGCATGGCTACCATGATCTGCCCGGCACTATTGGAGAGGGAATGGTGCAACAGACCTTCCAGCCCGGAGACAGACACTACGGAAACAACACAGCGTGGCCACAACATACATCAACTTCAAGTGAAGCAGAGAAATAATACAATAGAAGCCAATAGCCCAAGAGGAAAATTTTGGGTACAGAACAGTAGGAAGTACATGAAAATCTGAATTCCGTGAACGAAACGCGGCACTTGGAATCTCAGTACCCGTACATTCTTTTTTTTTTTTTTTTAGGTGGTTCATCATTTGTATGCAGCCCTGCTGGGTCATGATAGGAGCTATGGCGTGGCTACCTACAAACAAACACAATTAATGACCATATAGTATGCAGCAATAGACTCTCAACACATTCCACCAACTCCAGCTCCCAACACAAAAATCTAACTGACCTCCACCAGTGTCACTACTAAAAAAGCCAGACAATGTCCATCGCTTCCCAATCCAAGAAAGCTGAAAACGGATTCAGTGTCAAATCCCCCAAGCAGAATATATCCAACATCATCTTTGAAATCCAACACCATCCCAGAATAAAATTGGCGGTGCAATTGTAGTGCATAATACCGCATTAACAACTTTTTTTTTTTTTTTTTTAATATAATTACTCGCGTGCCCCCCTGAGGGCTATGGCGAGAGAGCATCAACAAGAAAAGGGTGGCAGGTAAAGAAGACTAGCGCGATTGTTATATCCCAGGTGGGGGAGGTGCAATCAGATAGTCAAAACCCAGTGAAGGTGAAGGTGCCAGGAAAATAGTTTCACTCGTGTTTATATGGGTGGGATAGAATGAAGGTGGACGAGAACTGATATGACTGCTTGGTTTTCTGTTTGGATTATGTATTGGGTATCTTGAACACCACTTTCTCAACATTTAACGAAGCACACTGCCCGCATCTCAAATGCTCCCTCTCAAGAAAAACCATCACTTTTGCACAAAAAGAGCACTTCGCCAGATACCAGTTCTCTGACTCATCTTTCACCAGATGCCGATGCTCTGTGTGGGAGACGAAGCTTCCTGCGGTCGGATACCATGCGTTCTTGCATTTTGGGCAGTGAAAAGCAGCAGTACCGAGCGTATCGCAGCTCCTGCACTGGCGGCGCAACTCCTTTATGTCTCCAGAGATCCCAGGCTTGTTACTTGCATCCCTAGTGGACATTCTGCAGACCTCCACAATCACCTCGGGAGAAGCAATTGCCAGGTCCAGGAACTCAGGAAGCACGCACACGTCAGGGAGCTCCAAGGCAAGGTATTGCGTTATATGCTCAATTAGTGGCTCTTTCAAGCTGGGCAAATTTCCAATTGCATATTGTGCAGCAACCAGCACGCTTGATAGTGTAGCCTTATCACCAGGCATTTTTACTATGAGTGATGTTTTAACTTTGGCAAAAGTTTGGTTCTTAAGTGCTGGGATGTTGAACCTGTCACCAAGGACGTAAAGCTTTATGTGTGCAAGGAGTGCTGTTATTGGGTCTGAGTCGGAGGGCCTAGTTCATGGATCCTCACATTAGCGATGTCAAAAGAGGGAACAAAAAATTATGTGCTACTGTGGCCACTCACACACTGTATTCTCCCACATATGCCCATTTCAAAAACGTTCTCACAGTTTCCTTATCCACATCCCGCAGGATCAACTCCCCTTCCAGTCCCTCACGCATCTCATTGTGGACGTGCTTCAACAATTCAGGAGATACGGATGCAAGAAGCTCTTTGTGCACATAAAAGATGGCAGCACTCGATTCTTGAACAGATGGCTTTGAGCCACCTGCATCCATTGCGGTTGGGCAAGTGAGATTTGAAGCAACACCAGCATCCACATTGGGGCCAGGTACAATGACCTTAAACAGTCCGCTTTCGAGGATAACTGGGTCAAATCCACTCATTTAGCAGGAAGCTAGCTGTCTGCAGTTCTGGGATGCGAAGGTGTGGAGAAGAGGGGAGGGGGGAGAGGTGGAGAGATATAGGGGAGCCTCCCTGATGCAGAAACCGGAAGAACTGTTCAAAAGTTTCTGGAATCAGGTTTCTAGAAGGGGAGAGGGGGGGCTGGAACGGGGATGTGTATATAGAAGTTTCTTTGTTAAGCCTGTCTCCGGGCTTTGAGGGCTTGCCCAGGGACCCTGCCATGGCTTGGCGCTGCAAGCGGGGTTACGTGATGCAAAAAAAAAAAAAAAAAAAACTAGCTGTCTGCAGGACGGCCTGCGCACGGTTAGCGGGACAGTGAACTGCTACGCACTTAGTGAAACAGAAACTTACAACGTACACAAGAAATATAACTTGTGGTGGGAGTAGCTGGTGTAGATGAGTCATGAGTTCTTCTGCTGTATCGATATATCTCAAAATCAACTATAGATTTTGTCGATCGCTAGTGAAGTTACTAATTTTGGCAACTGCGGGGCAGTTTAATTTAGCCACTTCTGATCGCTAGTGCTTAGGCCTCCAGCCGCATGTACAGAATTTCTACTAGTATAAGCAACCAGCGCAAGCTGAACAAAACCGGTGGATAGAGTACCATATGTAGAAAAAAGCATATAATATCAGGAAAAAAACAATAAAAATAACACTAAAAAGGCAACATACTTAAGGATGTTTCAACATACCTCACATAAAGGCCAAAATGAGGAATAGGCCTACAGCTCTCATTCTCCAGTTGGCAGGCCACTTTTTTTTTTTTTTTTTTTTTTTTTGTAATATCGCATAATCCCGCTTGCAGCTATTCGTCATGGCAGGGCAGCCAGGCATGATCCCGAGCGA
Source organism: Kalaharituber pfeilii (assembly GCA_015179045.1). Classification (NCBI taxonomy): domain Eukaryota; kingdom Fungi; phylum Ascomycota; class Pezizomycetes; order Pezizales; family Pezizaceae; genus Kalaharituber; species Kalaharituber pfeilii. The sequence goes on along the minus strand of WHUZ01000062.1, from coordinate 90,900 downwards.
AATATAACTGAGAACCCTGGTTAAAGGTGAGTCCGGAAAAGCGTATCTACCTGCATTTAATCAACGGGTGAATAATGATATATTAATAAAGGACCTCTTAGTTAACTTTCGGCTGCCGTGGTTGTATGTTCCTCCTCAATATGGGACCACCTGCTGTGTGTGCGGTAATTGCATAGACACATACGACAGCATGCATGGTAATATAAATGTTACTCACATCCATGTACTTGATATGTGTTGGTCCTTGCTCGAAGGATGTGGTACATGCTTTGGCTTTGTTGCACGCTGAGCAGTAAACGGGGCAATCGCACGGGTACTATCAGAAGCTCCCTCAAACAAGAATTGGTGGAGAGCAATTGCAAGTACTCTGGATAGGTGTCGTGCACTTGCAATTATATACTTGCAATTATATATGTCCAATTGTTGCACGTGTTGGTATGCAATCCTATATGGAAGGTATACTTATTGTATTGCACCGGAAGCGCGAGGTGCTGGCACACCTTTGTATTCACACACTGAGCCCAGTTCGGACAATAAACTTCCTGCAACTAGGTTTCCATGATCGGAATTTTCGATTTTCTTCAGAAATAGACCATCAGTGCGTAAAACCATCATCAGGCAGCGCTAGCCAGCCACGATCGCAGCTATCCAAAACTTATAGAACATTGAGTTCAGCTTGCGCCTTGTTACTAATGTATAGTATGTGTTCTTGTCTTCTTAAGAAATCTGATCTCTTGAGTGCGGCTCTGTCTCTTAGGAATTATATAAGCCTCTCAGACGACATATTACCGGCTGAACAGAAAGATGGCCACAGCGACGTAAGGGCTCCCTTATTATAAATTCGTCGACCAAAATTATTGGTGAGTGGGGAAGGTATGGAATTGGAGAGCCATGTCGAAAAGGGTGAGTATCATTACTCGTCATGCCGCCCTGTGGGCTACGGCGAGAAAGCCACATAGAAAATTAGGGGAAAGAAAAGGAAATAGCAAACCGCCGAACTCGTAACAAAAATCAAACCAAGACATGAAGATACTCCGCGCCTGTCTCTGCGTCCAACTAAGTAACCCCGCCAGGGCGTCCCCTCCCCTCTCCTCTGCGTTCGGGGGGCGATGCCCCGCTTCTAGCACCTGAGTAACTGCAGCTGCTCGCCATGCAGGATAACTGTTGGAGATACATGTATGTTAATTTTATAAGCAAATATAACCTGTCATTTCCAACCCAACCATCTCTAGCGAATTCGTTAGCACATGAACCCGGAAAAGAATGTATACTAAGTCAGATACCTCGTGGTAACGACGACGGAAGGGGTAAAGGTAAGCTTGGCATGGAAGGCTGCACGTGAGGCCATACCATATGTATATAGACTAATAGTCTTTCTGTACTGTAGTACATACAATCAACCTTCTCTTCTCTTCTTTTCGCTTTCGCAATCGCATTCGCATTTGGTCGTACGTTCGTTTCGCCAGTTCTCACCGCTCCGGTCCATCGAAAGGCAGTAGTGGATACTATCTGTCTATCTTACAACATTTCAAGTACTTTACGGAATTTTTTGTTGTTAACCTCGCCATAGCCCTTATGCCAGTGGAAAAAAAAAAAAGAAAGAAAGAAAGAAAGGAAAAGAAAAAAAAAAACAAATTTCACGGAATTCAGTTTTCGATACACTTCCTGCTATATTCTTAAGACCCGAAAAAAGCTTATACAGCTCTCTCGAGATCTTTTGATGCACAAAATCCGCATTCCAAATGCACCCCCTCAAGAAAAACCTTCAATTTTTCACAGAAAATGCACTTCGCCAGATACCAGCTCCTCTTTGACTCATCTACCAGATGCTCATGCTCTGTGTACGCAACGAAGCTTCCTGCGAGCGGATACCACGCCAGCGCGCAGTTTAGGCAACGAAGGGCGGCAGTCTCGATTCTACGGCAGTTGCAGCACCGGCGGCGTAACTCATCTATGTCTCCAGAGATTCTGGAAGTGGTTACATCTGCTTTTGGTTTAGTGCTGCTTATATCCCTAGTCGATGCTCTGCAGACCTCCACAATTGCCTCCGGACAACTATTTGCAAGGTCCAGGAACTCAGGAAGCTCACATACGTCAGGCAGCACATGGGCAAGGTATTGTATGACATATGCAACCAGTGGCTCTTTGGAACTTGGCAAATTCCCAATTGCAAACTGCAAGGCAGTCAGCATTTTTGAGGCACTCTGCTCCGCAGGGTCATCGCTGCCTTGTGGACTGACTTGAATTGATGATTCTGTAGCCTTGTCCCCCGATGCTGTTGCCATAAGTGATGTAACTTTGGCAAAACTTTGTTCCTTGAGAGCTGGGATATTGAAGCGATCACCAAATACATACAGCTTTATATGAGCGAGGAGTGTGCCCATGTAATCCAAGTCGGGGGGACTAGTTCATGGATTCTGACATTAGCATCAAAAAAGGAAGCAAAAGTTTTCTGTACTGTGGTCACTTACAAACTGTATGCCCCCACATATGCCCAGCTCAAAAATGTTTGCACAGTCTCCTTATCCACATCTCGAAGAATCATCTCCCCTTCCAATCCCTCTCGCATCTCATTGTGGACATGCTTCAGCAATTCAGGGGATGCAGACGCAAGAACCAATTTGTGCACGTAAAAGATGGAGGCGTGCGTCTTTTGGATAGACACTTTCGAGCAACCTGAATCCACTCCAGTAGCGCAAGAGGCATCTGACGTAGCACCAGCATCCTCATTGGTGTCCGGCACAATGACTTTAAACAGTCCGCTTTCCAGGATAACTGGGTTAAATCCACCCATTGAGCAGGAAGCTTGCTGTTGGATAGGTAGCGGAGTTCGATAAGGCAACATGGACTGGCAGGGTCGAACTAGATTCCTGCTTCCACAGGAGTGGCAATTCATATTCGCCCTCTCAAGAAAAATATTCAACTTGCCACAACCTGGGCATTTCGACAGATACCAGTTCCTTTTCAACTTTTCTACTATGTGTGGATGCTCCTTGTACGTGATGAAACTTTCAGGAGATGGCTGCCACTGGTGCCGGCAATCTGCGCATGAGCATGTAAAATTCACAACTGTGGTTACACCACAGGTGCTGCAAGTGCGAATTAACTCATCTGTGCCCCCAGAGCTCCAGGGCCAAGTTACACGGGGTTGCTTGCTGGAAACTTTGCAGATCTCTACAATTGCCTCCGGGCAACTATTTGCAAGGTTCAGGAACTCAGGAAGCTCACATAGGTCAGGAAGCGCCTGGGTCAGGTGTTGTATGATATGTAAAACCAGTGGTTCTTTCAAACTTTGCAAGCTCTCAATCGCGTATTGCATGGCAATCAGGATCTTTGCAGCCCTTTGCTCTGCCCGGTGGAAATCGCTGGCTTGTGTACCGATCTGAACTAGCGATTCTGTAACTTTGGCAAAACTTCGCTCCTTCAGAGCTGGGATGTTGAACCTGTTGCAAAATACATAAACCTTTATGTGAGCAAGGAGTGCCGTCATCAAGTCTGAGTCAGTGGGGCTGGTTCATGGATTCCCGCATTAGCAACAGCAAGCGAAACAGTTATGACCATGCCACTTACACACTGTATTGCCTCACATATGCCCACTTCAAGAAGGTTTGCATAGTTCCCAAATCTACTCCCTGCAGTTTGATTTCCCCTTCAACTTCTTCTCTCATTTCCTCGATGTGCTTCAAGAATTCAGGGGATATGGAGGCAAGAGCCGCTTTGTGCACACAAACAAAAGGCGTCACTTCATCTGATCCCTCAAATGAAATTGCATTCACTCTGGCCCTAACAGTATTGGGGTGTGAAGTAGCGGTAACATCCACATTGGCATCTGGCAGCATGATTTTGAACACCCCGCTTTGGAGGAGCGTGGGGTCAAATTCGCTCATGGAGGAGGGATCTTGCAGTGGGAGGAGCGCCTGCGGATATATAACTTGGAACGGGCTGAGTTGAGCGTCAGCATAGGCTCACCAATAACAGCACTATTTATGCATTTCGTAATTTGAACAGTTTATCCACATAGTTGAACAGAATAGTTAAGGACAACGTACCCAAGATAGATGATCCGTGGTAGAAGCAAGGCGTGTAGATATGTATTGTGAGTTTTTCTTCTATATTGATAGCAACTAATATAGAAAGGTTATTAATTGATACGGTGAGTGTTCTAATTTTGGAATTTGCGGGGCATTCTAGCCACGCCTTGTGGCTAGTGCCTAGGCCTTCAGTGCATGTGAACGTTTTCCCACGGCCAATCAACAAGCTAGCACAAGTTTTTCAGCGAAAGTGGTAAATGGAGAGTTCCCATAAGGATAAAAAATGTAAAATACAAGAATATGAAAAAAAAAATGAACCGGAGACGAAGGCAGCACAGTAAAGAGGTTTCGTTATGCCTCACAAAATGAAGGCGAAAATGAGGAACCGCCCCATTACCGTCACTCTCGAATTGCCAGGAAACGGAACTTGCCACATGATCTCAAGCGAAATACAACCGAGAACGCTTCTGAATGTCGCTTCAAAAGCACCTGTCTACCTGCACCCAATCAAATGGTGTCTATGTATTTTTCAGTGCAAATCATGAGCTAAGGCTAATCAACGACCTCTTAGTTAATCTTCGGCTGGTCTCCAGAGAGCATGCATATGTAACGTAAATGCTACCTACATATATATACTACATGTTCCTTGGTCTATGCTCGAAATGCAGTGCCTACTTTGCGCTGTTCTGGCCTACCGACGAACATTGCGGTTCGCGAACCGGCCAGACCCATTCGCGAATAGGCCAATTCGTCGGTGGGCTGGCCGATTCGCGAATGGACCAGCCCACCCGCGAACAATTTTTTTTTGCAAGTAGCACTAGGTACCTCTATGTGCTGGTAGTAATAAGTATAGAGAAATGTGATGCTACCAAGGATAATTGATAAGCCAGTTACTGTGTGCTTGCACAGCCCCATTGCCACTGACAGGTTGCAACTTGCAAGTTGCCACTTGAAAGTTGCTGTCGGTAATGTTAATAATGACTCCCAAGTTGCTACTTCCTACCCACATGCTAGAGGATAATAAAGACAACATAATTAAAAATTTGCTGCGCTTCTTCTAACACTGCTGTAGTAAAGAATATAGATTTGTTATCATAGCTAATTCTTATTTATAGAATCACTATAAAAACATTAGTAAATAGACTTCTAGTATTCTTCTTGCTCTAAGTAAAATTTTGGAGTTATCTTCTTAGGTAGAGATATCCGGATTTCTCCGCCGTTTCTAGTAATATCTTGTGGTGGTAACAAGGGTTGTGTTGTTGCCAAGAATTAGAATTTGGTGGTTGTATTGCCAGAAATGGCACTTCCAAGAATCCTTGCAAGCGCCAAGCATCCACTTCCGGCTCGTACTGGAGCCATTTCCCTCCTACCGTAATCTCACTCTCGCTGGTATTGAATCTGCTCCGGGTATACTTTGCTCCTCTAGATATCACAACTGAGTTGGTGATTTTCTCCTCAACCCCCTTTATGATGTATCTAAGGCCCAATTCATATGTGACTAAATGATGGACATCCTGGAACGGGCGGGGCGATAGAGGATTAGTTCACCTTTTCTCCTTTTGTATTTTTCATACTGGCGGATCTACTTAGACCCCCGAAATGCGACCAGAAGGACAAAGACATACTGATGGTCATCCTGGAATGGGCGGGGCGATAGAGGATTAGTTCGCCTTTTCTCCTTTTATATTTTCATACTGGCGGTGTGGTGGTAACCACGGTACCGATGGAAAGAATAAGGCCATACGCGGGCCGGAGCGGTACTCAGCGGTAGGGCCACATGACGACACATGCATGGGATAAGGAAGAAAGTTACATTTAAGAAGCGAGATGTGGATGTATAGGCTCAGTTGGAAGGCGAAGGTGGTCTATAAATTGTATGTAGATAGGACTGTGGAAGCAAGCAAGCAGCAACGGACATGGATACAGACATACACGGAGATATACAGACATGGACAGATATGGACACGCACAGACAAGACAATTGAAGACTCTTTTCTTGACATTTGATTATTGAGACCGCCCTTGAGGCTTCGTTCCGCCAGCTCTAGATACCGGTACCCGTGCGAAACAGTGGATGCTGTTGAGCCGTCATCACAGCGGATAACGGGACCATTTCATTTTCCTATTACATCTCTCATTCTCCTTTCATGTAACTAAATTGCCATAACCCATAGGGCCGCAAGCGATAAATGATATTAAAAAAAAAAAAAAAAAAAAAAAAAGGGCCCAATTCATGACTCATGCGCTGGCCCACTGACGAACATTCCCCCACCACCAACTATGAGGCTCAGCCATATCACGTGTCTAGACACGGAGCCGGAGGAAACAATACAGACAGCCCCGGCACAAACACAGAAGAAGAGGAAGAGAAAAGACGGGAAAAAAGTTTCCTCTTCCCCGGCGGCACTCCCAGCTGCCCCCACCACATCGACCCCTGACCCACAGACGAACCCCGGGCCCCGCCCCCGCACCCGACCCCAGACATCACCTCCGCGCCCCAGAACCAGATCTCCGACCAGCAACTACGGCATTGTCCTTCACGGCATTGCATTGAGAAAAGACCTAGACAAGGTTAGGAGACGGCTGGAGACAGCAAACAAGGAAATAGGCCAAACGAGAGGAATCAGGTGGTTAAGAAAAAAGGCAATGCTAGCGGAGGAAGGCAAAAAGACGAGCTCCGTGGTACTATACCTGGAGACACAGATAGACGTCGAGAAAGTTAAACTCGGGGGAAGATGGTTGCGAGCGGAGGTCTACGAGCCGAACAGAGGAAGGAAATAGGAAGGCTTGGTAGACCCCTCCTACACCCGCATCACGGAGGACTAGCGGGCAATACCTGTACTTAAAGTTCATCATCTTTTTTCTTTTAGATATAACACGTTCTCTACAATATATAAACCTCGCCATAGCCCATTGGGCGGCATGCGAGTAATGAAATAAAAAAAAAAAAAAAAAAAAAAACTGACGAACATTGTGGTTCGCTAAACTGGGCATATATATACATAGAGGTACATAGAGGTACATTCATGTTCGCCGCTAGGCCAGGTTTCGTGGCTGGGCTGGCCCCGTGAAAAACACCATATGTTTTTCACAGGGCTGGCCGGTTCGCGAACCGGAAAATGTTCGCCGGTGGGCCAGAACAGCGCTTAACGGGCCCTGGGTAGTATCACAAGTTCTCTTCTACACGAGTGAAAGTAACAGGAATTGTGAGCATTGTGTTTAATTAGTTGGATGCCATAAAGGCCCAATTGTGGGACGTACTGGTATCCAACTCGATAGGAAAGGCATGCTCACTATACCTCATCGGAACCTTATGTTGCTGGTATGCTTTTCTATTCACCCTGTGCCAAATTCAGTGAGGTATTAAGTTTCTAGGACTACATTTCCATTACTGGAATTTTCTCCTTCTACAGAAATAGACCATCGGTGCTCCAGTCACCATCAAGCGGTTGTAGGGAGATGCGGAATATTAAGATAAAACCCGTGCCTTGTTATGTACGTACATGTTTCTGACCTCTCGGGAGCTGTCGGTCACTTGAGGAAATATTTTAGATCACATAATACAGGCGCAACAAACAGGTCCAGCGATAAGCACTCCCTCATTATCAATTCACCAAAAACATTCTGGGTGAGGCAGCAGGGTGTTACCATTGAATTTACAAGCCTCGACAACAATGGAGTCAGTAAATCTAGGAGAACGTACGTAAATGTGTTCAGTCGCAGTACACCTCTGCACGGGCTACAAAGCCGATGACTATAACGGTGACCGTTATCGTTGTGGCAGGTCAATACCAGCGCAATGCAGCCGATTCGTAAGAGAATGATGGTTAGTGCAGCCCAACGTGCATAAAATGACGGCAGACACAGCTCTGTCCTAGTCTTTCATACTGATCCGTATGTAATACGTTTTTTTCCTTAATCAGGTGCTCTTTTTCGGGCGGGAGGGTGGGGTTCCTCACTCATATCCAGGTCTCCTTGCCACTTTCAGTATTGGTGAAGAAAAACAAAGGAACTATGTTCTCCGCTTCGAAAAAATGCTGCCGCTTCTCTGCAATATACGTAAAGGAATGATTTAGTATTGCCGCATATATAGATGCTCTCAAGTTCATAGTACAAATACATAACCAGTCACCATACCCACGCCATCTATCTCAACGCAATCCCTTGCTGCATCAACCGGACAAAGGTTTATGACCAGTCAAATTTCACTATATGACCTTTGCTTGCATCAATCTTCCATGTTTTCTATAGCCCTTTCCCAAAACTCACCCTATTCGCCGGGTTGAACTAGATTTCCGCTTCCACAAGAGTGGCATCTCAAAGCATTAGACGTATCAACCCTCTCACAACCTGGGCACTTCGCCAAAATCCACCTCGGCGCCGACGTCGATACGATATGCGGAAACTCTTTGTACGAGGTGAAGCTCCCAGGGGACGGCTGCCAATAGTGGAAGCAACCTCCCCACCTGCATTCAAGATCTGCAACTGAGGTTACACCACAGCCCCTGCAAGTGCGAATCAATACATCTGGGTCTCCAGTGCTCCCAGACCCGGTTACTCCGGATTTCTTACTGGAAGCTTTACAAATCTCCACAATCGCCTCCGGACAACTATTTGCAAGGTCGAGAAACTCAGGAAGCTCACAGAGGTCAGGGAGCACCTGCCCAAGGTATTGTATTATATATACGACCAGTGGTTCTTTCAGACTGGGCAACGTCTCAATTGCATAATGTGCTGCAACCAGGAGCTTTGCAGTGCGAAGGTGCACATCACTGCTTTGCGTACCGGGACGAACTAGTGTTGCTTTAACATTGGCAAAACTTTGTTCCTTTAGAGCTGAGATGTTGAACCTGTCACTGAATATGTACAACTTTATGTGAGTGAGGAGTGCTGTCATTAGGTCCCAGTCAGCAGGACTAGTTCACAGATTCCCATGTTAGAAACAGCACACATATATGGAGGGAGACCTTCATAGCCATGTCACTCACACACTGTATTCATTCAAATATGCCCACTTTAGAAATGCTTGCATAGTCCCCATGTCCACCTCCCGCAATCTCATCTCCCCTTCCAGTCCTTCTCTCATCTCGTTTTCAATGTGCTTCAGGAATTCAGGTGATATGGAGGCAAGAATCCCCTTGTGCACGTAAAAGACAGGCATCGTTTCGACAGATTCATTGGATGAATCTGCATTCCCTCTGGCTGTGGAAGTGTTGGGATGCGAAGTAGTGGCAACATCCACATTGGCATCCGGCAGGATGATTGTGAACACTTTGGTTTGGAGGACAGTTGGGTCAAATTCGCGCATGGATGATGGATCTTGCAGTGAAACGAGGACTTGCGGAAAGGGGCTTGTAACGGGTTGAGCTGATACGTCAGTATCGACTCACCAACGATGGCTTCATGCATTTTGCCATTAAACTCAACAATTTTGTCCACTTACCTGAACGGAAAGGGTAAGTATAACGTACACAAGAGAGATGATCTATGGTGGGAGAGGGGGTGTAATGCTGAGCGATGTTTACTTGCTAACGTTGATTAAGGCACAATTTTTAGCTTGTATGCGGGGTTATGTGAACAAAAAGAAAAAAAAAAATAGCAGAGAGAGAGCGCATAGGTGCATGTTTCTAATTTTGGCAGTTGTCAGGCCTTTTCGCGACACATTGTGGCTAATGCCTAGGCCTCCAGCTGCATGTGAAGGTTTCCTAATAGGGTTAGACGCTAATACATGCTTTTTTCAACGAAACAGGTGGATATAGAGTTTCCTTATATAGCAAGAAAAAGAAAAATATAACAATACAAAAATATAAAAAAAAAATGGCTGCATAGTAATTTTTTTTTTTTTTTTTTTTTTGTCACGTGACCCCGCGTGCAGCTGTTCGCCATGGCAGGGCCAGCATAGTAAGGATGGTTTATCATGCCTCGCAAAATAAACGCAAATCCTTACCACCTTCAGTAGTGGCAAAGAAAAATGCTTTTATGAAATAAATGTTGTACGATCGATGGTTTATGTAAGGTTACGAACAGATATAGAAGAAATATCTATGCATTATTATATAAATAATCAGTTCACGATAACAAATCCAACAAGTTATTAGCACATTAACTCAGAAACAAAGATGATCTACTAAGTCTGGCACGTTCCAAGTACTGGACTGCCTTTCTTGATACTCAATGTGTCATTCATTCCGTGCTGTTCTTCGCCCGAAGAATCAACCCTGCCACATCTCTCTCGAAATCTTTCTATCAACAGCGTCCGCATTTCAGATTCGCCCCTCAAAATGTTCTGCATTCTTGCACGAAACGGTTATATACCAGTTCTTATCCAAAGAATCTACCGTCTTTTTAATAGCATTACTTGCCTACAGCCCCAAGGCCTATGACGAGATTGAATACAAAAGAAGGAGAAGGAAAAACAAAAGCTACCCATGACCTACGTTCCTTGCTGGTTACGTAGGCAGAGACAAGAAGAAAATCAACCACAAGAACAAAGACAAACCACAAGAACAAAGTCGTAACCCATGATCCTCTGTAGTGATAGGGGCAAATTAAAGAACACAATAACTCAGCAAGTGGGGTGATGCCCATCTACCAGTCGCCAATGTTCTGTGGAAGCGACGAAGATGGCATCTGTGGGACACTGGCAGGATTTGGAGGACAAAATGGTTGGGGGGGGATCAAGCAATAAAGGGGCCACTAGAGTAATAGGAGGGGGATCCTTTGACGGAAAAACTATAATGGCTTTGGAAATTGTAGTTTGTTTATCTCCTTTGCTCACATAATCAATGCCGCACATGAGTAATGATATAAATAAGACAATAAATAAATCACTGAAGACGGTTTTCATAAGGCCCTGTATGTTGGGCAACCAAAAGCGGCGTCCATTTCTACCACAGGCACGGCATCGGTGCCACAACTCACCAGGGTATCCAAAGTTCCTGTCCCCGGGCGCAGCTTTAGTGGACGCTTTGCAGACTTCCACAAGTGCCTCCGGACAACACACAGCAAATTTCTGGAACTCAGGAAGCTCACATAGGTCAGGGAGCACACAGAAAAGGTGTTGTATTATATGTGTGACCAGTGGCTCTTTCACACTGGGCAAATTCGTAACTGCATATCGCGCCGCAACTAGGACCGATGTGGCATTCGACTTTGCAAGGCGGACATCATTGACCCGTGTATTGACTTGAACTAGTGATGCTGTAACTTTGGTAAAACTTTGCTTCATCAAATCCTGGATGTTAAACCTGTTGCCAAATACATAAAGCTTTATGTGAGCGAGGAGTGCCTTGGCTGGGTCCGAATAAGCAGCACTAGTTCACAAATCCCTGTGTTAGCAATGACAGCTTAGAGAGAGTGAAACAGTTATAGTCGTATCACTTACACACTATATTCTCTCACATACACCCACTTCAAAAATGTTTCAATAGTTTCCTTGTCTACTTTGTGCAGGATCATCTGCCCTTCCATGCCTTTTCTCATCTCATTCTCAATGTACTTCAGGAATTCAGGCGATATGGAGGCAAGAATTGCTTTGTGCACGTAGTAGACAGGGATCTCTTCGACAAAGTCATCGGATGAATTTGAATTTACTGTAGTTGTAATATTTGGATGTGAAGTAGCAGTAACATCCGCATTGGCATCTGGCAGAATGATTCTAAATAGTCCGCTCCGGAAGATACTTGGGTCAAATTCGCCCACGGAGGAGGGGTCTTGCGGCGCAAGGAGGGCCTGCAGATACGGAATTTTTAATGGGCTATGTTTTGTAGGTCAGCATAGTCTCATCATCAAAGGCTTTATTACATTTTCCTTATTGAAACAATTTGTCCACTTAGCAGAACGGAACTGTTAAATGCAACGTACATAAGAGAGATGATTTGTCGTAGGAGTAGTGACTCTAAAGGCATCTTGAGTTTTTCTGCCGTACTATTTCCGACTGATGTTACAGTACTTGCTCACGTTAACGTTGACCATGAACCCGCAATGTCGATGTTCTATTTTTGGCAGCGGTCGGACATTTTAGCCACGTCTTGGCTAGCGTCTACTTCAGGCCTCCAGCTGCATGTCAGCCTAGCACAGACCTTTCCAACGAGGTGAGGATATAGTCACTCTATATAAAAAGTAATTCAAACTTAACTAAAAAATTTCAAAAAGCAGCATTGAGGTGTCATTCTCAACATCGCAAGGAAACATATCAATTGAAAAACTTATGCCAACGCTAATTCAAAAACACTTCCTACCTATCTAGATGCAATCAAATCGTTTTGATGCGTTCTTGAGTGTATCGAACTAGGTAAGGCGGTATGAGTAATGAATTCTAGAAAAAAAGAAAAACGAGTGTGTCGATCATATCATGAGCCACAGCGGTAGAGAAGCTTGTGGTCGGCGCCGAGCCTCTGGAATACCTCCTGCAGCTGTGGTTCCACAGCACACCTGCCACAGTGGAATGGCTCGTGGGGAGAGATGTGGCTGGAAGACTACAGTAGCCTCGTCACGAGCGAGCCAATAATATGCCCGCAGTAGTCTTGCCGCCAAGACTCAGAACTCAAGGGTGCTTCGGCCGCATGCATTCCTCTCCTATGGGGAGGCTTTAACCATTCTAGGTGTAACAGATCCCAAGAACCGTTGAGAGGGTGCCACAGAAGAGGACGAGGGGGATATCGATGTGGCGTCCTCCCGCGCTGGTGGCAGCTCGGTGTGGAGGAACATCGATTGTTGGCATCGCCCACAGGGCCAATGTAATGCTGCAATATTAAGCGGGTGTCCAGAGTTCGTTGTGAGAATCAGCCTGTGTGCAGTCGCAGTCTGTGGCGGAACAGCTGTAACGGTTCAGAAACATGATAGGACAGTGTGCGTGAGCGGGACGCGCTGGGATGGTTGTGGCGCGCGGCTCTGAGAATTGCTTGCGGGACGGGTAATGTCAAAGCGAAGCAGAAGCAGGCTTGCGCACTGAGGCTGCTGCGGAGCCAAGACCGCGAAAGCGATACGCATGCGCCTCAGAGGCAGTGGTGGCTGTTGTACCAGCCGCAACTTAAGATCAGTAGACCTGAGGGATATTTAAACGTTTGATAGAACTGTAAATATTGAGTAGAAGAAGGTAATGAGTTTTTAGATATTGATTGACTGCACGATATAAATTCGTAACAATAACTTGACGCAAGTAGAATTTCCTCAAGTGCTTCACTTTACTTGGTTACGCATAACGATATCACAACTGACGGATGCTGGAGACGATCCAGATTATGGCACAGCAGGGACAAGGGTCAGAGCTTATCAGAAGAGCTAGTTCAAGCTCTAGTTTTTGTGCAAATGGATAATATAATCAAAATTGCGTGCAACGAACATTCATTAGTAACGTCATGTGGATGAGGGAAAAATGGTTTACACAACAGATAATTCAACGAGCACAAATAGATAAGACAGAGTTTTGCAAGAACACGAGACGTGCAGAGAGGGTGCACTAGTCACTGATAATCACAGATAGCGGAAGATCCCGCGTCAATACCGCAGTGGCCCATCTCGGACAGTGGTGTAGTATTCACCTGAGTACAGTACGAATGAATATTCCTTATCTCTGTAGATATTGACTGCATCTGGAATACCAGTCGCCCAAGGCATAACAAATGGGCACGAATCACTACCGCAATGCTGACACGGCTGATATAGAACGCTACATTCGAAACAATGGGTTCTTGCTAGTCGGAGCCTTGTGCTGAACTCGTGCCCGCCTACAGTTGCACCCTGGCCTTTTAGGCGACTGCGCGCTAACCTCTGCCCGTACATACTTATTGTCCAGTATGAACGTTAAAGTACAATGATACTATGATTGAATTCACATCCGAATCCCAACCACCACGGCTGCCCTGCCATGGCGAGCAGCTGCAAGCGGGGTTACGTGATGTTAGAAAAAAAAAAAGAACCACCACGGCTAACCTGCACTGTTCCATCCGCGTATTGATATCATTCTTCAGCCCAGGGCATGAAAGTGCACATCAACCATTCCACAAGCAAGATCCTGTTCTCGTATCAAGTCACTCACGGGGGGAACAAAAGCACTCAACCCACTCTCTCACATAAAGAAGTTCTATCGGATGTTGCAACCCTAGCCGGCAAAGACCACAAAACCTCACCCAAGACCACGTTTCAGCAAGTCGATCATCTCCAGAAGCCTGGCGATTATGCAAACATATCTGCTGATGTCTCACGCGTGTACGACATGTCCTAGAGTGACACAATCCCTCCCCTGGTAGTGCAAGGTTGGCTTGAGTCGATTCGCGATCGAATCGCTTCTGTTGCCATCTCTTCCGAAGGTGAGACTATTTTAGTTTCACATCCAACGCAGACTTTGATATGTATGTTCTGAACCCTGGTTAATGACCGATATACAGTATGGCGACACAGAAGACGGCTTGGTGCTCCCTACTGAAGTCTGCGGCGATCCCCCTCCGGTTCGTCCCTTCTGCCCTGCGCAGCCTGTGTGTTTGCAGGGGAAATAGCTTAGCGGTGTAAAGTGTTTGCTCTCCTATTGCTACCGCATTTGACGTGAATGAGGCGATATCAAGTATGCTTATATCAGACAATACATTTTCTTTCTTTTTGTTTTCATGTGCAAACATTCTATGAAAACATAATCCTTCTACTAATGATAATCAGCTTGATTGGATGTACCTACTCGATCCGGGTGCTTGCAGTGCACTTCGATTCCGCGTCATACATATTCCTGCTCAGCTCCATCGCCAGAGCGTCGGCCAATTCAGCTCATGTCTGATCGACGTCGACACGAAAAACCACTATAAGCAAGACACATTTCCGTCGCAATCATAACGTGTGCAATGAAGATATCGCATCTGAAAACGCAAGTTGCGATAGGCTACAAATGGTGATTGAGAATTGCTAGATAGACATTTTTTCTTGGCTTACCAACCCGTGCCGGTCCGTTCCGGCTTACGATAGATACCTCCGTCCGTGACTGTACGATGCTATTCCGGTTTGACGTTTCCAACCCATTGGATGTTGATGTTTCTTTATGCATCACTACGTGCCCCACCCATCATGATCATCGTGCAACGTAGCACACTATGGTGTCAAAGTAATATCCGAATACTAGTTACCTAGTCCCGAAGTAAGCAATGTTCGCTGAACAGAGCCTGAACAGAGCCTCAAAATGAATACATCCCTGAACTTTGCGGCCGTAAATATACTAGTCTCATGAGCACGTGCCAAGCACTTAATGTCCTCAGAGATTCGCATGTAATGAAATCGTTATCCTAGTACCCACTTACAACATATGTTTTCATAGAGACCTCACAATCATGAAATTTATACATATGTCCTATCTTATAGAATGAAGCCCTTATGCATGAATAAACCATCTTAGGACTGTGAACATTTACTCAGTTCTGTATGCTTCTCGTGATGTCAGCGCCCCCCTCCCCCCTGCAATCCGCGACCCAGATGATCCTCGCATCAACAATAAAATGCAATAATGCAACGATGCATGTAATCAATATCACTACATTCCAGAAAGGTATCCATGTCTTCGTCCAATCCTCATATATTACTTTTAATACATGCTATCTCTGCAAATATAAATAACTTTGTAATGAATATGAATCACAACATCAGTTCTCCGCATAAGAACCCTTGTACTCCAACAACCCCCCCCCCCAAACCGGTTGAACCTAACTACCGATTACCAACGAACCCCCCGGATCCACCGCCACTCCTGCCTGGCATCCCACCCACAGAACCTCCACATTACCCAACCAAGTAAAACCTCGCGCATGTGCATTCCTGTTCGGGACATCTGTACAGTGCAGGGGTGACTATGCACAGAGCTAAGGCCGCAACATGCGTCAGGTCATCTACTAGCTGTCCCAAGACACCCAGCTCAGCTCAAGCGCGCAATTGATATAATAGTACAAGGAGTGGTACGTGCTGGTGCGATGATGGCTCGATTTGTGCGGGGAAAATGGGCTCACATGGCTGCATATCGGTGTTTCGCTCGCACAATTTGTTGGAAATACCTGCAGAGACGATACGTCAGAGTAAGGGAGCAGTGAAGTTGAGCTTCTCAAAAGGGTAACTTAGGGTAAGCCTTGAGTTGTGTTGTCAAACATTAAGCCCACTGCTCACTCTGAGCACCCAAGAAATGAACGTGGCCTTGCCCCCTCCGAATCAAATTTCTTCGAATATAATCATCAGCTTAGGACCTATGACCAACATGACATCTGCATTGAATGACGACCTGCAGCTGGTGAATGTTTTTTGTTTTTCTACAGTGAAGCCCAGATTAGCGGGGCGCGAAACAAATGGCCCGCTTGGTGTCGCCATATTGGTATTCTACCATGGGACACTTAACTACAATACATGAATGCAGCGTAATATCACTCCTGGTATTATGGCCTGCCCTCCACCACAACAGACCCTGTTGCCTATGACGGCGAGTACATTATTATCCGAAAGAGTAACCAAGATATCCCTTCACACGTACTATACAAAAACGTGCACTACCCCGCCTTCATACATCCTTCAACAGCCTAGCTAGCCGCTTGCCCCGCATGCAGAGCTGTGAGAGGTAGGTAATGTCACTTAATATGTACTTACGTGTAAGTATCTCTACTATTCCGCAAGCAAGAAATCACCCGAGATCGATGTACCCCCAGCACAGCCGAGAGGCAGCCAATTCGAGCCGGCCATTCTACATATTCACTGCATGCCTCGTCCTCGCTGCGCCGCCCACTGCACACCTGTAGACGGGATTTAACCAATTGCTGTAGTCGTTTGTTTAGTCTCTTGCACTACTATCCTCACGTCCATGACATACATAGACAAGGTACAAATGTGGTCATCTTATGTCCGTCCCAACTGGCCAGCCCGGGCGGGCCTGCCTCAAATTGTTGCGGATCAATGATGCTGTGCCGCCTCGTCTGAAGACTAGAGTTGCCTAAAACGTGCAGCTTCTCCCACCTTTGAGTTCAGACTCCTCGGACTCACCTGCACCGCTAAGTACTTGCTTACCCCTCTAAAAGAACGCTGAGCATGTACTGTACATGGTGAAGTTTACTTAAGATTGGAGCATCTGCACAACATACCACGTCTCGGTGCAGTCGATCATTGTGCCCCGCCATAGGCCAGCCCGCGCCGCAAGTGCCGTGAGTTCGCATTTTGCTATATGTGCCTTTGGCTAGCGGGGGCGGCACGTGGGATGTGGGGGGTCGCTGGAAGTGCAATACAATTCTGCAGAGAGTCGAGGAGCATGCTGAAGAACACACACGTAGGTATCACATCAGCTGTGATGTTATATATGATACCTTCTGCATAAGAAGCAGGACAAATCTTGCCATCGATCAGTGTCTGAGGTCGTAATTGCTGACATAAGTACTAAACTAAATAAAGTAAGTAATTCTTTTTGGCAGAATCCTAGAGCCACATCACTAGTAGTATGATAGCCCTACTTGTTATCGATAAGTAATATGCATAACTTTACCCAACAGCACTTAACGTTTGCATAATCATACTGCCCCATCTACTCGCTACCAGCATAAAGTTTCGCATTGCAATGGCCCCCCCACACCATTCCCCAAAAACCTAAAACATCAAACCAAAACCATCACCACCGTTCAAGAATTCTTTCATCGCGCTCAATCAATAAACCACAAAATATATATATATTCCAAAAACTAGCACTCAGCTGCAAGTTTTTTTCGTACTTAATAAGTATATAATAAACAACCCCCCCCGCCCCCAACTTCCAACCAACCCGCTCGCTAACCCAATACCAAAAAAAAAAAAAAAAGGTTTTCCAAAAGTTAGAAAAACTTAAAAAAAAAAAAAAAAAAAGAAACCTCTAAATAAAAAAAAAAAAAAAAAAAGTTGAAATGCTCCGCGGTATTTTTCTAAATGAAAAGGTAAAGTAACTAAAACTACACACACAAACGTTCAGCATACAACATACATACGACAACGTAAATGTACAACACACACACACATGGTAACGTACACGTACAGCGCCCCCCTCAAATGTACATAAAGAAAAATAGCATAATAAAAAAAAAAATAAACGAAGTCTTGATCAAAAAAAAAAGGGAAATAAACGGTGGATATTAAACATAACGATGCCGCGATATCCGAAAATGTACAAGAATGAAAAAAATAAAAAAATCTTCGCCCAAATGCCAAAAAAAGAAAAAATAAAAGATGCATACCCAGTTAGAAACAAAAAAATAACAAAATATATATATGCCCGTTGGTTTATCATGGATGGATCGATGGAATGCTAGAATGAGGCCCTGAAAACGAAGCAGAAGAGGAGATGACGAATGATGGTAGATGGCGGGGAGATATAATGAAGTAAAGCAGGGAAGCAAATCAAAGTTAACTCCGGACAAAGGTGGTAACAAAAAAACAAGAACAGTGACCGCGCACGAAAATAGATGAATAAAAATGCGGACTCCCGTAACCGGAAAGCAGAAAACAAAAGAAGGGCTAAAATCGCTAGGACATGCCAAAATGTATGAGATAAAGGGGAGAGGCGCCTTGCAGAAAATGGGAAATAGGGTTTTTTAACAAAAAAAAAAAGAACAAGAAAAAGAAAAAGAAAAAGAACCAGCCCGGTAATGTCCATGTTGAAATGTACCATTATTCCAATTGACGATGCACAAAGAATTCCCCACGCCCAAGTATTTGCCCTTATTCTCCCGCTCAACCTCTTTGGACCACTTTGAGCCCGAGGGACCATATGTTGAATTCACCCTATCCGTAATAGTTGGGGCCTCCGAACCACTTAACCATGTAGCCAAGAGCCGCAAGATTCAATCAACAGAGGAAGCTGTAAATGACCCGCAAACAGAAAAATAAAAAGAACCGGCCACCATTTTATCTAAAAAAAACCCAACCGAGAGCGAAAAAAAGTAACAAGCCAACCCGAAGCTGTAGGTCCCCAAACGATAAATGAAAAGGAGGGAAGAATCTAAAGTTCGTCATCGCTGTTTTTTTGTGCTTTTGGTAAATTTTTTTCGTTTTGCGCCGTTTCCGTACGTTGCTGGCAGCTGTCGCATTGTAGTGTTTTGTGATGCCGAAACGGGAGGGGAAAAAAAAGAAACACAAAAATCCCGACCCAGGAAAGATGCCGAATGTATCGATCATAGTTCACCAGAACCGCAAGAAGCCAAACATCACTTAACAGAATCCCACCCCCATCTCATCTTCCTTTCTCAAATATCTCTCCCGCTCCGCCCTCACCAACAACTTCACCAACTTGCCCAGCTGCACCAGCATCAACGACTCAACGCCAACAACACCCATGTTCGATCCCGTCGCATCGCAATCCACCTCCACTCTCTGCGCCAGCGCCAAGCTCGCCAACTCCACCGCACCTAGCCCTTCGCTGTTCCGGATGCTGACGTCGGCGCCGCCCTGCGTGACGAGCATCTCGATAACCTGGCAGATGTCCTTGAAACATGCTGCAATGTACGCGGAGGTCACGGGTGATGCCGTCGGCGTCGACGAACCGCTGCCTCCGGGGGGCTGCATGTGTGGGCCCACCATGGCTGCGGCGTTCGGGTTTGGCGTGCTGCAGAGGGCTTTGACGGCGTAGTGCAACGGCGTGTGTCCGTCTGCGGTCTTTGTGTTGACGTCGGCGGCCGCGCCGTGCTGGAGAAGGAGCTCGACGATGGCTGCCTTGCGCGGGTGCGAACCGTCCCCGGGGTGCGTGGAGGTGGTGAGGTGCTGGCAAACAATGTGTAGAGGGCTGGCATCGAACACGTCGTGGACGCTGGCGACGGCGGCGCCGGCTTCGATGAGGTGGCGGACCACGGAGATGTCCTGGTTGTGCTTCAGGGCGAGGTGCAACGGGGAGTCGGAGGACCAGGCCATGGGCTCGTTGACGAGGGGGCTCTTGGGGGGGCAGCCGTCCGCGGGGGCGTTTGGGGCAGCAGAGGGGGGGCGGAGTGCAGAAGCAGCTCCTGAACCAGCGGCAGCAGATAGGCCTTCGTCCACTCGCTCCTGCCGCCCTGGCCCGGCGCCATCGCATGCTTCGGCGGCGCGAGCCGCAGCGCCTCGTGCAGGCAGTTCACTTCCTGGTCGTCCTTGCCGGCGATGTTCCCGCCCAGCTCGATCAGCAGGCGGATGATCTCCAGCGGCAGGCGGTGGCGGACGGCGGTGTGCAGCGGGCTGCGGCCCTGGGGGTCCAGCGCGTGGATGGTCGGGATGGTGCCGAGGTTGATGCTCCCGCTGCCGCCGGGCGGGGGCTGCGGGTGGTACAGGATGGTGAGGTTCCGCAGCGCGTCCTTGGGGCTGGCGGGGGGCGGCCGCACGACATGGAGCGGCAGGCTTCTCGAGATGCCGTTGGTCAGAATCAGCAGCCAGTCGTTGATCTTGGAGAACGCGTTCAAGTTCTGGGGGGCGCCCGGCGGAGCACTGGCGCGCCAAACAAACAATGTCAGCAATCCACAAAACACGGGGGGGGGCGGGGGAGCCCGTACATCGTCTCCAGCACCTCCAGATACCCCGACACCTGCGGGCCCTGCTGCTCCGCGGCGCCCGTCGCCCTCACGAACGGCGACGCCATGCGCTGGAACGGCGTGGCGACCCGCGATATGACCGACCTCGCGCCCGCGCCGCTCCCCGGTCGCGGGGAGTTGAGTCTCGGAGAGTGCCCTCCGGCGGAGGCGGGGATCGGGCCTTGTGGTTCAGAACGTGGAGATACTTGTCGTGGGAGTTGACCCTGGTTGAGCAGCCGCATTCCATGTCAGCGCCGTCACGCACGGGAATATATAGCAGGCCATGATCATAACAGCGCAAGGCTGAGGAAGGGGGGCGCAAGCAAAGGCGGAGCGGGACACAAGCAGCAATTGAATGATGGCTAGGCTGCAGCCAGCAACACCGCCACTGCGTAGGCACAGCGACAAAGAAGCACATCAAACGAAAACAGCGCAAAACCCAAACGGTGGAACGACGGAAATCGTGCAATATAGCAGCAAACGCAATAAAGAAAGGACATACCTCTTCATCGCGCCCGAACTCCTCCCCCACGAGCCGAACTTCTTGCCGCTACGGATACCCGCAGCATAGATCTTCATCTCTTCAAGCGCCCTCACGGCTTCAGCGTCCCCCTCTGGCTCCTTGTCCTGGACATCGATATCCTCTGCCACGACGCGTACTGCGCTGTCATGGTGGCGGTGCATCCCGTGCTGCATATGCAAGTTATGGTGGCCGAACTGCCCATCGTGATGGTGGTGCGGGTGCTCGTCTCCAAGCTCGTCGTCCTCGTCGTCCCCGTCGCCGTCCAGGTCCGGCACGCCGGCGTCGACCATCACGATCTCGCCTTCACCGTCCACGTCCCCGTCGGCATCAATATCGCCGCTGGACTTGGGCGAGCTGGTTGCCGACGTCGCAGCGGAGGAGGTTGGCACCGATAGCCCGCTCGCGGCAGAGGACCCTGACGAGGTCTCGTCGTAACGGATCTCGTGGACGACGTCCCCGTCAATAAGACTCCTATGTCGCTGTCGTTTCAGATATCTCCGACGCTCTTCCTCCTCCGTCTCCGACGCCCCGGCGCCTACACAGTCGTCCTCCTCAATGATTGCGGAGTCGCCATTCACGTTGCGCAGCGGCTCGCGGCTGGCAGGACGTACAAGCCGGGACTTCATACCCCCACCTAGCACGATCTCCTCCTCGGACTCCTCGACGACGTGGTTCAGGGCGTGGGCCTGCTTATGGTGGTGGTGGAGATGCGACCCGCGGAACTTGTTCATGCCGTGGTTGTCGAGGATGACTACGACGCTTTCGCGGCGCTCACCCACGGGGGAAGCGTGCTGCTGCTGTGGAAATTCTGGACTGGCCCGGAATTCTTGCTTCGCATACCCGGCGAACTCCCCCTCAGGCGAACTCGACCCGCTGCCCCTGCTAATCCCCAAGCCGACGCCCACGCCCATCCCCATCCCCATATGCATCCCCGGAGAGCTGCCGTAAACTCCACCGCCTTTCACCGTCTTGGCTGCTGCCGACTGTTGAAGAGCCGCGAGGTAACCCTGCTGCTGGAATTGCGGTGGGGCGTATTGATGATTGTGATGGTGTACCCCCATGCCTATGGGCATCACGACCGACCCTTGCGGCTGAATTTCCAAGTGTGGCATCTCGATCGGGATATTCGAGCCCGAAATTGGCTTCGGCGCCTTGATTTGCAGTGGCTGCTGTTGTTGTGTGTATTGTGGCTGCTGTGACTGTGGCTGCTGTTGTTGCTGCTGGGACTCAGCACTAGGAGCTGGTGTCGATCGGTCTCGGTTGTTGTTATTGTTGTTGAGCAGATGTTGATGGTTGTTCTTCAGCCAGCCCCATTTACTGATTTGAGCGCGGTAAGACCGAGTACTGTAAATCATCCAAATGTTAGATTATCAGACAATCCACCATGCACTACCACACCAACTTTGGTCTTCCACCGTCCTCATGCGGGCAACACGTGGTCAGATTAAAAATAAAGTGACATAAGGTGACATACCACGCCTCGAATCCTTCCTCCCTCGCCAACACCTCCCGCACCTGCACGAGCGAGAGTCCCTGGCCTATGTAGAGCTCGTAGATCCTGGGCTTGACGGGGTCCCAGGTCTTCATTTACGTTTCAAGAAAATTGAAAGCACAACAACGGAAAACAAGAACACAACAGCAAAAAGTTCCCAACGGGTTTACGAGTGTGTTGTTTGGTTGATTGTTGAGTGAATAAGAAGTTTTGTCAACCCTGAAGGGAACGTCGAAGGAAGGAGGATTTGGAGATGGGTGTGATGTCGTGTGTCGTAGTAGGTGAATTAGTTGTTGATGGATATTTTGACTTTTCGGATTTGCGTGCTCGTACTTTCCACAAAGGGATTACTTGGTTTTCCAGTTCCCTTTGCAATTAGTATGTGTTATTTCATTCGAATCCCTTCACAGCTTCTTCTTGCGTCGATTGTTCACTATAAGTGTCGCATCAATGATTGACCGATCGAATTTGATTCCGAATTTTGCGATGATAAAAAAAAATAGAAACCGGCAGACCCGTCTTTTTCTATTAAATAAAACCCGAAGCTTCTTGACTCGAGGCACCGCCGCTTCCGGAAAATCGAATCAGGTGCTTTCTGCGTCGAGCTTCCTAGTCGGATGACTGGGGGGGTTTGTAGTGTTGGGGCTAAGCCTGGAGGGATGGTTAGCGCCAGTAAGGGTTATGAGCTTGGGTTAAGTAAGGGTGCGTTGTGCGAAGAGAATGGTAGGGAAAAGTCTGCGTGATTAAGTGTTGGCCCACTGGACAAACCCTTCCAAAGACAGAGAAGAAGGGGTGTTGGAGTTGTATTTTTATTCTTTTGGCTTCTTCGTCTTCTTCTTCTTCTTGTATTTTAGCACCCGGCGTTTGGGGTGGGTGGATGTAACGTAAGGGTGCAAGGGTGCAAGGGGGGAAGAAAGGGCAAGGGGGTGGAATACTTACCAATATATGCACCAGGTACACAATTCCGGCTACTGCTTGCTGATGATGTTACTGATGATGATGCTGGTGGTTGTTGCCGCAGTGGGTTTGGGTGCAGCTGGTCAGGTTCGATGGATGGGGGGGGCCAATGCAGGTGTGATATCTGCGTAGCGTGTGTATGCGTTGCCTTAGAGCTATGATGGGTGTGTGTATGTGCTGGGTGGGCGTTGGGTAAGTCTCCGCAGATGGATAGGACAAGCAAAGTATATATGCGGTGGCTAGGTCGAGAAAGGAGAGCGGAACCGTTTTGGGACACTATGCGGTGCCTGAATTTTTCTGATGTCGCAGAGTACGGAAGCAATGCTATGCTATGCTAATGCTATGCGGTGCTCTGCGGGGAGAGGCAACACAATTGATCGGATCGGCACGAGGAGAATGGAACTATGGTGCCGGCAGGGTGCTGGATCCCAGAAGTCGGAACGAAAGCGTGAGAGCAATCAAAAAAACAAAATTATAACTTCCTGTAAGAGGTAACGTGGGGAGGTCAAGTTAGTTTTGGGGTGGACAATTAAAGAACAAAGGAGCAAGAACAAGCACAGGGACAGGGCAATAGAGTTGCGGTTTGGGAATTGGCATGCGGTGTGTGCGTGACGGTGGGAGGGTGAGATACCGAATGGATGGACGTACTGTAACCCGTGCGGTAACCCTTTGTACCTAACCCAACTCCACTAGTCTCCACGATGAGAAAAAAGAAAGGAAAAACTTGCAGGAGTCATGTAGGAATGGGGGAGGGATTGAGAGAAGAGCCAAATTTCCCGAACGG
Source organism: Kalaharituber pfeilii (assembly GCA_015179045.1). NCBI lineage: Eukaryota > Fungi > Ascomycota > Pezizomycetes > Pezizales > Pezizaceae > Kalaharituber > Kalaharituber pfeilii. The sequence continues at coordinate 66,611 of WHUZ01000062.1, read as the reverse complement.
TTGGTGGTGGGTTGGAAGGGGAGAGCTAGGGAGAATTGGGATTGGGAATTTGGAGAAAGCCGGGTAAGGCAAGGCGAGGATGGGTAGTGCTCTGGGCAGTCAGGCAGGGTATCCCCCAAGAGATGTGATGTGATATGTGAGATGTATGTGCTGTAGAGGAGCTGTACCTTTGGGAGACAGGCAGCTGTAAGCTGTAAGCTGTGTTGTTGTGATGGCAGGGCTGGACGTGCTGCCTGGGTCAGCTTGCGTTGGGGAATGCTTTGTTGACCACTGGTTCGGTAGGGCAGGTGCAAGTATTCAGAGTATAGCGTGGGGCGAGAGAGCCGACTGTATGCAGTATGCTGTAGGTATCTGTCTGCTGTATGTGCGTGGTGCGTGGTGCGTGGGCGCTGTGCGTGTATGGGGCGACCGGGAGTAGCTTAATTGGGCTGTAATGATGTTGTAATGGATTAGTACATCTACGAAAAGGCAAGTAACCTTTATCTCGCTGCTGTGTATGGTGCCTTGTAGCCGGTGTGGAAAGTGCCGTGCGGATTTGGGTGGTCGGGTGGGGGGGGGGAAGCAGATGCCCTACAGTGGATGAGAGATGGGTTTGGGAAGGATTCTATGCTATGGATGTGGAGGGGATGCACGATGAATGGGTTTCCCTGGGATTGGATAGGGACCCGCGGCAGAATGTGGACTGGATGTACGATGGAGAAGGCAAGGGAGGGAAAGAAGCGCCTACTACTGGAGAAAAATTGGAGATGTGGATAGGCAGAGTAAACGCCAGGGGTGCGTCGGATTAATTGCGGGTGCCTAGAGAGTGGATGTGGACGAGCAATGAGCGGAATTGGAGATTGGGTATCGCGGATGCGAGCTAAAAAAACCTATAAGGCGGGACTTATAAGATGGAGTAGGTAGGGTTGGTGGTTACGGACGGTATCATAAGCTGGATGGTGACGCTGGATGACAGGGTTTGTGCACCTAGAGCTATGTTCCCCTCAGAAGCCATAAAAACATAAACAGAGCTCTTCGCTCGAGCCCGCCGGCCAAACCAAGTCAAAGAAAGACACAGGTCTCAGGAACCGGTAGCGACCCGACATCACGATGCCAACTGACTCTGGCCTGGGGACACAGAACCGATGGAACGATATCCGGGTTTGGGGAGGGTTTACGATTTGATGTGGTTGTGGATGCGAGCAGGCAGACAACCCAACCCACCCCGGTTCCAGTTCCAGTCATCGCTAACTTCGTTCGCTGACGCACCAAACCGGCTGCCAAATGCGCGAATCGAATTCGCCTCGACCCAAATGTTACCCCTTCTCTAACTTACAGTTAGGTAGGCACCCGGGAAGAGGCGTGCCTACCTTACTGAGTGAGCAAAGGAGAAAGACAGGGTATGGTCTGTTGACCCAGGTTTAGTACTTTCCAGGGAGGGAGTTTGGGTTTCCAAAAAATCTCGAGAGGAAAGGGAAAAGAGAGAAAAAAAGAAAAGAAAAAAAAATTGAAAGAAAAAGGGAGGGGGGAGGGTGGGAAAGAAAAAAATCTAAAAGTGTCGAAAGGGAAGGGAAGCCACAAGCAGCGAAGGAAGGAGGAAGCCGACAGGCGGTTAGTGGGTGAGGAAAGGGTTTGCAAGATGGGGTTTAGCGCGCTGGCATTGTGTCTGAAAAGGGAATAGGCGCGCAGGGGGGCAAAGAGTCAGAAGCTAGGTATAGAGGGGATGCACGCATGGGATTTTTATTTTTCAATCGGTTGGACAGGGTTAAATGGATGGATGACGCTGGCCAGGAGGGCGGCGCCGATTTTGACCCTGGTTATGAACTCGTAACTTCGAACTTGATCCCTCAATTCAGTTAACTCTTGCTTTGTTTTTTTCTGTATTTTAACCCTTTCCATTATTTGCTTTTTATCGGCTATTTTTTTTTCCTTTTTTCAACATATTTTCTTTTTTTTTTTTTTTTTTGGCTTTGGGATGGTAGGTACTGTAGGTATGGTTCTATGAATGGACGAAAGTGTTTCCCTCCCCAACCTATCATACCTGACCATTCTGTTGGGACTTTTTCTCGCACGTTTGGGTTGCATGGTTTTGTATGGATGGGGGGGCGCGGTGCGCAGAACAAAAAACCCGCGTGGCGCCTATGGGGATTTCCGATCTGGGTTAATGTTTTTCAACTTACGGGCTTGGGTTTTAAAATAAAAATGAAAAAACGTTCGTCGACAACAAAAACGAATGATCATTGGGGAATTCCCGGGGGGTTTTCTACGGAGGAAATCGGAGAAATTTTGCATCGGAGCATTTAGCCTATTTCAGCCCTGAGTTTCCTACTTCTTGGCTGTGGAGAAAAAAAAAAAGGACAAAAGCAAAAAAAAAATACTACTCTACATAAAAATCCGGATTATTTCTTTTTCATATCATACATATTCCCTTCACGCGCGGCACAAGAACGTAGTAGATGTTGAGGTTTAAATGGCTGCTAAATTAAGCAGGGCCCTGGATTTTTATTTTTGGATGGTTTATTTGTTTCCTTGATTTGATGTTGATTCATTTTTAGGGGCCCTGGCGGTGTATATATGGCGAATAGCTAATTATGATTGCCCCATTAATATTGGGGTGATGGGTTGATCAGGAATTAGTTTCGGTCTCCGGAAGCGGAGCGGAGCGGCTGTGTGCGTGCATGCGTTTCCTTTGATAAAATATCATTTATTACCATTTCAGCCTTTGCTACTGGGTTGATCCCTATAATGGGGGAGGGGAGGGAAAAATTATGCATAAAGCAGGGTTGGTGTTGGAAATGATTGGCTTAGGGCTTGGCGAAGAGCGCCCCAATCGAATAAATGCGTTTTGTTTTGTTTTTTCTCGAAGCCGATTAGAAGTGGGTCGATCTATCGTATCCCTGGCGACTAGGGTGGCGGAAGGAGAGGAGAGGGAAAAAAAAAAAAAAAAAAAGGAAAAAAAGGAAAAAAAGGTTAATTGCAGAATTGGTAACAAAATATAACGTGGAAGATATAAATATAAATTCGCGGGTGGTCTCCAGGGTACGTGCACTCTACAAAAGAACGACTGTTTAATGCTTTCCGTGGATGGAGTTTGTAAAGTACACTGAGAGTACTTGTATGTACCTAACAGCCACATGCGCCACGAGAACAGTGCTCCGTACCTGCTGGCCTCCTCAATTACCTCTCGTCCAACTGAAATCGGTAAAGCAGCGAAAAAATTCAACTCAGTGTAAGGCAACAAGACCAACGAAACGGCGCTAGGCAACTAAAAATGCTCAGAATCAAATTTCTGTAGGGGATTCTATAACCCCGTCAACCGCGGTTCAGGTTCGGGAAGGTCGATGCCAATATAAGCTCATACTTTAGGCCACGTTTACCATAAGTACAGTAATCCTCGTATTGGGTAAGCTGGCGTTTCTGGCTGGGTAAAGATAATATGTGTCGAGAACAACCATAAGCTCTACTAGAAGTACTGCCTGAGGAATAATCCCTGGTACGGTACCTAGTGCGAGTGAAAATGTGGGGGGCTTTGTGAATTCTTGGGCGTAAACCTCTATGGTTCTGTTGCGGTAGTCTCCTCCTCTTTCGGCACCCTGAGGCGATAGAGAACGGGTAGTTTTGGTCAGCTAATACGTATATCAAATTGAAGTTACTTTAGAAATGATAATCTAGTTAGGTTGAAATGGGGCTCTGCAATTGTGAATTCACACCTTCCAACAAGGCCAACCGGAATTAATTGGGTCCATGTCAATGAACCCAACGGTTATTGACAGTTACAACAGGCTGTTTTCCAACCATGGTACCAGCAACGGGGGGCGTTCCAGTCGTATGGTTCTATAAAGTCACTCACAACCATGTTACATAGACGCACAGCTTTGTGAGTGAATCTCGATAAATATTGTGGGATTCTCAACCTCGTATCCATGTTCGCACATACCGGTAGATGCCAACAGGGTGGTTTTGAATGATGTGGGTGTGCAAAAGCTTATTCCTGCATGTACGTGCCATGTACTTGGCTATTTGTCGTTCTCGTGACACGCGAGATGTATTAATGATGTATTAATGTGACGAAGTTTGACTGCGCCGATTCATCTGAGCTTGGGCTTGGTAGCTTGTCATTGGAAAACAAGGAAAGTGCTGGTAGCTGCACGAACTATAGAAAGACTCCATGCAAGGTGAATTTGATCGCCATTATTTTCTTTTCTCCAACAAAGGGATTGACCTCAATTTCAAGTGCGCATACGTAACCTCACGTAAGCTTTGCCAGCGTTCACTTTACACCTTAATCTTAGTAGTAGTGTAGTAGTGTTTCTGTTTCCAAGCATGATACGGCTATTCAGTATTGTAAACAGACGATGCGCTCACTTTGCAGCTAGAGGATAATGTGATTCTCCACTTGCTTGTGAGACTAGGCTTCTGCACACTCGGCGTTGGAGAGGTCAGGTGGAACTGTGCTTGTCGATTGTAGGAATCTGACTTTGAAGGATTGCATGCGGGGAACGGCTGACTTATTGCAAGGTACAGGGGGTAAGATTCATTGATGGAAATACAGGTGAACCTGGCCATAATGAAGGCCAAGACCGATTTTCTTCACTATAACCAGTTTTCACTATAGCGAGGGCACTTTCTTTACCTGTGTAGACAAAGAAGCTCACCCATCCCTTCACTATAGCCAGGTTTTCACTAAAAAGAGGTTCATTATAGCTAGGGTCACCTGTACGTTTCAAGCCGCGGGTCCCATAGCTAATTTCGTGCCGACCCGATCCCGTTTTGGCGGGGGCGGAGGAACAGGCTTGAATTAATGCCAGCTACATGGATAACAATTCATTCAGCCGCTATCGATGTGGAGCTCTCCCGTGGCGGGTTTGTGGCGAGCACCTCCTCCCTGGTATACTCCGGTCCGCTACTAGTAACGGTACTCGTAACCGAGCTCCACAGATTTGCCAATCGCGATGCCCAGAAATACATAAAGGGAAGCCTGATGGAGGCTGGAGAAGCCTAATTAGATGTGATGAGTAGTTTTAGAGAATGCGAGGCTAGTCACCTTTCGTCATGTCAAGGCAAGCGCGATTTTTTGTGATTTGCCACCATCTGGGTCCGAATACTCGGCTGCAGTGTACATAACTGCTGGTTACCCTACTTGTATGCAAGCTCCCTTAGGGCTGAGATCTTGGGCTGATCCCTTTTTGTGGCTGAAGTAATACTCTATTAGATACTCATCAGCTCCCTTGTTTCGGAGTATGCATGCGCTGAGTAGGGGATTTCATGCGCAGTCGGATAAATATCTCTTGCTGGACGTTCTGTGTGGTATTTTGACACGAGGCAGGAAAAAGCATTACTGGGCTGCAGAACCGGACATATCAGCGATATCGTGCATGATTGCACTTTTATATGTATCATCTGTATTAGAGTCAGACAACAACGAGCCTTATGAGGTGTTCAATTTGAGAGCCCTCTAATGAGGTCTCTATTCTGCAGCAACTATCATCATCGATCATTCTTTGAAAGGGTCCTGTGTTGCCTTGCTTCCTGCTCTTGAACTGCGTATTGTTGTTGCGTTTTTCTTGACAATTTTTTGTCGTGCAAGAATGAAGAATGAAGTAAAAGTACAAGGGGGTCTTGCATTCGAGCTAGCTTACTAGGCAACTGCTTTCTTAGCTGGTTCTAGGTGGTTTGGATTTGATTTGAAATCGCAGAGCGAGTGTCAATGAGTTTCCAGCTTTCCCACCGTATCGTACGTATCCGTATGCACTGACGAAAGAAAACATATCGCACAGGTACTGTACGTGTATTCTTACCGTAACCTGTCCTTTTGAATGAGTCAGTGGCAAAAAATTTTTCCCTATGGATGCCAACAGATCATAGCAACCATGCATTTAATGATCGGAACAGCAAAAGGTTCAGATGAAACATTTAGGAAACATGCATCGGGGCGACTCAATTGTAAACTAGCGTACCTATTATTCCCAACCCTTAAATGCTCTTGTTTGTGAGTTGGTAACATTATGGAAGAAGGTATGCACAAAAACAATGTAGTCTAGGGTAAAGACTGATGCTGTTGGGAAACGCCATAAATTCCGAGTGTATTAGTAACAGCATCTTGCCAGTGCATACTAGTAACTCATTGTGACTTCGAATTAAGACAATTTAAATGCTCGTATATGTGCATGTTCTGTTGGGATAATGAGTCCTCGGTTATGGAATTTTGCCTTTGTGGAATGCAGTTCTAGGCAGTAGATTGAAGGACTAGGCAGTTGACATATCTAGTAATTTGGAATATCCATCTGACTCATTTCCATCTAGCCGCTGCCGCTCTATATTCTTCTGCTTCTATGGAGATCTACAAATTATGTATTCTATATGACTTGTAACTTACGTTACAGTACCCTCTCCCAAACCCCGATTCCACGGAGAACCGGGAACTGAACATTTCTTGCGGCCAATTGCATTTGCAGCTGTCCCATTGCTTCTATTCATAGAAATGCTGTAGTGTATTCTACTAGTATCTCCACGGGCATTCTCTACTTGGGATACAATACCCCCGGCAACAAAAGGGTGGAGATAACTGAACCAGGAGACTGGGTTCACTTCGCGTTACCTCTCCTCGGAGATCTAATGTTGCCAAGGACTTGAGTTAGTGTTGCGGATTATTAATTTCGCAGCGGGTTACAGTTGCCTCGGTATGGGCCCTCGTCGGCTTATAACCCTTTACTAACGCCGGGGGACGGGCCATGGGTTCAGTAGGCGAAATCCCGAAGATTTGCTGGCTGGCAACGGCCTAATTCTGTTAAGTGATTGGTTCCATCTTTGTTCCCCAGATCATCACTTAGCGCTAGCAATATTCACACTTTAAAACGTCCTGCCAGTAAAATTTCGACTGCGTCAACAATGAAAGGGATAAGGTGGAGAATGCGTTGACTTGCCTGACCAGGTGTTTGAAACTGGCGCATGACTGCACGGAATCCTTATCCAGACTGACAATCCAGAAATGAGCGATAATGAAGATACTGCTACGATGACGAGATTTCAAGTAGCGAGCCCATTGTAAAGCCTAGTTGATGGGCCCCTGGAAAAGATAAGGGAGGCTTGAAGATGATGTTCAGGAAGCTGCTGCGATCATCATGGTGCTAATGACGGTGCTTTATTGTGGGTACACGTGTATCATATCCACTAGTTGTGCTGCTTGCTCTGAAATTAGTCTGAAAAGATGACTTGGAGGTAATTGACCATTCCATAATTTTTAGACTGGTTCATCCTGAGCATTATTGTTTTCGAACACCAGGAATTCCGGTCGAACATTGAAGAAAAATAGCGCCAAACGCGGTTTAGCCTGGAAGGAGTGAGTTGTACATAAACTAAGGCCCACATCATCTATTACGTCTCTTCAATTTTGTTTGTTCAAGCAGAGTCGCATGTCAATCACCATCTGCACCATGACAATGCGATTACCGTGCAGCACATTGTTTAAGTCTCATCTGATCATGATTTCAAGGTGTACTCGAATCGTTAGGGTGAGTGATCCAATCAAACGAGGACAGGAGAAATCTCTGTGCACACCCACTCAACTCAAAACTTAGAACAAGAGATTTTTTCCTTTGCTGTTGCTGTTGGATGGAAACGTGGTCGCCAATATGCATGCACACAGTTGCAGCCTGCATGAGTTGACGCACAGATTGATATCCGGCGCAATATCTGAGCTCTCATTCTCAGTAACTTTGGCGGATGCCGCTTGCTTCTCAATCAGCCGCCACTTACGAGTCTGGAAAAAGAAAAGAGACCTGCTGAGGTGGAAAGCGGATGCCCCTATGACACTCGTTAGCAAGTTTGAAAATATGTAGTTCACCTGTCGTTTCATCGGCTCCTCAAGGAAGACATTGGAAAGAAATCAGTAGTGGAGCAGGTGGCCCAAAGTTTTGGACCCTAAGTTGCTTCTAGTAGGTCCAAGACCTTGGGAATGAGGCTGTAATGTTGCAATGACAAAGCTGTCACTGAACATTGACGTCGTGTGCTACACGCATAGGCAACCTCCGCACATGGATGCATCTCGGGTTTCTCAAGAAATATGAGAGAAGGAGGATGTTAAGATACTGGTGCAGATTTAGATTCCTCCCAATTATTCCTCATGACAATGACTGTAGAATAAAGAGTTGATGTTACCCGTGAATTGCATACAATTAAAGCAATTGAAGTTCCTTGAACTTTCTTTCGAGACATACTGGGCACAATAGTCTGACTATTCCGACAGAAGTGTTGTGTGTGTACTATTTAGATAGTCCAACTATCAAGAGGGTTGTGATTCCACAATTATGTTCCTACGGAAAGCATTCCGTATTCTCATCCTGTGGACTTGGACATTGGTAGCCTGAACAATACCTCATCTCATGCAAACGCTTTCTACTGGGCACTGATATATATTCATAACCGAGCGTTTTGCAGGATCTGGGATTACATAGCAGTGTGGCGCCTGCAGGTTGCTTGCGATGTTACATTTGCTTCGGGTAATGACACAAGATGCATGCACTCGAGTACACTACATGCAAATCCCATTGTCAACCTCTGCTATTTCGCAGATTTTTCAATGGATTGTCCTTGTCCAATAGAGGTTATGAAGCTGTAACCAGAGGCGCATCTCCTCGCTAATGACGATAGCACACGCTCAGTTCAATGCATCTGCATGACAGCACCGTATCAAAAATGCAAGTGCATTTCAGCTGCATAAGTTCATTTCCCAATATTTCTTGTTTCATCACTCGCTTCTACTGTAATGTCCGTATATCTTCTCATCAATTCAATGCGGGTCTGTACTAGGCATATTTACGCAGTTGCGATTTCTATTTGCGGGGCACGGCCAGCGGAGAATGTGGATGATTGAGGAGTAAAAGCCATCCAGTTTTCAGATTCACCGGTTTTGGGGTTGGGTGATAGGCAGAATTTTAGCTTGCAGGGTGGAGCAGGAACGGGTTGAACGGGAGCGGATACAAGGGGGATACGGAACACTTACAGGGATATTCAGCGCGCAATATTAGCTAAATTCTCCAATCCTTACAATCTTGATTTTTGAAGCTGCCAGATTTCTTTCCTCTGGACTTTTGTTCCGGCATATTAAAATAGGAGTTGATTCTTACCGTAGTTGTCAATAGTACGAACTATTGTGAAAATGGGCTTGGATAGCGTACCACCACTTCGACTTCGCGCACTACCTAACCCGATTTCCAAGTACATACACATTTGGGGCGCCGATAAGCTTGGAAAGCTGGTGATCCCGAAAACTGCTCATACAATCAATGACATTTTGCATTTGCAATGAACTGAATAGCAATGAACATGTTTCTGTGTCTATTGGTGAATTGAAACGGCATTCTCATGTGCTGCCTAGGATAAACTTCTATTTACAGTAGAGAATTGATAAACTAATTTATACCCGACATCTCATCCTCTTGCAACATTGCAACGTCATCCACCCAGTCAGATTCAGACCCCGGACTGTGACCTGTCACAGCCTATATCCCAAAAGTAGAGTTCTCTACATCACGTCGCATCACCAACATACGCAGAGCCAAGAGGATTAACGTAGAGTACAGCCAGCAGCCCACGCCTTCGCCGCTTCTGCTTACCTGAATCACTGCACCATGTATGTATTTGGTAATATCGAACCTAACCACAATAATGAGCCTTTTTGTCGATAGTACATAGTTTTGGCTGGCGCTTCCGGCTGGGGTAGCCAGTTCGGATAAAAGGGTTCAGATTGGGGATAGTACGCGGAAGTGTTGGCGCGTTTCTAGTGGGCGATTGACGAAGTGGATATGGGCTTGGCACTCTAATGGAAGTAACTATGATACTTAGTACGTTAGACTCTTGACGTGAAACGCGTGTGACAGTGACTGGGTGTGACGTGGGTAGAATATGATGCGTCATAATCCCGTTATTTTAACCTCCAGGACTTCTTGAACGAGGATATCTCAATTGTTAACTTCAGACAGCGTATAGGTCAGGCTAGGGCGCAAGGTGCATATGGCTTTGCATTCTAAAGTCTTGGAACAGAAGAACGCACCTCAAGGACACTTGCGCTGGTAAAAAATCAGAGGTAATTTAGGGATATCTTTTAGTCTGCATGGCCCAATATTCTGGTCATCAACTTAAGGTCCAATACGTTTTCCGCAACCTGAATACTTTGCCGTGAAATTGATGTAACTTAGTACATTAAACGCTTGATCTTCACTGGCCCTGTCACCAGGTATTAACTGATGATCAGATTTATCCTAGCATTTCTCCCACTCAGCGTTCTCAAATTGCCTCAGACTAGCCATTTAACATTTCTCCGAAACAGCCTTGTCACCCACTAGGCCGTGCATATTAACGATCGATCGCATACGCATTGACGTCGATGTCGATAGATACAGATATCTCAAGCCTCGATCGCCGATGTTAGTACCCGCCGCCGGACGCGCAAACCTGCAGGTTATTATGTACTGTAGCACATTCAATTTTGGGTGCGCCCCATTGTGTCACCGCCCCTTGAGCATTTTATGGATGATGTTGGGAGTTCGGAGAGTTCGGCCTACTGATAAAGCTACCCCCACAGCTTTGGAGTTAACAGAAATATAGTGGGAGGGCGGAATTGATCAGGTGGCGCGAGCTACGATGCATGATATATTGTTTCGTCAAGCCCCAACCGTATATAGGAATGGAAATACACTGCATGCAAGACTGGTAGCTATAAATTTCTAGTTATCCCAGCTAATCGGAGGAGACAGGATGTGAGGATACAAGATAGAACTCGGATTCTAGACGACGTAAGAGCTTCCATAGCCAAGGTTCTCTGCTTTGCTTGCTTTTGCTGTCCTCTGCGCTTGTTGGAATTGCCAGTGATATGATAACTAGCAATTGTTGCTTGTCCTCATACTCGAAGTCTTGGCCACCGTTCATGCGTATGAAGAAGGCAAGGTAGGTATTTGCTCACGTGCGCACACTAGGCAACCAATATTTCGTGATCGCCATACGAGATTTTTGTGGTTTTTTTTTTTTTTTTTTTTTTTTTTTTACCATTACTCGCACGCCGCCCTATGGGCTATGGCGAGGTTAGGTACAAGGAAGAGTAAGGAAATAAGATCTGTATGAACCCGCCTCTTTCTCGTCCCGCCCACCCGGATGGCCCGGATAACAGAGAAGAAATTGGAAAAAGGAAAAACAAAAAAAAGTGTTCATCCCACGCCCACCGCAGCATCTCTGCCAGGGGGTCGCTCTCGCCTTCCTTCGCTTTCGGTGGGTGTCTCTCACGGCATCTGCCCCCCCTGGCCACTTCCGTCTCCACACACTGCATTCGTTCCAGATGTGTCCTGCCATCTCCTCACCCTCCCCGCACCATCTGCACTCTGGTCTCTCTACCTTGCCTATCTTGTGTCTCCAGGCTCTGAGACCCTTGTGTCCCAGAAACCCCGCTAGCGTAGTGACCCGCTCGCTAGGCACTCCAGTGGCCTGTAGCTTAGCTTAGGCCTGTTCTCTCTCTCGCCCTTTGGGCTCTCGCCTCCATCCACATCCCCGCCTCTGTCACTGTCTCCTCTTGGTATGGTAGGAGGGCGCCTATCTTGGCTGCCCTGTCCACCCTCTCATTACCTTCGATGCCTTTATGGCTCTTGATCCTTTTTTTTTTTTTTTTTTTTTAAATCACGTGACCCCGCTTGCAGCTCTTCGCCATGGCAGGGCGGCTCTTGATCCATAACACTGCTACGCCCATACCCCCGGTACTGTTCCTTCTTTCCAGGCCTTTCTGACTAGTTGGGCTGCTACTCCGGGCGTCAGGCGACCCTCAGCTAGGCCTTTGAGCTTCTGAATTCCTTGCCATAGGCTTGTAGCTTGTATGCGGGGTGATGTGAACAAAAAAGAAAAAAAAAAAAAAAGCTTCCGGATGGCTACCTTGGAGTCCATGGCTAGTAGCAGTTCCCTGTCTCCTTCTCTGAGTGCGCTTGCCGTGGCTATCAGTTCCGCATCGTTTACCGTGGCCCTGGTTCCCAAGTAGTATGACCTGGGCTTATCACGCCACAGCCCCACCCCTGTTCTCTCTGCTATCCTGCTCCCATCGGTGTATATCGCTTTTCACCCTTCATCTGTCACCCTGCCATGGCGAACAGCTACAAGCGGGATTATGTGATAGGAAAAAATATATATATATATAAAATAAAATAAAATAAAATAAAATAAAATAAAATAAAAAAACCCCTTCATCTGTCTCTCGCTCTATTCTCCACTCCCACTCATCTCTCCCTACTTCTCTGTCCAGTGTGTTGAGAATGGCAGAGGTAGTGGCTCCTTCCGGTGCATGTCTCCTCTTAGGTAGGTTATGTCCTCCTCCTCGTTCAGGAGGGCCTCGTCTTGGAGTCTCAGGGACCTTGCCTCTACTTGGACCCTCTCACCTTCTATAAACATCTGCATTGTTTCCACGTTCACTAGTCTCTCCACCACATCTCTCGTTGTACCCTATGGGGCTCCAGTGATCGACCTTGTCACAAAGTACTGCCACTTCTCCTGCTCCCTTATTTTCAGTTCTGGGTGAGCTTTCCGCCCATAGTCTGGCCATGCGTAGCCCCCCCATGTCGCTATTGCTCTTGCGCTGCTGGTGTATAGCTGCCTCCTCTTTGCTGGGTCTAGCCTCCCTAGTCTCGCTGTCACTGCCCATGCTGCTTTTCCTAGGTTTAGCCTCCTCTGGAGGTGTGATTCAATTTTGAGCTGCCAATCCACGTGCAGCCCTACCATTCCAACATTGAGTATCTCTCTCTTGGCCTGGTCTAGCTGGAAGTCTTCCTTCTTAGCCTCGCTTTCTAGGTTAGTGCAGTGGGCCTTGATGGCCTTCTTCAGCTTTGTTAGGGACTGGTTTGCGATAACTTCATGACAGTCATCTATGTACGTCTGTATGAAGACTCTCTTGCTGGGGTTTCTTGACTGCGGGCTGGATTCCTACCAAGAATAGGGCTGGTGACAGCGGGGAGCCCTGTGGGACACAATCAGTCATCACTGATCTATATCGCTGCTTGTTGTCCTAGCTCAGGCTAAACTCCATTGGTTGAAGGAAGCCATGCACAAATGCTGCCAGGCTGCTGCTCTGTCCCCTTAATGCGAGTACTGATTTAAAAAAAAAAAAAAAAAAAAAAAACTCTGCAGGATGTTAGCTACTAGTTTTTGCCCTAGTTTGGCTACTTTATTGAGTAGGGTGATAGGTCTCCAGCTGCTGACTTCGCGTCGATCTCAGCTCTTCTTGAGAATCATCACCGCTTCGAAGCCTTTGGCAAAGTTATAGTCCACTATTCTTTCTCGTACTGCATCCCATAGCATTGTGCCGCTGAGCAGCTTCAGTAGCCGGTATTGGACCTTTTCAGGACCTGGCGCTGACCTCCACTTCGTCCTACTGAGTGCTTTGTCAATTTCTCTTGCTGTCTCTCGGACAATGAGGAGTCTTTCTGGCTTCGGGGCTTTTCCAGTCTTGGATAAAGTTCCTTTGAATGAACTTCTCTGCGATCTCCTCGTCTGACCCTGTGACTCCCATCATATCCCTCTGGTGGAATGGGTCCCTTGCGAGCCGTAATACGTCCCACGGTCCCACGGCGACTCAATTCTGTCCTCCTCTAGGTAATCCTTCCAGAGGTGTCTCTTCTTGTCCCGGATGATATCTCGTAGAAGTCTTCGTGCTCTCGTCCTGCCTTCTTCTGAATTTTGTCGTCGGAAGATGTCACTTCACATGAATCACATGGCATTGGTAGGACGCTTGGGATAAGTTATACTGGAGCTGAGTGTCAATATACACTAGGTGCATTACAGCGCTAATGGCCTTGATATCAGACAGTCTTAATGAGGAGACGAGTGTGAACGAATCTGACTTGAACGGGATTTAGTAGGTACTCCAGTTTTATAGTAAGGAGATTGCACTTAGCTTTATGGTGTATTGTTGGAGGGTTAGGACTGGCTATGAGCCTCGAAACTTGGGGCTTTTGAATTCACAACTGCGTATAGTGTAGGGTTATGTAGCACCTACACTTGAGCATGACACAAGTGGAGATCTATCATAGTCATGTAGCGGAACTAGTAAAACTTGATCCTCCCTTGGCAGTCCAGTCTGCTATGGGTTACCAAAGGGGCCCAGGCTCACTTATTTTCTGCGGCTACGAGTGGTTGTTTGCTACAGCTTATCCGTGTCATTATTTATTTGGCACGGGGGTTAAACATTATTGGACACTGAAATCAGGGTAAGTTCAGCCTCGGTTAAACTCGCGCAAAGCTGCCTTCCTGGATTTGCCAGTCAAGTAATCGTCTGTTTTTCGCATTGACCTTGTTTCAATTAGTCGTTAACGACACGACTCAATGATCTATCTACACGTTAAGTGAAGTGTAGAATGCTTACGGCTACGGTAATGGAAAGACAAACGCATAAAGCGTTCGAGATGACACCTGCATAGTCAACCTTACCTATAAATATACGGTGTTAACACTAACGGCCATTGCGCCTTTACCAGGGGTGCAGTTCCATTGTGCCATGCTTCAATGTAGCCATTATCTGTGGTGAATTTTTGGAAACCCAGAATTATACAAGTACATGGCTCAGGTAATAGAATTGGCAACTGAGAAGAGGTGGAGGTTGAGGGTCGGAGCCGAACCAGGCTACCGGAGCCGTGGGGCTGGCTTGGGTGAAAGCGCACGTGGCAACGAGAGACCCGATTTGTTTGTTAAGCCTGTCTCCGGGCTTCGAGGGCTTGCCCAGGGACCCTGCCATGGCCACGTGCTACAAGCGGGGTTATGTGATTTAAAAAAAAAACAAAAAAAAAACGAGAGACCCGATGCCAAGGCGAAGGAAGGGGCGGACGGTGGTAGATTCAGACTCGATAGGCAGGCCACCGAGGGTGGTCGGCGTCAAGAACTAGTCAGGAAGAGGAAGAGAAGAGGGAGAAAAGGAGCTTTGGCAGGGGGAATTTCGTGCATTGGGGAAGGGTTTTTTTTTATTGCTGAAGTCGCAGGTCGAAGTTCCGGCTTATTTAGTAAAAGAGGCTTGCTCTTTGTAGTAGAAGTGGCCCTGGAGGTGGTGGTCTTTCCTTTGGCGCAGGCAGGTGGGTCTCTCTTCTTAACGCTGGGTGGGGTGGGAGGGTCTGGCCTGATCTTTGAGGGAGCTGTGGAGATTTGGGTAGCCGCTTCTGCATATGAGGGTCGCTCTGTTTGCGTATCCACATTACGCATAGGTAGAGTAGACATGTTTTTTTTTTTTTTATTTCATTAATCGCATGCCGCCCTATGGGCTATGGCGATGTTTAGTTACAGTGGTATGATGGAAAAATGATAATGAAAGAGTAAAGAAAAATCGATAATGAAAGAGTAAAGAAAAATTGAACCGTCCTATTCCTCCCCCGCCCATTCCAATATTTCCGCCATGTTTGTGTCCTTATCTAACTGTCTTATCACGTCTGCTCCTCTTGCGGTTTTCCTGTTCCATGCCGAGCAGCTACTCTTTATGTGATCCCAGGTCTCCGGCGCCTCGCCGCACCATCTAGTAGACATGTTTGGTTTGGTAGAGTCTGGCTCAACTCTATAGTACTTTTTGCGAATAGAACTTGTGAAGAGTTGGATATCCTTAAGGTGCAGATGCACCAGCTCATATCTCTCCTCAACATCTACTGTACTCTTTCTGCCACTGCTATCTCATACAAAAGATTGCGCGCCACATCTAAGGCAAAAGCTGGCGATGTCTTTTGAAGTTGGGCTGCCCATTCCTTGGCTGAGGAGTTGAAGTTCAGTGGTAGGCGAACATGCGGCGGCATTGATTGGTTTGATAGTGGCGGTGGTGGTGTTGAAGGTGCTGGTGGCTGTGGAGTAACCGGTACGAACCGATTTCCTCAGTGCCCACCCCTTGAGCATCTATGGAAGCTCATGTTGCGTGTTTGACCGATCAGTGAGTGGTTGTAGGTAAGTCACGTCGCGTGCAGAGGGGACGCGCCGCGTGTGGCCGACGTGGCAAAAACAATTCGGGATAAAAATTGAATCAACAGAATCAGCGTACTGAAAGCTATTGATCCAAGTAAGGTTCGTGAGTAATCTTGTTGTGGTTGCGAAGTCGCTCTAAAAACTCGTTCTGTGGAGGTTGTTGTCGGTGGATTGGGGAAGGGTGGCACTCCTATGCATTATGTTGAGTAATTGAGTTTTTATACGCACATATATACTATAGTACTCATGTGTCCAAATCAGCAGCCAGTGCTGTAAGTTATTCAGAAAGTATCTCCCTATACATATATTGCTATTTCATGATTTTAGATAGTCGGTATGTTCTTCTGTGCATAAACACCCAGTATTACCTTTACCGAAATAGGAAAAATGTTCACTAGAGTATGCTATTGGGTATTAGTGCAGTCACAACCAAACTTGCTACACCTCTTCAGCATAGGCTGTAGAGCTTATATTCAGTACATAAGCCTTCAGGTAAGCTCTTCCACACATGGCGACTCACAGCATGGCTAATATAAGGGCTGGATATATACCAGAATATGTCACCACTCATATGCTATAAATTGGTAGAAAGAATGTGCAAAAAATAATATACTATATTCTCCCATGCTCTGGCTTTAATTCGAGTCCACCTGAGGGCCATTCTCATTCACAGGAGCTTTCTCCATTGTCCCATAAATTTGGGCGGTTTCCCGGTGATGGACGATTTCTAGGTGAAACACTCTAGGTCCTATCTCCGGCGCCTGTCTAACTCGTACTGGCTGACCCTCAACCATCTCCCTCCCAGCCGTACCATCTCTAACTTAGTGTTTTCCTCCAAGTACACCACCGCTGAACTCGTCACTAGGTGTGAGGGGGTGACCATATATCTCTTGGGCCCGTGAGACAGGCATGCGGCCAAGCAGCCCCCGGCGAAAAGCGCACTAACTCAACCGCAAATATTTAAGTGGATGTAGCAGAATGGGCCGTATTTGAAAGGTACGGCAGGTCCTACATGATGGTGCGAGAATTGGCACAATGAGCTTAATTTAACAGGTATGGCAGGTCTCTCTACACGGAGTGAGATGCGGCAGAATGAGCTGAATTTGACAAGTTCCCTGGAGGCGCGAAATATGGCAGAATGAGGTCTGTTGAGGGTATGGCGGGTCCTATTTAACAGCGCGAGATGTGGCAGAACGATGCGAATTTGACAAGTATAGCAGGTGTCAATGGTGTAATCTGCGGTGGAATGAGAATGCATTGGAGCGGTAGGATAGCATAGAATAGTAGAACAGCTGGAAGGGCACCTGTATATAGATCGCGGTAGCTAGTGATAAATAAACAATTGGTTGTCAAATATGATATTATGGCGTGGTAGAATGAAATCTGTGCAATAAGTGCAGTAGGCGCAAATAGCCGACTGCTAATTCAGGTTGTACTTGAGGGCATGGGGCATATAAACCTACACTTGAAAACACAGAGCATATGAGTCCGTAGTTGATAATGCAGACAATATCAGCCCGTAGTTGATGACGCATGGTTGAAGGAGAGCCAAATTCTAGATGCCAAATTCTAGATGCCATAAAAAATGGTAACGCGTTGAGGAGGATAGCCGACTCATAACGTTGTCCAGACACACCGCCGGAAAAGTCCTGCGTCTAGGATAGGCGGTTGACGTCCCTACGTCTGAGGCATGAGACGCATGGGGCGTGATGCATGAAACGACTTGAGATACCAACAACTTTTTTGCTGATGCGTAAAAGTTATTAAAACTTATTTTAATAGTTATTAAGTATAATATATAGTAAAAATATTAAATAATATTAATATTAGAAAGTTATATTATAATAATAATATTTGAAATTTATAATTTAAATACTTCACTTATATTAGAATAGTTTAATAATAGTTAAAAAAATAACTCTATTTTATAATACTATTTATAAAAATATTTATAGTAATAGTTATAAGACTAGTACTTAGAAAGTTTCTAAAACTTTATTTAAAAAAGTATAAAGTACTTATTTTTATTATATATAATAAGTTTACTTTTAATATAAGTAATAAAAAAACATAAATATAAATATAAAAAAATTATAATATTTATATTTTTAATATTATATTTAAAACTAGAAAAAAAAATTATATAAAATAAAATAAGACTAGTAAAGATAATTATTTAAATAAAAACAAAATAATAAAATAAATTACTTTATTAAATTTTTAAAAAAAACTTTTTATATTATTAAACTTTTTAACTTAATACTATCTTTAATTATAATTTTTTTATATTCAATACTTTAATTATTTTTATATAAATTTTATTTATTTATATAATATAATTGTTACGGCTAAGGTGAGACTTACGCGACCCGCGGAACACTTACCCTGAATACCAATGCTGCTTGAGCGGACTGATCACCCGTTAGGCTTGGAATTCATTTTTCGCCCGAATAGGGAAGTGCTAAGGAAGTGTGTGTCGTCGATTGATGGTATGATCTCCGGATCACCCATGCACCCTGCATGCACTCGGCTTATTAAAGCTAATATGCGCACATGCACTAGTAGTACATATCATTATATTGCGTCTGTACTATTATTGCATGTTTCTGTTACGTTGACCTATTACTACATGTATTGGCATTGATAAGGAATTGCCACGTCGCCAGTTATTCATTTGTTAACTAGTCATGTATGACTGCGCCGAAGTCTATATAAGCGCCGGCTGGTGATAGCATAGTTAGAGGAATCAAGACACTAGCGGTGTTCTAAGTTCTCTATAACTCTGAACCTATCGTTCCCTTACTACGCCCGTGAACCGCTCCGCTCCGCTGCGCGCCCCACGCCGAGTAGCTGCCCTTTCGGCCCGTCGCATATACACCTCCGTAGCCATTTCGGCCCGCAGCCTACACACCTCCGTAGCCCTTTCGGCCCGCCGTATATACACCTCCCGGCCCGCCATATACATCCCTTAGCCGTAACACCTGGCTTCCGGGCCCAGCGTAGCCGAGCCCCTCACGCCCGTAACAATAATACTGTACGAAAAAACCCCCATTTTGGGTCACCGTATTGGTTCCGTATTGACACAATAATTAATATTAGATAGTGTTAGATTTAGTTTGGCATGGTTTAGTACAGAATTACTATTGTGGTTTTAGTAATGCTGAAGACATTGGAGTAGTTCATAGTTTTCAAACCATTAAACTTGAAATACCCGTGATAATACCACTTTTAGATTAAATGGTTTTAGTAAAATTTAATAGCATTCACTAGAAAACTGAATTAATTCACTAGGTATCTGCCGTTTCTTAGTTTCAACTACCTGAATCTTGTTGGCTATTAAGATTTCTTTAAATCTATTTGGGACTCTGATACTATTCCCATCTTGAAGCTACATGTACATATTGATGAGGCTAGTAGAGTACCACTTAACTATACCAAATTAGCAGTAGAATTAACTAAATTACTAAGTTTACCAATAAGTATAGTTGGCTAGGCCTAGTCTTGTAAGTTCTACAGAGGAGAGGACCAGACTGTCTAGGGAGGAGTGTAACCAGATTACAACGTGCCAAGCTTTTCTCACTTAGCTTTCATATTCCTCTACTCCGCCCACTTCTTCACACTTACTCTTCCATTCTATCAACTCATCTACTCTATCTACTCCTCCACTTTATCTACACTTCCACTTCATTTACTCCTTTAATTTATCAACCTCATTGCTCTATTACTTCTACTTTACAATCCTACTCACTATAACATAATTCTGGTTTGGTAATCCTGCCTCCTTTTGATACTTGCAGCCCTGCCCACCTAATTCTACTCATACAATTCTACTTACACAATTCTACTCACTCTGACAGCTGCTAAGTCTAGTGCTTACAACCCTGTACATACAGTTCTACTTACTTTGATAATTCCGCCTTATAGCCCTCACTTACAAAATCCTACTCATTCTCATACTTATAACTATTACGGGCTCACTGTAACCATAGGTGGGCAGTCAGTGGACTCGGATGTATGTATGCATATGTGATGCAGGCAAAATACGACAGCCAGAAAGTATCACAGTTGTATAAATGAGTGCTATTTGAGCTATATAAAGGACTAATTGCTAGTCAAGTATCTTTTTGGCCTAGCAGATGGTAACTCTCTGTATTTACCACTCTTATTACAATAAGACTACTTATAAAATCTTACTCATTATAACTCTATTGTAATGAACAGGTCCGGGTCAGGGTACAGGATCTGGGTACGGGGTAGGCGGCGGGCGCCGAGGTGAGGTCACAGTGGAGGCGGAGGCAGAGGCGGTCGGAACTATGAGATATCGAGAGGTAGATGTATTAAAAGGCTAAATACACAACTTGGGTAGGAAACAAGTTGTTGCGTGGAGAAGCAAGAGGGAGGAGGGAGGAGGGCCTCTTTATAGAAAACCCTCGGTGGAAAATCCAAGCAAACAAGCAAACAAACGACGTACATGGAAAACCGAGAAGCGACTAGAAGTACATGGAAAACAAAGGAAATGACAGGAAGTACATGGATGACCAAGGAATGACTGGAAGCAGGTAGAAGCGTCCAGAATATCCTGGAATAAGCTCGGCGATACCTGTTTCCAGCAGATTCTACGGCTTTCCGGCAGGTTCTATAGCTTCCGGCAGGTTCTATGGCTTCCGACAGGTTCTATGGCTTTCCGGCGGGTTCTGCGGCTTTCCGGCGGGTTCTGGGGATCCGGGTTCTTCTAGCAGGTTCTGGCAGGTTCTTCGGTTCGGGTTGTTAAGCAATGACCGGGATGCTGGCGGCCATGTCGCTTAAGCGTGCTTACAGGTACAGGGATATATATCGGAGTGCTAGAAGGAGTGCGGCGAATTGCAAGGGTGTCAGGGTCAGCTGCACGTGTACGAGTACTGGCGAGTAGTACGTTGATTGCCAGTATAGGACCGGAGCTGGAGGGTCTGAGGCGAGGGGTCCGGGTTGGATTGTTACATCTATTCACAATCTCACTCATTCTAATATTTACAATCTTATTCACTTAACAGTCTTATTACTTTATCTCCTTTCCGAGAGGAGTTAATTATAAGATAAGTATCATATAGCACATATATAATGCTCTTTCTTAGCTATGAGTTAACATTTACTACTTTTAGACTTAATTTTATCTTCTTTCTTATAAGACTATAAAAGCATGTATACTATTTCATATATTAAAGTTGTATTATAATCATATATTGCTAGCTAATTATCTTTCACTTGTTTAGGAAATCTTTATTATAATAAAAGGAATAGAAACTATCTTATAGTTATATAATTTATTAGAAGTAGTCTAGTTTTATAAATTATATACTAGTACTTAAAAGTTTATAATAGTATACTATATTATGCAGTAGTTTATATAATTATAATAAAAACTCGAATATAGTTAAAATAAGTATATAGAGTCAAAAACTATACTATTGTAAAGCTATATTATAATTATTAGAATACTATTTGAATAGGTATAGAGTTATATCTTTAAATAAGGTGTTTATGCTAACTACTTGGTATAACTTAATCATTTTTTCACTATAAAACTGTTTTTCTATAATAAATAGATTACGTATAAACCTTGTATAAGAACCTATTCTTAATACTAATAAAAATTTACTTACTCATAATAATATTATAGTTATAAAAAATAGGAGTTTTTTTATACAGTAATTATAACTAATAATATTCTTTAATAATTATCTAATAATAGAACTATAGTATATTAAAAATTTAAAAATATATAATTATTATTATTAAAAAAATTTATAGAAGTATAAAGTATTTAATAAATTTAAATTTTTTTTTTAAATATTTTAGTTTTAGTAAATATTTAAGTTATTAACTAATACTTTCTAATAATTATTATATATATACTTTTTAAATTATATTATTAGACTTTAAAGTTTTAAAAAAAATATACTAAAATTATAAATAGTAAATTAACTTATAATTAAGTTTTTATATAATATAAATTTAATAAAAAAATTATAATATATAATATAGTTTTATACTTAAAAGAATTATTAATATAATTTTTAAAGCTTAAAAAGAATAAAATTTATTACTTTATAAATTAAAAGTACTACCTTTTTTTTTACTACTATAAGTATTGTATATACCTTTTTAATATATATTCTACTAGATATACTTATAAAATTAAATAGTTTTAGAAATATAGATGTGCTAGGCCATTCGTAACAACATTCCAGTCACTACTGGCCGGGCCACCCTGCCATGGCCAAGTGCTACAAGCGGGGTTATGTGATTAAAAAAAAAAAAAAAAAAAAATACTGGCCCGGGCCAGCCTCCACTGGTCCGGGCTACTCAGTAGCATCACGGTTCGTAATTTTTTTCTCTGTACAAGCACTATACATACTACACGTGCACTCTACAGTCAATGAATCCAACGGAGGCCAGGCCGTGAGGGCCGCCTGGACCGCCCAGGCGGCCTGAAACAATCAGGCCAATCAGGCCGGTTCAGGCCATTCAGGCCAGTCCAGGCCGACCAGGCCATTTACGTAAATTCAAGCGATTTTGGAATTTAACCCAGGTGAATTAGATTTTAATAATCCTGGATATTTCCACTATCAGTAATTGACAGTTGCGCATCAGGTATCATCATCGAAGAATTGGGTCCAGTCTGTTGTCTTATCTGGAAGGTCCATCATTTCTACATTATTTCTTAGTATATATACTTGAATACAAAGTGTGATACTTACTTGACAAAAGTCGTAGACCGCTGCTGTTTAAAATTCTAGACATACGGGAGATTCTACTCATCTAAATACTCAAACAATCTGGTAAATGCTGGCCTCAATTCAGCTGGATAGCCTTGGAGTGATTCGTTTAATTGGCCTGATTCATGTGGATCAGGCCGGTCCAGGCCACTGAGAATACCGGCCTGGTCGGCCGGCCTGGCCTGTTGGATTCATTGTCTACAGTTAACTTCGAACCCAACCAAACGGCCGTTCAGTATACGGAACGCTCTTTTTTTTTTTTTTTTTTTTTTTAATCAATACTCGCATGCCACCCTATGGGCTATGGCGAGGGTTTTATTTAAACCAAAAGAAAGAATTCTCTAGATACATGTGATACCCGCGGTGCTCATCCATGATGCAGGTGAGGAGTGACTCATGAGCAAGTATGTTCGGGGCCTTGACTTCCTACTTCCGTCCTCTGTCACCGCGGGTACTACATGTATTTAGTTGGTTAGATGACGTTGTTTTTGTTACTTTCTTTTGAATAAAGACCCTCGCCATAGCCCATCGGGCGGCAAGCGAGTGTTGATATAAAAAAAAAAAAAAAATCCGTCCTCTGTCCCATTCATACTGGTCCACTCTCAGCCATGACCCTCCAAGCCTCACTCTCCCAACCTCGGTAGTTTTTCCCAAGTAAACTACCGCTGAGCTTGTCGTCTTTCCCTCGTTGACCAACGTGTCCTCCTTCCTCGGATCGCTCTTCAGCGAAATGCTTACTCTTCAGCAAAATGCTTACTCTTCAGTAAAATACTTACTCTTCAGCAAAATGCTTACTCTTCAGCGAAATAGTTTTCTCTTTAGTGAAATAGTTTTCTCTTCAGTGAAAATTCCATTCCAGTGAAATACTCCTCTATAGCAAATTGTAGAAAATCATACTAAAATACAGATGTATAAATGAAGATTCAAAATTATTAAAAGCATGTAACTGCCAAAGGATAAGAGAGTATATGAGAAATTAAACATGTAAATAAACAAATACTTTAAAGAGTTGAATAATTAAGTATCATAATGTGGCAACCGCAATAATTTAGCGACTAAGCTGTTCTATGATATTGGTTTCTATATTGAAAGAAGGTCAATACAATGTTGTACAAGTATGCGTGTTATGAGTGGTCTGGGCCAGTCATGAACCGTAGTGCTACTGAGTAGCCCGGACCAGTGGTGACTGGAACGTTTGTTACGAATGGCTCGGCACATACATATAAAAGCTATTAGTAAGTAGTAGATAAAAGGAAGTAGTAATTAATAGACTTTAGAGCTAACCTTTTTAAGTAATTTATCTTACTTACTAAGCTCTAAGTTTATCTAATTTTGTAGTAGTATGTAACTCAATTAGAGGTCTTCTATCAAAAATTACCACTCTTTAACTTTGAATAACTTTTTCAGAAAAATTTAGAAAATCAAAAACACAATATAGATCAATTCATCACTTAATTCTCTTCCTATCTATTTGCAGTTTTGAATTTTTTCCGACTTTTATTACATTAATGATTGGCGTTGAAATTTAGGATCAAAATGTGCCGATTAAAGCAGTCCACGACCATACAAGCTACTGTACTCGGGGGCAGGGGTAAGTCTTCAAAAGTGCGAAAAGTTGCATACAATATGACAGAGTGTCACAGCCACCTACGCCGCATCAGTATCGTCCTTTTCCGCAGCCGACAAGTCAAACCGAGCCGACGTGCCAAGCCGGAAGTGAGACCTTACTAATAGCCGACTCGGAAAGGCCTGACAAGCCGTCCCGGTCCGGTTGATTAGCCCTCTGACAGCTCATTGATATGCCTTCCAATATTAGCACTACTATTGCCGCTCTTGCATTTCGGATTCTCTTTCTCATATTGTTATAGTCCTGTATTCCTTCTCTATGTCAATTCCCAAGCATATAAGGGCCCCAGATCCGCCACTGTAGATAGCTCTTCTTCTCCTTGTCCGTTGTCTTGTTGATCAATAGACCCGTCTGGTTTCTCCTACTCCTCCGCCGCTGCCATTGCTATAGTCCGTGACCCCTAGCCGCTGAGCCGCCGCTGCCGCTGCCGCCGTAGTCCTCGATCCATAGCCGCCGACCCGCCGCCGATACCCAAGCTGACCGTACCCCTTGGCAAGGCCTTCGCCCAAGCCCACCACCGACGTTACACAGAGGTAGTTGCTAGGATTGGATCCAGCTGTTATGTAGAAAGTATTGTTTACTCTATGCACATACTTTCCTACACACTTCGTATAGTTACATGCTCCTTTTGTTTCCAACCCACTCGCATAAGTCTACTTTTCAGTCACAGCAAATCCCCACTGAAGCCTGCATAAGAGTAAAATGAAAATCAAAGGCACACGCAAAGATTTCAATTATGAAATTCGTAACCGAGAAACTACTCGAGATGAGCGCCTCCGAATTATTACTTTACGTGACGATGTACAAATGAAGTGAAAAGATATAGCAGCTCTTGTCAATGTAGACTATCGATCATGTGAAGCGATTTATAGATGAGCGAAAATACTTGGTACTCCAAGTTATAGAAAAAGAACTAGCCGTCCTATTCTTTTTACTGAAGAAGAGAAGCAGCAGTTGAAGGAGTTCATTACATGAGATCGATATACATGGCAGTTATCCTGGGAACAAATTAAAGAAGCCATGAGATATGAGTGTTCAGCACGTGCAGTCCAAGAAGCGATGAAAAGTATAGGATATTACAAAAGATACTCTCGAAAAAAATGGGGCATCCGAGATGACAACAAACCGAAACGAGTTGCATAGTATCAGAAACGTCTATATTTTATGGAGGGGGATTAGTTACATATTATTTGGACAAATGAATCTACATATAACACTGTGAGTTTCGGACATCGACCATTGGTAATTTGTTATGCAAGTGAAGAATTTCATCCTGACTGCGTTGATGAGATATGGGAATCCGGTCGGCAATCAGTTATGGTATGAGGTGCCTTTTGTGGAGAGTTAAAATCGGATCTTTATTTTGTACCATCTAGTGCAAAGATGGATTCCGCGAAATATACTACTAATATCCTAGATCCTTTGCTTATTCCTTTTTGGCATAAAGCTTGTGAGTTCTATGGATAGACTGTAGTAATGGAAGATGGTGCACCAGGTCATAATGGTCATTCAAAAGCATGCCGAATTAAAAATGGGATGGGATCTTTAGAGTGGGTAGTGCAATCCCCGGATTTAAATCCCGTTGAACTGCTTTGGGGTGACATGGAAGTGGAATTGGGTTTAAAGTATGGGCGCATCAAGGATTTAACTTTACTGAAGGAAAAGCTCCAAGAAGAGTGGGAAAAAATAACCAAAGAGTGTCTCCTGTCATTAGTTAGAAGTATGCCAGACCAGCTTCGAGCTGTTATTGCGGCCGGTGGTAATGCGACACCTTATTGAATTTTATGCAGCTAATAAAATTTACGTGTGTCGTATTTTTCTGTGTAAACCCATACAATTGTTCTGAAGACTTTTCGACAAAAAGTCAACCTACTTCACTTTTGACCCCTGGTCAGGTGGCGCACATTATGCATGCATAGCGCTTCTGAGGATTTTCCCCTATCCCCGAGTACAAGCTCCATTTAGAGTTGGGCTAAAGGCGCACCGGAGTTACTAGTGCTGCTTTTATGGTACAGTGCATAATATAGTTATCCTGCGATTCCAAGGAAAGTTCGATCGCGGTGTCAAGACTCCCGATGGAGCTAGGCGTTGCGTGGCAAAAGCGGGGTGCAACAAGGTGGAGCTGCAGCTGGACAAGATACTTGGAGGGTATGGTACGCGGGTTGCATTTACCCTTGGGTACCAGTTGCAATGTATGCAGATGCTAGTCAATGCAACTCTGTAAGCGAAGACTTGCAGATTCAGTAGCCCAAGGTACTCAATAGTGCTATTGCAACATTTCCGAAGAAAAATCAAATGACCATATCAAAATGAATGCACTTGGTAAGATAAAGGGTACAAGATAAGCGTATGAGTATTCGGCCCCTATTAGTACCTAAGAAGGAAAGATTCTCCAGTAATAGTTGAAAAAGTGAATTATTATGTACACATATGAAATAGAGGGAAATCGAAGGAAATAGATAAGCAAAAAAATAATTGCAATTCAAGGAAGGGAGAACTCATATAAATAGATTGAATTTGGATACGATTGGATTCTTATTGGGAAGTATGATTGTCCTTAAGCTTCCGTAACTCTAACTAATAATGATAACATAAAAAACTGCTATTATCTAATGTGCTACCGACGTAGTCTGGTTGGACTAACGACGCCCACTAGCGCTCCCTCTATAAGCGATAGTCACAAAATTCAAACACGCATGCATAGCGACACGATATACTTTGCTGGCCAGTGAAGCTGGCCCTCTGGTCGCTTGCATAGGCACGAAATTAGCCAACTGCAGTTCGCTGTACTCACTGATATGTTGGCGAAGCTCAACCCCAGTCCCGTCCTGCCTTGGCGAACAGCTGCATGCGGGGTTATGTGAAAAAAAAAAAAAAAAAAAAAAAAAAAAAAAAAAAATCCCCAGTCCCGAGGCGCCCCAGTACTGGAGTATAATGCAAGAATTTTCGAGCGACCAAACTGTTCGATACTGCGAGTGAATTGAAAATCTCAGTGAGAGACGGTCAGCTGAGAGTTTGGCCCATGCAACGCCAGAGAATAAGGCTGCTGAACAGAGCGGGCAACAGGAATGGACACGCAGGCATCAATTTCGCGTCAAAATAAATAGAGCGATTGCTATCACAGTTTGTCAAATAATCGGCATTTTGTGCACCTTTATCTATATTATACTGAAGGGTTGTCTTACCGTGTATAACTCGGGCCCCTCGCTATACTGGCCAATAGATGTCTATACTTTGTACTGTAGCTATGACCTCTACAAGTGGCTTCTGATCAGCACTTTCAATAAAACTGTGCAAATCTCTGTCAACTTGAGTAAGTCGTCCCATCAAACTAATCAAAATAAAGATAGCTTGACTTCTACGATATTCTCCTGAATTAAGAATAAATCTATCTTAAAACTACCTCCTCACCTTCACCCCTTTACAACTCCGCAACTTGACAATGCGAAGGTAAGAGTCACTTTTATTCCATTGGCACTACTATATTAATACTGAAAAAAATATAGGTTATCGGGTTGTACTCTACTAAACTTGCTACTTGAGGAACTTGAATGCTATGGTGGATAGCCTAATAGGTAAGTGAGGATGCACTATACGACTCAGTGAAGGGTTCAGCAAGCAATTCATTATGTGAGCTAACTAGCAGCTTAGCAGATGAGTTAGAAAGTTCAACAAACAAGTTCAGCATGTAGTTCTACAAGCGATTCGGCAAGTGATTCGGTAGGGGATTCAGCAAGCACTTTAGCGGGGGATTCAGCAGGCACTTGAGCGGGGGATTCAGCAGCGGATTCAGGACATTCAGAAGCCAATTCAACAAGTGATTCAGCAGGCCATTCAGCGGGCGATTCAGCAAGTGATTCAGCAAGGTGTAGTTGATGGGTGGGCAACTGGGAAAGTTGAAAGCTCAGAAGAGATAGTGAGCGTGGTGGTGGGATTTTAGCTATAGTTAGAGTAGTTGATTAGATAAAGTTGACAGATACAGTTGTTGTAAATATAACTGCAGCGGAGGAATGCGAGTATCCAGATAGGAATATGACACCTAAGGATACAGTCTAACCTTGCTATATCGGACGAGTAAAAATCTGGCACTTTTTGTCTGCTATAGCAAGGTTCCGGCATAGAATAAAATGCTTCGCAAATGTAAAAAAGAGGTGGCAAAAATATGTATAGAAATTACTGGAGTAGGAAATAAACAAGTGCAGCAAACATTAACTCAATTAAAGTCTATTCAACATGCATCGCTCTCACCGCCTAGAAGAGGTCAAGCCTTACAAGCTCTTAGGGAGCATCAAATATGCAAGCATTGACTAGAGCCAAAACATGCTACGCCGTCACGCTGACTGTTTCTCTAAAAGCCCATCAATTCACACCAAAGAAGCAGCAAACTCTACAACAATGTTCCAGCCTTCCAGCAGCAGCAGCGACAGCAGTGGTAGCAGCAATGGTGACAGCAGTGGCAGCAGCAGTAGTGGCAGCAGTGGTGGCAGCATCGGTAGCAAGTGATAGCAGTAGCGGTGACAGCAGTAATGGCAGCAGTAACGGCAGCAGTAGTGGTAGTTAGCATTGACGGCAGCAGAGTGGTAAACAACCAGTCTAAGTGGTAAAGTGGAGTAGTCTAAGATGTATTAGTATTAGTGTGTCCGGTATAGCAAATATTATTTGTATGGAGACAGGGTCTGGAGGTTTTTGTCCGGTCCGGTAGTGTTAGGGCGTCCGGTATAGCAAGGTTAGACTGTAGTAGAGACCAATTTTAAAGGTGCGGGTCTTGATAATACAGTGCTATCCTTCGGTGTTAAGTGTACACCTCTGTCAGTTTTTCTCCTCTTGATGGCACCCCCTGGGGTGCATCACCCTAGGCGCGTCACTTCCCTAGGTGCGCCACCCCCCCTAGCAGTTGTATAGACCCCCGAGCGAAGCGAGTGGGGTCTCTCAGGGAGCATATGTGCAAGCGGCTGAAAGAGTATGCTCAAACTCACCAGAAAAGATTCTCGCAGTCACGATGGTGCCATTTGCTACTTCGTTTTTTTTTATTTTATATATCATTAATCGCATGCCGCCCTCCGGGCTATGGCGATGTTTAGTTACATATGAAATAAAAGGAAAGTTAGATATAAAAGTCCCCAGAAACTCCTATGTGAAGGGGAAGTGAGAATAACAACAATGACAATACCAGATACAAGTAGAGATCCCTGGAAACTCCTGTGTGAAGGGTTTGCTACTTCATGACAGCACTGCAGAGCCCCTAACCCCGGTTGCAAGCTCTGCCTCAGCTCCCCCTACATGCTCTGCCCCCATTGCGAGCGTAGCGAGCGGGCATTCTCTCGTTTTCATTTACGATGGTTCGACACGACGAATCATATGTTCTACATCACAAATTCTTTACTGCTGAGCTATGTTAAGGCGTTCTCAGACCAGCATGCAATGTTGCTGCAGCATGGTGTCATTCTGGTTTGGTACACAATTTCAATGCCGGTTTTTGCAAGCCCATTCGCTGGCATCATTCTGCCGGTGAAGCGTTGTTGTAGAGTACATCACTGTCGAATCTTTAACTCTGTTGCTCTTCATGTGGTTGCTCTTGCCCTGCCATGGCGGACAGCTGCAAGCGGGGTCACGTGAAAAAAAAGAAAAGAAAAAAAAAGTGGTTGCTCTTGATTCGTTTTACAGCATGCTATTAGATGTTAGTGACATTGACTTTGTGTGAACAATTTCCCCGCACCGCTCGCCCGCCTATGCCTCTTGGATTTTTTTTATCTATCCCGGTTTGTTCTACCCATCGTACGCGATTGTCCACTGCCATTGGACACTAGCGGTGGTCATCAATTATCTACGGTAAGGTAAGGTGGAACATTCGTACATTTCATATCCCTGTACGTCTAGCCATTTGCGGCCGGCAATTGATGACCGGTCCAAAATGCAAAAAAGCTAAGGCTTGCACTCTGTAATTGTAGTCCATTCACCCCTACCCCGCATATCAACACAACTACAAATTCGTAATTCCTCGTGTAAGCCAAAAAGCGTCACAGAAGAAAATAGCATTGATAGACTCTCCATTATCTTCCGCAGTTAGACCCCATCCAGATCTCTCTTGTAGAGCCTTACACTCCCTCCATGACCTCTTTACATTAGTCATTTTATCTCCTATCTTTTTGACCATAATATGATCATCTGCAGCAAACTCTTGGTCTTTAACATCCTTATGCTGCTTAGGCCGCTTGCTTGCCTCTCAATAGCTCTTGGTTATCCTCCATCCAAGCGACTAGTCGCTCAAATTCCTCCTTCGTCCAGGGTTTAAGGGGATTACACTGACATGCCATGGCAGAATAAAGGAGTGAGATAGGGTGACTTATTTGCAGGATTCTGGTATGGATTGGTGATGTCTACGGTGCGGTGCGGTGCGGTGCAGTTGCAGTGCGGTGTGGGGTAGCGTTGAGTGGGGGCGGTTTGAGGCAAATCTACGGTACGTGGTTTTCCAAAAAGTACGGGACTATTTCGTGCCGTAGATTTTTCAGAAAAGTACGGTGATAACGTACCTTGCCTTACATTTCAGGGCGGAACATAGCCAATGAGCGTTGTTGCCAAGACACGGAAAATGTACGAATGTTCTACTTACCTTACCGTAGATAATTGATGACCACCACTAGTGTGAGGTATTTTTTGAGATTTTACAACCAAGGATAATTGGAAGAGCGCCACTTTGATATTTTTCCACCTATCGAGGCTGAACATCCAGCTGGTGATTCTAGCGTGGCTGAGCTTTTTTAACATGGGTCAATGTAATTATTATACGTGAAAGTTGGTGGGGGCGATAGGAAAAGGAGCAGCCTACGAATAAATAATTGTTCCCTGGCAATCTGAACGATGTCCAAGTCATAAATCGAAACCCTGCAACTAAAACGTCTGGACACTACTAACAAGCATTGCAACAAACAATCTTTTGTTTTTTTCTGCGACCCTTAGTGCCGAACAGAGTCAGGGCCAAATCACCAGACGCAATTACTGCTACATATCCTAGGTCCTTCCGCCCACAATCAGCAACCATACAGCATAAGGCCCAAAAACCTAATCGCCAGCCAGGTGTCAAGCCAGCGAAAGAGTAAGTGTCCGCAAAAAAGAGGTACTTATACCGCAAAATAATGGACATTAACGGAAATATCAACGCCGTACGTGACTCCGGTTGGACATTGTGCAATGCTATAACGGAGGGAAAGGAGGAACAGGTGTCGCTGCTGCTCGACCGGGGGCGGATATCAATGCTGTAGGTGGCGAGTACGGGACTGCACTAGGTGTGGCTGCATGGAGAGGAAATGCGGAGGTTGTGAAGCTGCTGCTGGACCGGGGGGCGGATATCAATGCTGTAGGTGGCAAGTATGGGACTGCACTGGGTGTGGCTGCATTTAGCGGAGAGGCGGAGGTTGTGAAGCTGCTGCTGGACCGGGGGCGGATATCAATGCTGAATGTGGCAAGTATGGGACTGCACTGGTGTGGCTGCATTTGCGGAAATGCGGAGGTTGTGAAGCTGCTGCTGGAGCGGGGGGTGGATATCAATGCTGAATGTGGCAAGTATGGGACTGCACTGGGTGTGGCTGCAATTAGCGGAGAGGCGGAGGTTGTGAAGCTGCTGCTGGACCGGGGCGCGGATATCAATGCTTTAGGTGGCAGGTATGGGACTGCACTAGGTGCGGCTGCACTCACAGGATTCAGAAATGCGGAGGTTGTGAAGCTGCTGCTGGACCGGGGCGCGGATATCAATGCTTTAGGTGGCGAGTATGGGACTGCACTAGGTGTGGCTGCATTCATCGGAAAGGCGGAGGTTGTGAAGCTGCTGCTGGACCGGGGGGCGGATATCAATGCTGTAGGTGGAAACTATGGGACTGCACTGGGTGTGGCTGTAATGAGCGGACAGGCGGAGGTTGTGAAGCTGCTGCTGGACCGGGGCGCGGATATCAATGCTTTAGGTGGCAGGTATGGGACTGCACTAGGTGCGGCTGCACTCACAGGATTCAGAAATGCGGAGGTTGTGAAGCTGCTGCTGGACCGGGACGCGGATATCAATGCTTTAGGTGGCGAGTATGGGACTGCACTAGGTGTGGCTGCATTCATCGGAAAGGCGGAGGTTGTGAAGCTGCTGCTGGACCGGGGGGCGGATATCAATGCTGTAGGTGGCGAGTACGGGACTGCACTAGGTGCGGCTGCACTCACAGGATTCAGAAATGCGGAGGTTGAGAAGCTGCTGCTGGACCGGGGTGCAGATATCAATGCTGTAGGTAGCGAGTACGGGACCGCACTGGGTGTGGCTGCCTGTAGAGGAGAGGCGGAGTATGTGACGCCGCTGTTGGACTGGGGGGAAGATATTAATGCTGTAGGTGGCGAGTACGGGACTGCACTAGGCGTGGCTGCATGGAGAGGAAATGCGGAGGTTGTGAAGCTGCTGCTGGACCGGGGGGCGGATATCAATGCTGTAGGTGGCAAGTATGGGACTGCACTGGGTGTGGCTGCATTTAGCGGAGAGGCGGAGGTTGTGAAGCTGCTGCTGGACCGGGGGGCGGATATCAATGCTGAATGTGGCAAGTATGGGACTGCACTGGGTGTGGCTGCATTTAGCGGAGAGGCGGAGGTTGTGAAGCTGCTGCTGGACCGGGGGGCGGATATCAATGCTGTAGGTGGAAACTATGGGACTGCACTAGGCGTGGCTGCATGGAGAGGAAATGCGGAGGTTGTGAAGCTGCTGCTAGACCGGGGGGCAGATATCAATGCTGTAGGTGGCAGGTATGGGACTGCACTGGGTGCGGCTGCATATAAAGCAAATGCGGAGGTTGTGAAGCTGCTGCTGGACCGGGGGGCGGATATCAATGCTGTAGGTGGAAACTATGGGACTGCACTGGGTGTGGCTGCATATAAAGCAAATGCGGAGGTTGTGAAGCTGCTGCTGGACCGGGGGGCGGATATTAATGCTGTAGGTGGAAACTATGGGACTGCACTGGGTGCGGCTGCATATAAAGCAAATGCGGAGGTTGTGAAGCTGCTGCTGGACCGGGGGGCGGATATCAATGCTGTAGGTGGCACTTGTGGGACTGCACTGGGTGCGGCTGCATATCAAGCAAATGCGGAGGTTGTGAAGCTGCTTCTGGACCGGGGGGCGGATATCAATGCTGTAGGTGGCACTTGTGGGACTGCACTGGGTGCGGCTGCATATCAAGCAAATGCGGAGGTTGTGAAGCTGCTTCTGGACCGGGGGGCGGATATCAATGCTGTAGGTGGAAACTATGGGACTGCACTGGGTGTGGCTGCATATAAAGCAAATGCGGAGGTTGTGAAGCTGCTGCTGGACCGGGGGGCAGATATCAATGCTGTAGGTGGAAACTATGGGACTGCACTGGGTGAGGCTGCATTGGGAGGAAATACGGAGGTTGTGAAGCTGCTGCTGGACCGGGGGGCGGATATCAATGCTGTAGGTGGAAACTATGGGACTGCACTGGGTGTGGCTGCATATAAAGCAAATGCGGAGGTTGTGAAGCTGCTGCTGGACCGGGGGGGGATCTCTACGTAGGTGGCGCGTATCAAACGCCTCTGGGTGGGTACGCAACTGCCCTGGATGCAGCAATGTCCGGCAATGCCGAGCCGGGCCTGCAGGCACTGCTGGCCGGCACCATGGCGAATGTCAATCGCAACAATGAAGTGACGCCCCCTTTTCCTATGCCATATGCCGGGTATTTACCAACATCATCTCTTCGCCATGAAGTACAAGGCAAACGAAACAATATCTCACCACCCTTCCTCGCTAATGCACAACTACAGAGCGTAATCCGGGCTGGAGGCATCCTTACCCCAGACCTTGCTGACATTCCTTGTAAGGAAATCAGCCAGGAAGTGCTCTTTTCCGCCCTTACAGCTCTTGTCGGCCTCCGCAGTGATTCCGCTGAACGTCTTCGACGCTGGATCCAAAATGATATTCAGTACTTTGTTTCACATAATTTTGACTTTGGTCTAGCATATGCCGCAGCCCATGTTGGGTGGAAACACTTCAACGAACAGGCGTTTAATGTAGCGGCGCAAAGGGCGCAGTGGCTGAGGAAAGCGAAGGAAATTGACGAAGAGCGCATAAATGCAATCTACAGGGACGGCACTGGACAGCATCTTATCAAGTCACCATACTTCGTAATGCCACGCCGCATCTGGGACCTGAAGAGTAATCGTGTGGTAGACTTTCGAATGTTACATGCAGAAGTCAACTCCATTGATGTTCCACATAATGGCACTCGGTGGCCTACCTTCTGGGCAGTCTCACACAGCTGGACTAGCGACATGAAGACAGTGAAGACTTCTGTTAACCAATACCAGTGGCCTGTCCCACTTCCTAAAGGCGTGGATATAGAGTCCTTACGGAGAGAGCTACTCACCATCGGCGCATACTACGTGTGGCTTGATGTTCTCTGTCTCCGACAGCAATCTAACACCTCTACACCCCAGACAGTGACTCACAATAACGTTCCCCTCGACACAATCAAGTACGATGAATGGAAGATAGATGTTCCTACTATTGGTAATATATACCGTGCAGCAGTGCAGACGGTGCGTTATTTCAATGGCCTTGGAACACCATTTAGTAAGGAAGGCTGGGACGATCCCCGTCATTGGCTACGGCGAGCTTGGACCTTGCAGGAGATCAGGACGGAGAACAGGACGTTTAATGGAGGAGTGCCACGCGGCAATGGGCGTATTATCCTGAACACCAAGGGTACAGTTGCTGGGAAGGTCATCACACTGAGAGATGCCATTCGTCCTGTTCTGAAGCTTGCTATGGATGCAGACAGCCCTGGCGGCTGCAAACTGTATGAACTCGTGAGGGAAATGGCCAGTCGCTGTGCAACAAAACCTACGGATAAAGTGGCTGGACTGTTCTACCTCCTGCGTGCAACTCAGCTACCAACTTACGACGAGAAAATAGACGACGAAACTGCCTGGAGGCAATGTTTTCATGTGCTTCCATTCGGAAAAAAGATTGAGATCCTGTTCGACTTTCCTTACCGGGGGACAGAACAGCAATGGTTCCCGACCTGGAAGCAAATGATGGAATGGCCAAAACGTGACCAGCACTACGAGCACACCCCTACAGAATGGCCTCAAAATCGTGGAACCCCAGAGTTGATTGATACTGAGGACGGGACTACTAGTACTGAACATATTTTCCTCTGTGACGTCTGGGCAATTTCTCATGCTCTCCTTCACAAATCAAGCGAAGTAAATGAATATGAGGTTAAAATAGGGAATGATGTTTTCGGATTCTATTGCCCGTACCTGTCACAAGCGCCAATTGAAACGGATGATCGACAATTCACCCTTGCCATCCTCAACCCAGAGCACACCTATAACAACTGGGTGGTATGCAAACAGCTTAATAGGGAAAATGGGCGATGCAGGTCAGAGGATGGAAATGAGAGAGCTATTGAACTCGAGGTTCTCAAAAGGTTGGGGTCCTTAGAACAGATTCCGAACAGTGACTTCTTGGTCCTAAGGGAAGACGGTGGCTCCGTGATGAGAAAGATCAATGCCTTATTTGTGTGAATTTTTTTTTTTTTTTTACAATGAAGTTTTGTTCCCCAGAATAGTGCAATGAGAATGCTTTATCGTTATTCGATTTTATATCTCAACGATTTATTGACCCTTTGTTTTGTTTTGTTTTGTTTTGTTTTGTTTGTTTTTCGTTGATTTAAGTATTTATTTCATTTCTTTCACCTGCAGAAGTGCGAAATTTCCGCTTTTATTCTATGAGGGTATAGTGTTAGATGGTGTGGCGACATATGAGGAGAGCGTGTGTAGTTGGGAGTGGAAAAATCGATGATTCATGCAAGATTATGCTGGAGTGTAAATGTCCGGTGATCGGTAGTTAGGCAATTATTGACTCTGGGCAAGAGACCTGGGTCAAACGCGTAGTCAGAGGGGTTTGCGGGATAAATATTGATTGTGATTTTGCCTTTTTATTTTTTTAGTACTTTCACTTACAGTGTAAAAGCGTGGGATTTTATCTTGTGGGGAAAATTATGCGATATATTTGCGACGGGAGTTATGTTGCTTAAGTATATAATACAATAACATTGTTAAAACATTGGAAGTTATGAAGCGTTGGGATCTCTCTTGGCAAAATTTAATTGTTCGGCTACTAGACAATGATATTGTGCTGTTGAGTACGTGCAGTAACTACGTACTTGAAACGGCGGCTCTCCTCCCAGCCGTAGGCTGGTAGGCTGAAAGCACTTCCCGCAAACACAGGACGAAATACAAGAAATAAAACAAGCCAATAGACATTCTCTGTGTCGCTGCTGCTGGAGGGATTCAGAATATGTTTTCTTCCACAGTTTCAATACCGTTTGTTGTGTATGCTTCCAGTGGTGGTTAGTCTAATGGCGCGTACGCAAGAAGCTAACAACGCTTACCGGGATTTCGCCCATTACCAGGATCCGGCGCACTTTAACAACAGCCTCTTGTAAGGCCAAATCTTCACAGAATTTTTTTTTTTTTTTTTCTATTTCATTACTCGCATGCCTAACAGCTATGCAAAAATCTTCATAGAAGATAACCAAATTGCACATACAGCTTGGAGCGGTATAGGAAGTAACTTCCGCACCTCATTTAGCCAAATGTAAATTCTGAATGATATTCAATGGTGGTAGTTGCCCAATTAGGCATCTGAAACTTATACAGGTATAAAAAGGCAAGATGGCTTTTATCCAATTAGGTAATACTTAGTCCTTCATACACCATGTACAAATGCTGCAGTCTTTATAAAACTCCAGAAATATATTTAGAGGCTCCTGAGATAGTATATAGAAACTCTCAGAGAGACCTAATATTTTATACCTGCATAAGTTTCAGATGCCTAATTGGGCAACTACCACCATAGAGTATCATTCAGAATTTACATTTGGCTAACTGAGGTGCGGAGGTTACTTCCTATACCTCTCCAAGCTGTATGTGCAATTTGGTTACCTTCTATGAAAAATTTGGCCTTACAGGAGGCTGTTGTTTTAATTCCGGAAGTGCGCCGGATCCCGGTCAGTGACGTTAGGGCTTTTTCTTTTTCAAATTTGCATGCTTCACACGTCTAGAGGTCTGCACAATAATATACCTCCGCAAATTCACTGGCATATTAATGTGGATTAAAGCGATCTTTTATTTCGCATTTTGGCATGGGTACGTATGGAAAATTGGCTACAGAAGTAGCAAAATAAGAATGGCATGAAAGTTTCGGAAGATAAGCGTAGACTCTCCCCACTACTGAATGCAGTCAATATCGCTCATACTACGATGCTGGTATGTGCAATGTAGTAAGTATGGGTTAAATTGAATACGCTGATTTCCAAAACTGCAGCCAAAGAGAGGTAAAAGGTATCTACTGCATATGCGATTTTATGCACTTCACTACGTTGCAGAGCACCACATCTTCCGCTCTCATGAGCTCATATATACCTGCGGGTGCACTGCTTGCGCGTTATTGGCAATGGGATGTGAGAAACTTGGGATTTATAGCATAGCACTATGCGTACCTTCATATATGCAACCTGAATTTTATTGCTGACACCAAATGGCTACCTAACCTCGTCAACTCCCGATTGTGACTCCGACATACTGGATCATGAGTTCGGTAACTTGCCATATTCTGCCTCTATATTGTGGTTGTGACAAGCGGATGAGGTAGCGTTATGGGCGAAGGCGTGGGCAACGAGCTGACTGGTTGGTGTGAGCGAGGTTGGAGGTGATAACAGGGGGATGTAGTAGCACCTGCAGAGTTGAATTGGTAGTACTGGACTGCAGGAGGCCTCTGGGAGAGGAGACGCGGCCTGCCTATACGTTCCCACGCCTATAGAGATCAATTCGGAGCTAGTCGGCTTGGATTCACAGTTACTGGGATCTGAGCCGGGGGTCCACGAGGTCGAAGCTGTCATTCCGGTGTAAAATAGGAATTCAATCTGTATATTTGAAGGTGGATACGGTACAATGCTGCAGATCTCGAGCTTTTCCTAACATCACATTGCAAGGTAGCACTGAAAATCACATTGCCACTCTTTGCGTGAGCATGTGGAACGTTGCAATGGGTATTTGCTTGTGGCGCCGAAAGGGGCCAATTCGCAGGGTCGACAGGTGAAGAATGTATTTTCTTTATTTTAAAACAAATAATCACGTGGCCCCGCTTACAGCTGGCTCGCCATGGGAGGGCTAAAGATGGTACAGATGTACCTTTCTCCCTTTTTGCCGCTCAGGATCGGAATCTATGCAATTAATTCAACGCAGATATCGGATTTTTTTTTATTTTATTTTATTTTATTTTTTTTATTTCACGTAACCCCGCTTGCAGCTGTTCGCCATGGCAGGGTCCCTAGACCGAAGTCCTTATGGCCCGGAGACAGGCACCTGTACAACTACCTACAAAACCATCCCCTGTAAAAGCACACAACAATACCATGACCTCGGTGATGCGGAGGAAACACAAAGCGAAAGCCCAATCCCACAAGAGAACAATCAAGCATGAATACCCACATATCACCCCGGAAAATCAAGCAGTCATGTCCATCTCCTTCACCTCCCCTTTCTGTCCACTTTTGTGATTCTATCCCAGTCATACAGGCACGAGTGGTGCCATTTGCCTGATTAACCGCACCTTCGCCGGTGTTTGACTATCTGATTCTACCTCCCCCTCTAGGTAGATTGACAATCGAGCTAGTCTTCTTCCCTCCCTCCTTTCTTTATTCACCAACCATCTTGCCGCGACAATCCTCCCCATCCACGGGTTCGCCTTTTCCATCCAATCGCAGATATCGGATATGTTAACACTATGGGCCATTGAGTGCTAATACGGGAAACTCGGTAGTGGGGAAGGGTGCCAAGCTACCCGCGTTACCGGTCTCCGTTGTTGCCACTACGGAACTGCTCCTGACCGAAGCCTTTTAATTCTTTTCACTCTCCCTACGGCGCTATGGTGCCGGAAGTTAATAATCTAGTCTCATGCCAAGACCCTCTGGGCTGCGAAAGCCGAGCGCAGCGAGGGTCTTGATTCTTATGTACTTTTTTTGTTAGCTAATTTGAATCTAAGCACCCCTCCTGCAAATGGGACGCAAAGTTCGTCTAAGTAGACTAGTAACCATGCCAACGCGGCTACCTTGGCCCACATAGATCCATGCAGCCCACCCTAGATCTAAGTACATAGCCAAGTGCCTACCTCTACATCCACAACAATTATCACATCACATCACATCACATCACATCGCATCCCTGTGGCCGCCACTCATACCCTGCATTTGCAACGCTCCAACTCTACAGTTGTCCAAAATAAAAATGACCGGAGTGGCTGGTCTTCGCTCCAACCGTGGTATTCAACTGAAGGATGTCGGCAGTGCTGGTGCCGGGGGCAACAAGCGCACGATTGTGAAAACTGAACCCCCCGACGAAGAGGGAGTACAAGTAACCCCGGTATTGGCAGCACCGAGAAAAGGTAGACCTTCCAAAAAGGCTAAGAATGGAGTTGGAAGAGCAGGAAGAATTAGAGAATTGACAAAAAATATGGGGTGGCTGCATTAGATTCAGCAAAACTTCTTGTCTCAAAAGATTTTATGGACATCGCGGATAACTTTCCAAGTGACATGAATATTGCAGCGGTTCGTAGATTGATCAACTTTGGGATTAGAAGAATAATGGTTTGGCAGTTCTGGATTGATATTGATTAGAGAAAAATCCTGGTTCGCCTGATGCTTCCTGAGAATACATCAAATGAAAATTTGGATGATCATGAGGCATACTTTAGAAAATCCTACAACCATCTCTTGAACAAGTAGAGAAAAAGTATTGAAGATCTCTGTCACGAAGTTTTGACTGCATTTGGAAATCACTATCCTGAAGAAAAAATTACGAAGGCCTTGGAAAATCATCAGAACTTTATTGAACATTGGATGATTCCAACGGAAGACGTGTTAAGAGTTTGGAAATTTGCAGCTCCAGTTGTTACGAATTATATCTTTAGTGAGATTGCTGAGGAAGAAAATGATTGCTGGCTACCATATATTTTGTAGCAAAGGTAACACAGGTTTATATGAGATACAGAATACAGTTGCTTTGGAAATCCGGGCATCAGGCAAATACCAATAGTGGAATTGAAATCTTTAAGCAACCAGAAATAATGGATGTGGCGGCAGTAATGTTAGGTAAACAGAAGGAATATCTCCTCGCAATGACATCGAACATTCCTGCCAACATGAAGGAATAGGCTGTATTTGCACTACGTTGTGAAAGATTGGTTGATGCCATTGATTCTATTATTGATTTAGCACAAAATGTGTCTATAGGACAAGTTACCTTAGCTTCCGAAAAGGTCAAAGAGAGAATGGATTTTTTTTTTTTTTTTTTTTTTTTTTTTTAATCACATAACTCCGCTTGTAGCACTTGGCCATGGCAGGGTAAGAGAGAATGGATGAAGCCGAGAGATTTGGAGAAGAGAAATTGGATGAGCTCGAGGCCGATATAGACTATAGCTCATATGTGGATTTGAATTTTTTTTTTTTTTTTTTTATTTCACGTGACCCCGCTTGCAGCTGTTCGCCATGGCAGGGCATGTGGATTTGAATGACGGCCTGCTCTTGCGTGAGTGGTTCAAAAATTGCTAGAATTGTGCGGAAGCTGACAGTACTTGGGAATAGTTGTAACTCTGCCCGATGCCTCATTCAGTACTTTTAGAGAACGAGGAGAATTCCTTGCAAACTTGTTGACTGCAGGACTAATGGAATATACAATGCATCACTATGACTTAGAGGATGACTATTTGGTGCAGGTTATTGAGTATCTAATCAAACGTCGAGAGAACATCGCAAAATTTAAAGAGGTTATGGCTGGTAAGATTGCAGCTCGAAAGCGAAGAATACAATTGTTAGAAGATTTGGAGGCTCAAAATGTAGCGGAGTTGAATAATGTGTTGAAGGACCTGACGCCTACTCCTAAGAAGAAAGCTACAACAGCTGAGGCCCTTACGTTTAACGGGCAAGGAGCTCGCGAGGGAGGGAAGTTTCGGCTGAGTAGGGGGATTGACCCCCATGATAAGGGGGGGGCAAATTTAAGGAGTGCCGATACGCAGGTCAGGAGATCATGCAAGGCCAAGCACTCTAAAATTAGGACGCTTGGGTGAGAGTATCAAGATAGGAGGAGGGGGAGCTAGTATGGGAAAGGAACGGTCTAAAGGGTTTGGGTTTGTGCGGGGGAAAGAGACTACAAGTGCTGAGATAGATGAATCCTCGGTCCCTTCAGAATCCTCAGTCCCTTCAGAATCCTCAGTCCCTTTGTCTAGCTGGAGTTTTACAGCTACTATGCTCTGCAACAAGCCGGGGAAGGATATCAAGACCACGAAA
This sequence comes from Kalaharituber pfeilii, assembly GCA_015179045.1. Taxonomy (NCBI): domain Eukaryota; kingdom Fungi; phylum Ascomycota; class Pezizomycetes; order Pezizales; family Pezizaceae; genus Kalaharituber; species Kalaharituber pfeilii. The sequence continues at coordinate 24,909 of WHUZ01000062.1, read as the reverse complement.
GCATGGAGGCCCATCAACCTGATCAACTGCATTGGGAAAATTGGGGAGAAGGTGATGGCTAACAGGCTGCAGAAAGAAGACCGACTTTTCCATAGGCTTCAGTTGGGAGCTCGGAAAGGAAGGAATGCCACTCAAGCAATGGCAAGAGCAGTGACAAAGGTACAGAGGTGCCTGCACAGGGGAGGAAGGGCAGCATGGGTGACAGCGGATGTCAAGGGTGGCTTTAACATCGTGAGGAGGGAGATAGTTCTGAGGAGGATAGAAGAGAGAGGGAGTGAGGAGATTAAGAAGAAAAGGGGGTGGTTGGAGAAATTCATGGGGGGGAGGGAGTTTGGGGTGTGGTGGGATGATGAGGAGAGGGGGAGAGGCAGGTCGAACGTGGGAGTGCCACAAGGGTCCCCACTCTCGCCAGTCATTTTTCTAATCTTCATGGCGCCCACAATCGAGAAAATGGAGGAGAGGGTGAGGAGGGTAGCCACTGGAGCGGAGGTGGAGGTGCTGTCATATGTGGACGATTTAGCTGCGACGATCCTGGATTGGCACGGCTATTGGGATATGGGACGATTGAGGGAGAAGGTGAAGAAGGTGATGGCAGAGGTGGCAGAGGAAGATCAGGTCCCGCTGGAGGAGTCGAAGTGGGAGATGATAACGTTTGGCGTAGGAAAGAGGCAGAAGAAGGAGGGGGAGTTTCTGAAGTGGCTGGGGGTCATCTTTGATGAAAATTTGACCTTCACGGCACACTGGAAAAACAGAGTCAGCAGAGCAAGAAGGTTGACCGGAGCACTAGCGGGGTTGGGAAATAGGGATTGGGGAATAAGCCCGAGGAGCTGGAGACAGATTTATACGGGCATGATTAGAGCGGTGGCCATGTGGGGTAGTGAGATAGGTTGGAGAGGACAGAAGGAATGGAGAAGAGAAATGGAGAGAGTACAGCTGCAAGCATTAAAGAAGGCAGCTGGAGGGGGAGAGGCACAGGGGTAGAGGGGGTGAACGCAGTGTGCGGAGTGGAGGGGGCGGAGGTGATCCTGGACGCAGCACAGGCAAGGGCGATAGTTCGGGAAGTGGAGGTACCATCGGAGCTTGCAGAACTATGCACAGGAGATTTCAGGAGAGGGAATGAGGAGAAGGAGGAGGGGACGAGGAACTGGAAGGACTGGGGGGTGCAGTGGGCCTGGAAGAGGGGGATGGATATGAAAGCGTTTTGGACCGCTGGCAGGGGCAGTGGTCAAGGTTCGCGGAGGAGGGCGAGGAGATCTCATGGGGAGGAGAGTGTGAGAAGGTGAAAGTGGAGTGCGCAGAGAGGCTAGGTAGAAAGGGGGGAGGGAGAGAAGAGTGGGAGACCTCGGTTGAGGAAGCCGGAAGAGGGAGAGCGGTTCTCTTCTCGGATGGTAGTAAGGTCGAGGACAGCAAGGTGGGGGCTGGGGTGTGGGGGAGATCAGCGGTGGTGGCGGAGGTAGTAGGGAGAACGGCGACGGTTTTTGACGGGGAGGTGAGGGGGGTGAGAAGTGCGCTGGAGAGTGTACCGGAGGAGGTACCGGTCCTGGTTTGCTTAGATTCTGAAGCTGCTGTCATGGCGATTCAGAAGGCAGGCAGGGAGGGAAAGGGAAAGACGGAGGATGTGAGAAGGGTGGTGAATGCAGTGGCGAGGAGAAAGAAGAAGGGGGGGGATGCGAAACTGTTGTGGGTAAAAGCTCATATTGGAATCGCAGGCAACGAGAAGGCGGATGAGTGGGCAAAGAAGGGGACGGGGATGCAGGGGAAGGAGGTGGCCACTGGAAGTGGAGTGCGCCAGAGGGTGAAAGCGTGGAGGAAGGAGAGGAGAGAAGTGGAGGGCTTTGGAAAGGGGAAGGTTATGGAGTGGAATAGGACAGCGGTGTCCAACTTCACTGCCATGCGCCTGGAGAGAGGAAGGTGCGGGGTGTGGTTGAAGAGGATGGGAGTGGCGGAATCGGACAAGTGCAGCTGCGGGGAGGCCCAGACGGGGGCGCACCTAGCCTTCCAGTGCAGTCAGCAGAGGTTTCGCCCAGAAGGCTTTAGAGAATGGGGGGATATGGGGAAGAACTGGAAAAGGACAGCAGAGAATGGGGAGGAGTGGGATGAGTTGGAAAGGTTCTTCTCCGGGATCAGGTTCTAGGGCGCCGTGCGGTTTGCCGTCGGGGAAGTTTGCTTGCCGGGGTGCGAAAGTGTGGAGAAGAGGGGAGGGGGGAGAGGGGGGTTTGTTAAGCCTGTCTCCGGGCTTCGAGGGCTTGCCCAGGGACCCTGCCATGGCCACATGCTACAAGCGGGGTTATGTGATTTAAAAAAAAAAAAAAAAAAAAAAAACTATGCTCTGCAACGAGGGGTTTCAGGTGTTTGATGATGAGCCAGTGCCAGAAGAAAAGGGGGCTAACCAAGGGAGAAAAGGAATAGAGGATTCTTCAGAGGATGATACACTCAGAGAAGAGGATGCTAGCTGTTACGGGCGTGAGAGGCTAAGCTCCGGTGGGCGCTGGAAGGCACTGGATGTTACGGCTAAGGAGGTGCGTATTCGGCAGGCCGGAGTCGCTACGGAGGTGTATATACGGCCGGGCCGGAGTCGCTACGGAGGTGTATATACTGCGGGCCGGAATGGCTACGGAGGCGCATATGCTGCGGGCCAGAGTGGCTACGGAGGCGTATATGCTGCGGGCCGAAATGGCTACGAAGGCGTATATACGGCGGGCCAGAAGGGCAGCTGTTTTGCGTGGAGCGCGCAGCGGAGCGGAGCGATTCACGGGCGTAATGAGGAAACGATAGGTTTCAGAGTAATAGAGAACTTAGAACACCGCTTGTGTCTTGATTCTTCAACTGTGCTATCGCCTGTGCTTAAATAGACTGAGCGCATCATACATGAATAGGCAAGCGAATAAACAAAGGACTGACAATGTGGCAACTCCTCATCAATGCCAATACCTGTATTAACAGGTAAACGTAACTGAAACATGCACGAAGTAGTACAAACACAAGGTAATAACATGTACTAGTGCATGTGCGCATATCAGCTTCATAAACCGAGTGCCAGGTACAAAGACCTTACAATCAACGATGACACACACTTCCTTAGCACTACCCTATTCTTTTTTTTTTTTTTTTTTTTTAAATCACATAACCCCGCTTGTAGCACTTGGCCATGGCAGGGTAGCACTACCCTATTCAAAGACAAAGAATCCTCTGCCAAGCCTAACGGGTGATCAGTCCGGTCTAGCAGCACTGGCCTTACTAAGGATTGAGGGTAAGTGTTCCCCTGGTCGGGTAAGTCTCACCTTAGCCGTAACACTAGCAAGGACTATTACTAGGTCATTGATATAATATGGCAGTATGGAATTACAGTCTACCCTTGCTATACCGGATCGCTAAAATCTGGCACTTTTCGTCCGGTATAGCAAGGTTCCGGTATAGAATAAAATGCTTGGCAGACAGGGGGTGATAAAATTTTGTAAATTCAGATTCTGAAGAAAATATCTTGAATTATTTAGTAGACTTCGTATAGTATTGTTCACTCTTATGACTTGTGTATTAGATGTGCGATATGTGCTCCTAACATACACCTATTTATAGACATGAGCTGCTAGCAAATTGTGCGAGTATTAAGGTTGCTCATTATCACAACACGTATCCACAACGTAAATTCCTCATCTCATGGAATAATCTTATACCATAATCTCGGTTCATAATCTCGGTTCATAGTCTCGGTTCTTGTGTGTCGCATAATCTTCAACACTCCCACTCAACCGTATGCTCGCACATTCAAACAGATGCTTTCAATCAAAAAATAAATAACTCCCACTCAAACGAGATATTAAATACAGCCCTGCAGCCTCATTAAAACTCTCGATGCCTGCTGCATCCACCATGGCAAAAAACCCGTAGGAAAAAATGCATATCGTATAGTATTGTTCACTCTTATAACTTGTGTATTAGATGTGCGATATGTGCTCCTAACATCCACCTATTTATAGACATGAGCTGCTAGCAAATTGTGCGAGTATTAAGGTTGCTCATTATCACAACACGTATCCACAACGTAGATTCCTCATCTCATGAAATAACCTTATACCATAATCTCGGTTCATAACCTCGGTTCATAGTCTCGGTTCTTGTGTGTCGCATAATCTTCAACACTCCCATAATCTCGGTTCATAATCTCGGTTCATAGTCTCGGTTCTTGTGTGTCGCATAATCTTCAACAGATTCATTACTGAAATAGGAGATGAACGAAGTAAACATCAACTTGTTCACACTCAGCCAAAGACATCAATATGCATCGCTCACGAAATTTAGAAAAACGCCGGGTCTTAAGTGTGCTTGAGAAGCATCAAATATGTAAACATTGACTAGCACCAAAATATGCTAAACAAAAGTTAAGTGAATTTGATAAACATTTTTGAGATGAATTGGTAAGATTACTGTACTTTAACTTAACTTTGATATCCTAGGTATCTAATTTATTATTTTAAGCTGACCAGTAGCTGTATCTACTTAGTCAGTTATTTTGAAACAAAGTGGGAGTGGTTAGCGATTAATCTCGGAACATGGAACAAGAAGCAACGAAGTGCCCAGTTTCTTACTCGAACAACATTGTAGCAAGTGATGGTAGCAGCAGTAGCAACGGCATTAGCAGAAGCAGTGACAGCAGTGGTGGCAGCAGTGATGGCAGCCAAGTGTGAAATGGAGTAGTCTAAGATGTATTAGTATTAGTGTGTCCGGTATAGCAAATATTATTTGTATGGAGGCAGGGGGTACTTGTCTGGAGGTTTCTATCCGGTCCGGAATTGTTAGGGTGTCCGGTATAGCAAGGGCGATTTGTATGGGGAACGGATGTCGCAGACAGAGGCCATCCGGTATAGCAAGGTTTCCGGTATAGCGAGGTCCGGTATAGCAAGGGTAGACTGTACTGCCATGTTCGATTGAAGTCTAGTATGGTATATCTAAGAAAAATTAAGGATAACTTGAGCTTACGGGAGGGAAGTTCGTGGAGTAAAAATCACAGTATAATGGTTAACGTTGTAGGAACTCGGCTAGAATACTTGCTTGTGATGATAGTACCTTAGCTCTGACTTTAAAAATTAAGGGTGGCAGATACGGGTATTAGTGCTCAGGATTTAGCTGAATATTTGCTGTTATCATAATGATAAAGTGATTGAATAAGGTTATTGCTCATAGTTCATATCAGTGACTACAATATTGTCTATGAAAAGTCCTAAGGAAAACCCCAACATCAGATGTGATAAATTGCGATATCACCCAAGTAATAATTTGTTACCTCTGGGATATTGCCATGTTTAGCAATTGTCTGTCAAGCTAACTGCACACAAGGAACACAACAAACAGTGCAATGCAACATAGACCTCAATAAACCCTGAAATCATCATACGATTATCCCGCACAAAAGTGTAGCAACTGTTCTAATTAATTGTCGATATTTCAAAACATGAGTACCCTCTTGGAAGAGCCACATCAACCATCTATGGAGACCCTTTTGGCCAGTCTAGGGGGGGGTCCGCCGCAGCGAAGCAGTACTTCGACGCAGCAAAGCAGTACTTCGACGCAACCAAGCAGTGCTTCGACGCAGCAAAGCAGTACTTCGACGCAGCCAAGCAGTGCTTCGACGCAACCAAGCAGTGCTTCGACGCAACCAAGCAGTGTTTCGACACAACCAGCCAGTTTGTCAACAGTGCAAAAAGCTGATTTTATATCATCTAAGGAGACGGATTTGGGGGTAGAAAAGAGAAATAAAAACCGGAGACTTCCATGGGAGCATGAAAGTCTAAAAAGAGTAGAAGCTGCTGGGTGCATGATCGACGAAGGGCCTGAGAACTCCGGAAAAGATGTCCTTGGTCCAGATCTAAGCGACGATGCTCCGTATGGCGACAACCTATTCATAAAAATCGACTATAATGACCGGAATACAAGGGAAAGATGATTAACAAGAGTAAAGCAAGCAGAGAGCATAGCGGAGGATCTATACAAGATTAAGCTAAAAAATTGCATCAGGAACGGAAAATTTTTGCGTCCTGTGCGTCAGACGACACTAGCGCCTCTGACGCAGACTTGCTACCCGGGGTGCGCATGTAATATTCACGAGAGTTCATGCTGCAGTACTGTACTCAACGGTGTTTCATTCGCATAGATTTCGATAATGATAAAAGAAAAGGAAAAACGAGAAACCAACCCAATACATATACCCAAGCTTCCCTCTACAACTTTCCTCGAAACAAACCTCTGCTACAATCTATAAACCTCCGCTGCATCTCACAAGCCTCCGCTGCAATACACAAACTCCCAATACCTCCGCCATACTCCAGAAACCTCCGCCACACGTAACAAACCTCCGATCCGCTAGATCATCATTCCAACACCCCCCCGTGATCTAGCGCCCCATTTCATTCCTAGAACACTTCCATTGATCCCATCCATAGCGACACCCAATCATTTCGACAATCGCCACTTAATCTGTCATTCCACACTTCTTCCTCAAATATAAGAACCTCGCTCCTGTGACAGGTTTGGTTAGCATATCAGCAGGATTATCCTTCCCCTCCACCTATTCCACAGTCAGCTCCCCCTTCTCAACGCATTCCCGCACGAAGTGGTAACGCCTTCGTATGTGCTTTGTCCTTTTGTGGAAATCCGGGTGCTTGGCTAACTTTGCGGCCCCTTCACAGTCCGTGACCAGCACCGGCTGGCACTGGTGGTAGCCCATAAATTCCAAAACCTTGCCGAACCACAACCCCGATTGTGCGGCAGAGGACAAGGCCACATATTCCGATTCTGTTGATGACAGCACTATATTGGGCTGTTTTTCTGCTGTCCATCCAAGGGGTGATTTCCCAGTCATGACCACTATCCCAGTGGTGGGCTTCTCCTCTAAGTTTTCTTCTCCCGCGTCACAGAACACTTTGATGGTGGGATCCAAAGCCTGGAGCACAATACCTCTGTTGGCTGTCATTGTGAGATAGCTGATCAATTGTTCCGCTCTCCTTTCGTCTTTGCCTTCAGGGTTATGGCTTTTGAGACTCAGTCTTGCCACTGCATACCGGATATCCGGTCTCCACATTCTGGCCATGAAGAGGAGGCTCCCAACCATTCCCTGGAACCTTTTCACATTTGCCGCGGAATTTCTAGAACTGTCGATTGGGTAGAGGGATTGCACCTGTTCTGTGACTCCATAGACACTTGCTGCCTTTCGTATGGAATGGGGCCCGTTAATGATTACTTGACCTGGTTCCCATTTCAGTGACATACCAAGAAATTTCCTGGATTCGCCTCTTCGCTCCAGTACAACCTGTTGTGTCACTTTTTCATACCACTCGTCAAGCAGGAGTCTTGTTGTGAATGCCACCAGCAGATCATCCACATGGATACAGATCATCCCTGAGGCCGTGAGATACAGGCCTGGGTCGTCCGGGCACCTGTGAAATCCAAGTTCTGTGAGGATCCGATGGATGAGTTGATTCCAATTGTGGGCTGCCTGCTTGAGTCCGTACAGTGCCTTTTTCAGCCTCCATGCTCTATCCCCTATAGCATGCTGGTCCTTCACATATATTTCTTCATCCAATGGCCCATTAAGGAATGCATACTCCACGTCAAACTGTTCCACTACCATCTCTCTTCGCAGAGCTTCACAGATCACCAGCCTCCACGACTCCTCCCGACAGACCGGCGCGTATGTCTCTGTAAAATCGATTCCTGGCCGTTGGTAGTGAGCGGCACGAGCCGAGCCAGCTCGAGCTCAAACGAGCCAAGATCATGCTTGTGTTTTTCTTGACAGCTCGCTAAAATGCTTAGCCAGTGCAAGGTTTCATAAACTGTAAATACCTAATATAGTAATAATTAGAGACTTGGAGCTCATTCTGACCTACCAACAACTTCGAAATGCACAATTTAGCTGATAGTAGTAAGAAAGATGAAAATTTAGCTTAGTTTAGTTTAGTTTGTCAATATTATGTATATAATCAATCCAGGCTCGAGCTAGCTCGAGCTCATGCTACGCCAGCTCGAGCTCACCCTCCAGCTCGGCTCGAGCTAGCTCGTGCCGCTCACTAGCCGTTGGGTAAAGCCGCGAGCGGTTAACCGAGCTTTATACCTCTTGGGGTCGTCTGGCGCTTTCTCTTCCTTCTCCTTCAGTACCCATTTCGTATCTACTGCCTTCTTTCCAGCTGGCACATCATCTACCCAATCAAATACTTCAAGCTTCTTCAGCTGTTCGAGCTCCCTGTTTATCGCCAGTTCCCATTTCGACGCCTCCGGACTCTCCAGTGCTTCGGTTACAGTAATATGTGCCTCATGCACATACCCTGGGTCTTCGTCCAGTCTCACCCTGGAATCAGTTCCTTTGTTTAATCTTGCAGATCGCCGCAGCTGTGGTTGGTCTTGGCTCGGCTCCGCTGCCTCTTGAAACAACTGCCTTTCAGCGGCTCGTGCCGCTATGGCTTCCGGGAATGTGCTTCCGTAGCTTGTCCATCCTCCTTCCAGGAATGATGGTGGACTCGGATTGGTACTTTTGACCTTTGGTTCTGCTTGTGACTTGGGTGTAGTTGTTCTGGATTCCACCTGTGAACGTTGGGGGACTTCAAGGCTTGGAAAAGCACCTGGTATGGATTGCTCTTCCTGCCGTTCTTCTTGGTGTATTGGTTTTTCATTACTGACCCTATCGATAGTGATTTCTATTGCGCTCTTTTTGGGATCCCTTCTCCGAGGGTTCTTTGCAGTGGTAATCCTGTTGTTTGCTAGAAGCACTCGGTAGACACCATGAGTGAGGGATGGAGTCAATATTCTGGCGGGTATGGCTCGCTCGGATAGTTTTCCGTCGTTGTATGTATGCGCATATACAGGTTCTCCGAATGCTCGAAAGGCTGAACGCTCCTCTTGAATACTGGTTCCAGGGCGAGCTACCTCCAGTGGAGATTTTCCTTCCAACGTAATGTGAGGGAGCCTATTCTTCACGAATACAACGTATTCCATTGCATAGGGCCAGAATTTTTTCGGAAGACCACTCCCGAACAGATTGTTGCGGATCATAGAAGCGATGGTGCGGTTGGTTCTCTGGTACTGCATTGGTCTGACTGTGATGGGCTACAGTTGGTCGTATAGTCGTTCCCCTTTTTGACGCCCATTCCTTGGTCTCATTCGAATAATATTCTCCGCCGAAATCGGTCCTTATTTCTTTAACAGGCCGCCCGAAGGCTCGTTCGAACTGCTCAACCATCTCTCGAAATGCCTTACCAGCTTCGGATTTTGTGCCTGTTGCTCGTGCCAATGTGATCCGGGAGTAATCATCAACTAAGGTAACGAAGTATCTCTTATGTCCCACGCCTTCGGTTGGGTAAGGTCCACATACATCAGAGTGAACAAGCTCTCCCACTTCTTTTGTTCGAATCTTATTAAATGTAACGGCGGACGTGGTCTGGGGCCCGTGGATGACGGCGATCTACGGAGCGCAGGCAGGAGGCGGCAGGCTGCAGTTCAGCAGTTCGCGGGTTCAACGGTTCATAGCGGTACAGCAGTTCAGCGGATCGGCACAGCAGGTAACCACTCTACTTAGTAGAAACTAAATACAAGAGGTTGCGTAAAGAGAAAAAGGAAAGGAGAACACACAGCCATGAACACCACTTATATACACTTTTGAGACTGCAATACGCACTCAGGTCACATCCCTTTTACCCATATATATTGTACCGACATCCTGAAATGCTTGTCAGAGTTCATCTTTTAGCGTGAAGCTATCATCCCGAAATGCTTGTCAGAGGTCATCTTTTAGCGTGAAGCTATCATCCCGAAATGCTTGTCAGAGGTCATCTTTTAGCGTGAAAATATTTACCCGGCTCGCTATAAATATCCCGTTACATTAAATTGGGAAGCTGCCATTGGTTTCGTCATGCTACCTTTCATGCAAGCATCGCATTCCTCGCGCGGTCGACGTAGGAGGGAGGGGGGAGCTTCTGGGATAAGTCGAAATAAGGAGAGGGGGAAGTGCCCATACCTTTCATGCCATTCACGTTCTAGTGACATCGCCTCATTCTTTTCAAGTTGAATGATTTTGAACTTTCCCTGCTTAACGATGCGAGTCACTTTCCCATCCTGTGTAATGGTTCCCTCTCCATTCTGCATTCTTATGTCTGCACCGGCGTCCTCTAATGCTCCCCAGCTGATTAACTTTCTTGGGCAGGTTGGAATGGCGAGGACGTCGGGCAGGACGAGGTTGCCGACTTTTACCGTTCCTTTATGTGTGGACAGTGCCGTGCCTGATGCTCCTTTTATTTCCTCATGCCATTCCTGAGGATCAATGAGGTCGTTTACATCATATGTAACATGGGTGGTCGCAGAGGATCTGCTGGTGGATTGAGATAACATGAATAAGAACTTCTCCTCTTTTTCCTCCTCTTCTTTTCTTTCCTCCTCTTCCATTACAAGAGCCTCTTTAGTTTGCTTGTTCTTATATCTGCAGTCCTTTTCGTCATGGTTTGTTCCTGGATACCCGGCTCGTTTACAGTGCCAGCATCGTACTTTCTTTTTGGATTCCTGAGTGATAGTGAGGGCCGCCTGAGGGTCTATTGTTATTTCGTCTTTGGATGATCTTTTCCGGGGTGTTACTTCCTTCAACCTCATTACCACACTGGCGTAGGTGGGCTTGTCTTCTTTTGAGGTGATATTATCAATGATATTCTGATAAGGTTGCATGCGTGGTAACGAGGCTAGCAGCATTGTCGCTTTCCAACCATCACTTTGACAAAAAGGATGAATTCCTGCTGCAAGTGATGATGTGACTGTGGATCCTGTGCTGGCGGATTGCGCAAGTTTGAGCCATCGGCGTTCGAATTCCGTGATATGGTCGGAAAGGGAGTCTTTTCTGTCATCGAACTTTAAGTGGGTTACATTCATGAGAAGTGAGGACAGGTGAATTCTGGTTTGTCCTTCATAATTGTCCTTCAAAATTTTCCATGCCTCGGCCGCATTTGGAGCTGCCCTGATTTTCAGCTGTGCTTCTTTCGCAGCTATCCATTAAGTAGTCGAGGGCTTTATCCGACATCTCGTCCCAGTCTGATCCTCCGGATGTTGGCCTGGGTTTCGAACCCTCTACTATGTCTAGGAGTTTCTGGCGGCGTAACTGTCTTTTGGCTTCTATTACCCATGCTGGGTAATCATTTTCATCTCTTAATTTTTCGGATATGCGGGGGGTAATCTTCAACAATGTTGCTAGGTCCGTTGTTTGTTGCGACGCGCCTTCTTTTGCCATTGCTTGTAGTTCTGCGGTTCTGTGCCGGTCGGCGCTTTGATGGGTATTGGATTTCCGTTTTTTCCTTTAACGATGTGTTGCTACCATGTAATATTCACGAGAGTTCACGCTGCAGTACTGTACTCAACGGTGTTTCATTCGCATAGATTTCGATAATGATAAAAGAAAAGGAAAAACGAGAAACCAACCCAATACATATACCCAAGCTTCCCTCTACAACTTTCCTCGAAACAAACCTCCGCTACAATCTATAAACCTCCGCTGCACCTCACAAGCCTCCGCTGCAATACACAAACTCCCAATACCTCCGCCATACTCCAGAAACCTCCGCCACACGTAACAAACCTCCGATCCGCTAGATCATCATTCCAACAGCGCAGCCCTCTGACTGCTGTACCTGGGTACCCCACTACTGCTCTTAATACCCGGAAGCTACAGTTAAAATGTGGTGTCTGGATGCAGACCTTTGCTGTCCACTTCCAGACACATATCCCGTGTTCCATTGTCAGGGCGCAATTGAGATACATTTGCAATGCTGTATGGTCAGGACGCAATTGTAGAACTGTACTATCAGGACGCCATTGTATTACTGTACTGTCAGGACGCCATTGTATTGCGGTACTATCAGGAGGCAATTGCGCAGCTGTACGATCAGGACGCAATTGTAATCCTGTAGAGTTGGGGGGCAGGGCCTTCCATTTATCTACATCCACATTCAATCTATTCACTCATGAAAATGGTAGATTCATTCTATATACATGCTAAAGTATCAAAAGCTCTATACTGAAGGGCCTACTATGCTACGTCGATGCTGCCATGCTGCGCGAATGCTGCTACGTGGAATGTATTCTGCCACATGCGAAAGGTTAGCCTTGCCACGACGCGATAAGCATGATACCGCAACTCACCTTGCTACCATGCCTTTTTTTTTTTTCTTTTTTATATCATTACTCGCATGCCGCCTGTAAGGCTATGGCGAGGTTTCTCACTACATTAAATTTAACTACAATACCCGTTCCCATCCATCCCTGTCAAGTTCATTCCCTCCCTGCCCATAACAGCACCTTGGCTATCTCCGCCCCCCCCCCCCCCTTTGGCTGTATCAGTCCTCCCGCCTAGTGAGCGGCACGAGCTAGCTCGAGCCGAGCTGGAGGGTGAGCCCGAGCTGGCGTGGCATGAGCTCGAGCCTGGATTGATTATATACATAATATTGACAAACTAAACTAACCTAAGCTAAATTTTCATCTTTCTCACTACTATCAGCTAAATTGTGCATTTCGAAGTTGTTGGTAGGTCAGAATGAACTCCAAGTCCCTAATTATTACTATATTAGGTATTTACAGTTTATGAAACCTTGCACTGGCTAAGCATTTTAGCGAGCTGTCAAGAAAAACACAAGCATGATCTTGGCTCGTTTGAGCTCGAGCTGGCTCGGCTCGTGCCGCTCACTACTCCCGCCCCGTTTCTCAACCTGTCTTTCCACGGTTGGCAGCTGGTGGATAAATGCGTGAAGTTTTCCAGGGCCTTCCCGCACCATCTGCACTCCGGTGAGTCCGCCTTTCCTATCCCGTATCGCCATTCTTTTAGTCCTTTGTTCCCAATGATGCCCGCCAGAGTCGAAACCAATTGGCAGTTGTCTAGGTCCTGTAATGGCCGGTATGACAGTTTCAGGCGGCTTCTCTCCTCGGCTCTGAGTGCTTTGCCTTCTTGCCTTATGCCCGCCTCCGTTACTATCTCGTCTTCGCACTGTAACGCTGTACCGATCTTGGCGGCTTTGTCTTCTTCCGTGTTTCCTTTCACGCCTTTGTGCCCTTTTACCCAGGTTATTGCGAGGTCCATGTTGCCTTTGTTGATTCTTCTCTCCCATCGTTTCCGGACCGCGTGAGCTGCTCCGTCTACTGTTGGATCCCCCCTGGCTATCTTCTGTAGTCTCGTTATCGCTGTACGGGAATCCGTGACGATCAGGATCTTCCCATCTTGCTTGTGCTACCATGCCTGGCGAATGCTGCCATACTGCGTGAATGCTGTGATGCTGAGTGAATGCTGCCACACGCGAGAGGTTAGCCTTGCCACGACGCGATGAGCATGATACCACAACTCACCTCGCTGCCATGCTGCGGGAATGCTGCCATGCTGCGTAAATGCTGCTATGTGAGATGTATTCTGCTACATGGGAGAGGTTAGCCTTGCAACCACGCGATGAGCATGATGCCACAACCACCTTGCTGCCGTGCTGCGCAAATGCTGCCATGAGGGATGTATTCTGCCATATGCGAGAGGTCAGCCTTGCCACGATGCGATGAGCATGATACTACAACTCACCTTGCTGCCATGCTGCGTGAATGCTGCCATGCGGGATGTATTCTGCCAGATGCCAGAGGTTAGCCTTGCCACCACGCGATGAGCATGATGCCGCAACTCACCTTGCTGCCATGCTGCGTGAATGCTGCCACACGCGAGAGGTTAGCCTTGCCACGACGCGATGAGGAGGATACCACAACTCACCTTGCTGCCATCCTACGTAAATGCTACCATGCTGTGGGAATGCTGCCAAGCTGCGTGAATGCTGCCATACTGCGCGAATACCGCCATACTGCGAGAATGCTGCCGTATTCGAGTAGTTAGAGTTACCACAGGGACGAGAGGTATGATGCCAGGACTCACCTTGCTACCGCGCTGCTATGGTACTCATGCGCTGTAGCGCTCAATTCTGTAAAAATATGTGACCCGCTTCTGCGTCGTGACCCGCTTCACCATAAAATACAGTACAGTTGTCCGAAATAAAAATGACCGGAGTGGCTGGTCTTCGCTCCAACCGTGGTATTCAACTGAAGGATGTCGGCAGCGCTGGTGCCGGGGGCAACAAGCGCACGATTGTGAAAACTGAACCCCCCGACGAAGAGGGAGTACAAGTAACCCCGGTATTGGCAGCACCGAGAAAAGGTAGACCTTCCAAAAAGGCTAAGAATGGAGTTGGAAGAGCAGGAAGAATTAGAGAATTGACAAAAAAATATGGGGTGGCTGCATTAGATTCAGCAAAACTTCTTGTCTCAAAAGATTTTATGGACATCGCGGATAACTTTCCAAGTGACGTGGATATTGCAGCGGTTCGTAGATTGATCAACTTTGGGATTAGAAGAATAATGGTTCGGCAGTTCTGGATTGATATTGATTAGAGAAAAATCCTAGTTCGCCTGATGCTTCCTGAGAATACATCATATGAGAATTTGGATGATCATGAATGATGAGGCATACTTTAGAAAATCCTACAACCATCTCTCGAACAAGTAGAGAAAAAGTATTGAAGATCTCTGTCATGAAGTTTTGACTGCATTTGGAAATCACTATCCTGAAGAAAAAATTATGAAGGCCTTGGAAAATCATCAGAACTTTATTGAACATTGGACGATTCCAACGGAAGACGTGTTAAGAGTTTGGAAATTTGCAGCTCCAGTTGTTACGAATCATATCTTTAGTGAGATCGCTGAGGAAGAAAATGATTGCTGGCTACCATATATAGCAAAGGTAACACAGGTTTATATGAGATACAGAATACAGTTGCTTTGGAAATCCGGGCATCAGGCAAATACCAATAGTGGAATTGAAATCTTTAAGCAACCAGAAATAATGGATGTGGCGGCAGTAATGTTAGGTAAACAGAAGGAATATCTCCCCGCAATGACATCGAACATTCCTGCCAACATGAAGGAATAGGCTGTATTTGCACTACGTTGTGAAAGATTGGTTGATGCCATTGATTCTATTATTGATTTAGCACAAAATGTGTCTACAGGACAAGTTACCTTAGCTTCCGAAGAGGTCAAAGAGAGAATGGATGAAGCCGAGAGATTTGAAGAAGAGAAATTGGATGAGCTCGAGGCTGATATAGACTATAGCTCATATGTGGATTTGAATTTTTTTTTTTTTTTATTTCACGTGACCCCGCTTGCAGCTGTTCGCCAGGCATGTGAATTTGAATGACGGCCTGCTCTTGCGTGAGTGGTTCAAAAATTGCTAGGATTGTGCGGAAGCTGACAGTACTTGGGAATATAGTTGTAACTCTGCCCGATGCCTCATTCAGTAATTTTAGAGAACGAGGAGAATTCCATGCAAACTTGTTGACTGCAGGACTAATGGAATATACAATGCATCACTATGACTTAGAGGATGACTATTTGGTGCAGGTTATTGAGTATCTAATCAAACGTCGAGAGAACATCGCAAAATTTAAAGAGGTTATGGCTGGTAAGATTGCAGCTCGAAAGCGAAGAATACAATTGTTAGAAGATTTGGAGGCTCAAAATGTAGCGGAGTTGAATAATGTGTTGAAGGACCTGACGCCTACTCCTAAGAAGAAAGCTACAACAGCTGAGGCCCTTACGTTTGACGGGCAAGGAGCTCGCGAGGGAGGGAGGTTTCGGCTGAGTAGGGGGATTGACCCCCATGATAAGGGGGGGGCAAATTTAAGGAGTGCTAGTCCAATGCCGATACGCAGGTCAGGAGATCATGCAAGGCCAAGCACTCTAAAATTAGGACGCTTGGGTGAGAGTATCAAGATAGGAGGAGGGGGAGCTAGTATGGGAAAGGAACGGTCTAAAGGGTTCGGGTTTGTGCAGGGGAAAGAGACTACAAGTGCTGAGATAGATGATTTGTCTAGCCGGAGTTTTACAGCTACTATGCTCCGCAACGAGGGGTTTCAGGTGTTTGATGATGAGCCAATGCCAGAAGAAAAGGGGGCTAGCCAAGGGAGAAAAGGAATAGAGGATTCTTCAGAGGATGATACACTCAGAGAAGAGGATGCTAGCAAGGACTATTACTAGGTCATTGATATAATATGGCAGTATGGAATTACTGCCATGTTCGATTGAAGTCTAGTATGGTATATCTAAGAAAAATTAAGGATAACTTGAGCTTACGGGAGGGAAGTTCGTGGAGTAAAAATCACAGCATAATGGTTACGTTGTAGGAACTCGGCTAGAATACTTGCTTGTGATGATAGTACCTTAGCTATGACTTTAAGGGTGGCAGATACGGGTATTAGTGCTCAGGATTTAGCTGAATATTTGCTGTTACCATAATGCTAAAGTGATTGAATAAGGTTATTGCTCATAGTTCATATCAGTGACTACAATATTGTCTATGAAAAGTCCTAAGGAAAACCCCAACGTCAGATGTGATAAATTGCGATATCACTCAAGTAATAATTTGTTACCTCTGGGATATTGCCGTGTTTAGCAATTATCTGTCAAGCTAACTTCAAAAGTGTGCACACAAGGAACACAACAAACAGTGCAATGCAACATAGACCTCAATAAACCGTGAAATCATCATACGATTATCCCGCACGAAAGTGTAGCAACTGTTCTAATTAATTGTCGATATTTCAAAACATGAGTACCCTCTTGGAAGAGCCACATCAACCATCTATGGAGACCCTTTTGGCCAGTCTATGGGGGGGTCCGCCGCAGCGAAGCAGTACTTCGACGCAGCAAAGCAGTACTTCGACGCAGCAAAGCAGTACTTCGACGCAGCAAAGCAGTACTTCGACGCAGCCAAGCAGTGCTTCGACGCAGCCAAGCAGTGCTTCGACGCAGCAAAGCAGTGCTTGGACGCAACCAAGCAGTACTTCGACGCAACCAAGCAGTGCTTCGACGCAGCAAAGCAGTACTTCGACACAGCAAAGCAGTGCTTGGACGCAACCAAGCAGTGCTTCGACGCAGCAAAACAGCACTTCGACGCAGCCAAGCAGTGCTTCGACGCAACCAAGCAGTGCTTCGACGCAACTAGCCAGTTTGTCAATAGTGCAAAAAGCTGATTTTATATCATCTAAGGAGACGAATTTGGGGGTAGAAAAGAGAAATAAAAACCGGAGACTTCCATGGGAGCATGAACGTCTAAAAAGAGTAGAAGCTGCTGGGTGCATGATCGACGAAGGGCCTGAGAACTCCGGAAAAGATGTCCTTGGTCCAGATCTAAGCGACGATGCTCCGTATGGCGACAA
The DNA here is from genome assembly GCA_015179045.1 of Kalaharituber pfeilii. Lineage (NCBI taxonomy): Eukaryota > Fungi > Ascomycota > Pezizomycetes > Pezizales > Pezizaceae > Kalaharituber > Kalaharituber pfeilii. The sequence continues at coordinate 7,654 of WHUZ01000062.1, read as the reverse complement.
CCTATTCATAAAATCGACTATAATGATCGGAATACAAGGGAAAGACGAGCAACAAGAGTAAAGCAAGCAGAGAGCACAGCGGAGGATCTATACAAGATTAAGCTAAAAAATTGCATCAGGAACGGAAAATTTTTGCGTCCTGTGCGTCAGACGACACTAGCGCCTCTGACGCAGACTTGCCACCCGGGGTGCGCAGCCCTCTGACTGCTGTACCTGGGTACCCCACTACTGCTCTTAATACCCGGAAGCTACAGTTAAAATGTGGTGTCTGGATGCAGATGCAGACCTTTGCTGTCCACTTCCAGACACATATCCCGCGTTCCATTGTCAGGACGCAATTGAGATACATTTGCAATGCTGTATGGTCAGGACGCAATTGTAGAACTGTACTATCAGGACGCCATTGTATTACCGTACTATCAGGAGGCAATTGCGCAGCTGTACGATCAGGACGCAATTGTAATCCTGTAGAGTTGGGGGCCAGGGCCTTCCATTTATCTACATCCACATCCAATCTATTCACTCATGAAAATGGTATATTCATTCTATATACATGCTAAAGTAACAAAAGCTCTATACTGAAGGGCCTACTATGCTACGTCGATGCTGCCATGCTGCGTGAATGCTGCCGTACTGCGTGTATACTGCCATGCTGCGCGAATGCTCCTACGTGGAATGTATTCTGCCACATGCGAAAGGTTAGCCTTGCCACGACGCGATGAGCATGATACCGCAACTCACCTTGCTACCATGCCTTTTTTTTTTTTTTTTTTTTAATATCATTACTCGCATGCCGCCTGTAAGGCTATGGCGAGGTATCTTACTACATTAAATTTAACTACAATACCCGTTCCCATCCATCCCTGTCAAGTTCATTCTCTCCCTGCCCATAACAGCACCTTGGCCCTTGGCTATCTCCGCCCCCCCCCCCTTTGGCTGTATCAGTCCTCCCGCCTAGTGAGCGGCACGAGCTAGCTCGAGCCGAGCTGGAGGGTGAGCTCGAGCCAGCTCGTGAGCAAGTGAGCTCGAGCCAGCTCGTGAGCAAGTGAGCTCGAGCCAGCTCGTGAGCAAGTGAGCTCGAGCCAGCTCGTGAGCAAGTGAGCTCGAGCCAGCTCGTGAGCAAGTGAGCTCGAGCCAGCTCGTGAGCAAGTGAGCTCGAGCCAGCTCGTGAGCAAGTGAGCTCGAGCCAGCTCGTGAGCAAGTGAGCTCGAGCCTGGATTGATTATATACATAATATTGACAAACTAAACTAAATTAAGCTAAACTTTCATCTTTCTCACTACTATCAGCTAAATTGTGCATTTCGAAGTTGTTGGTTGGTCAGAATGAACTCCAGGTCCCTAATTATTACTATATTAGGTATTTACAGTTTATGAAACCTTGCACTGGCTAAGCATTTTAGCGAGCTGTCAAGAAAAACACAAGCATGATCTTGGCTCGTTGGAGCTCGAGCCAGCTCGAGGTCCAGATCAATCGAGCTCGAGCTGATTCGGCTCGTGCCGCTCACTACTCCCGCCCCGTTTCTCAACCTGTCTTTCCACGGTTGGCAGCTGGTGGATAAATGCGTGAAGTTTTCCAGGGCCTTCCCGCACCATCTGCACTCCGGTGAGTCCGCCTTTCCTATCCCGTATCGCCATTCTTTTAGTCCTTTGTTCCCAATGATGCCCGCCAGAGTCGAAACCAATTGGCGGTTGTCTAGGCGCTGCAATGGCCGGTATGACAGTTTCAGGGGCTTCTCTCCTCGGCTCTGAGTGCTTTGCCTTCTTGTCTTATGCCCGCCTCCGTTACTATCTCGTCTTCGCACTGTAACGCTGTACCGATCTTGGCGGCTTTGTCTGCTTCCGTGTTTCCTTTCACGCCTTTGTGCCCTTTTACCCAGGTTATTGCGAGGCCCATGTTGCCTTTGTTGATTCTTCTCTCCCATTGTTTCCGGACCGCCTGAGCTGCTCCGTCTACTGTTGGATCCCCCCTGGCTATCTTCTGTAGTCTCGTTATCGCTGTACGGGAATCCGTGACGATCAGGATCTCCCCATCTTGCTTGTGCTACCATGCCTGGCGAATGCTGCCATACTGCGTGAATGCTGTGATGCTGAGTGAATGCTGCCACACGCGAGAGGTTAGCCTTGCCACGACGCGATGAGCATGATACCACAACTCACCTCGCTGCCATGCTGCGTAAATGCTGCTATGTGGGATGTATTCTGCTACATGGGAGAGGTTAGCCTTGCAACCACGCGATGAGCATGATGCCACAACCACCTTGCTGCCGTGCTGCGCAAATGCTGCCATGAGGGATGTATTCTGCCATATGCGAGAGGTCAGCCTTGCCACGATGCGATGAGCATGATACCACAACTCACCTTGCTGCCATGCTGCGTGAATGCTGCCATGCGGGATGTATTCTGCCAGATGCCAGAGGTTAGCCTTGCCACCACGCGATGAGCATGATGCCGCAACTCACCTTGCTGCCATGCTGCGTGAATGCTGCCACACGCGAGAGGTTAGCCTTGCCACGACGCGATGAGGAGGATACCACAACTCACCTTGCTGCCATCCTACGTAAATGCTACCATGCTGTGGGAATGCTGCCAAGCTGCGTGAATGCTGCCATACTGCGCGAATACCGCCATACTGCGAGAATGATGCCGTATTCGAGTAGTTAGAGTTACCACAGGGACGAGAGGTATGATGCCAGGACTCACCTTGCTACCGCGCTGCTATGGTACTCATGCGCTGTAGCGCTGTTGCGTATCGAGCTGTTGACCTGCCATCCACGAGAAGTTAGCAATCAGCAGCGCGCGACACGTGAGCCAATGGACTCATGTACACTTACCTGCCGAATTCCTGTTTTGCTTTGGACCGTGATTTCTGTTACTTATTCCTGTTAGCCATGAAAAGTCATGAAAGGCTACCTGCTTACCTGTAATCCAGTCATTTTGTTGTCAAGTAGTTTGCTGTTTTGCAATACCTCTGTTGCAGTGGTAGTTGTCTTCATCAGTATGAGACAGAAAAAGGGAGAGCATAACAGTGATACTATAGAAGTCCCTCCTACATGTTGACCTCCTACTGCGCACGGCTGAGGCGGGTAATGTCGGAAATATAAGAGGCCTGTGCACAATGGCAACTACGGATCATGCATGTCCCGTTTTCCAGCAGCTTTCAAAGGTCGCACCAGGCAACGGCCTAACAAGCCTTTCAAGCAACTTCACATAGTTGTTTTTTTTTTTACTTGCATGCCGCCCTGTGGGCTATGGCGAGTCTAGGTACAAAAGAAACATATAGATTCCACTACTACAGTACGTCCCTTATTCCAGGTCTATGTATGTTTGAAGCCTTGCATTTACATGATAGAAATCAATGAATCCAACAGGCCTGACAGGCCGTGATCTGCATTGGACTGAAACCGCCTGGGCCGGTCCAGGCCGGTATTCTCAGTGGCCTGGACCGGCCTGGACCGGCCATTCAGGCCGGTTCAGGCCAATTAAACGAATCACTCCACAGCTAAGGCTAGCATTTACCAGATTGTTTGAGTATTAAATGAGTAGAATCTCCCATATGTCTAGAATTTTAAACAGCAGCCGTCTACGACTTTTGTCAAGTATGTATCACACTTTGTATTCAAGTATATATATTTTAGAAATGATGGACCTTCCAGGTAATACAACAGACTGGACTCAATTCTTCGATGATGATACCTGATGCGCAACTGTCAATTACTGATAGTGGAAATATCCAGGATTATTAAAATCTAATTCACCTGGGTTAAATTCCAAAATCGCTTGAATTTACGTAAATGGCCTGGTCGGCCTGGACTGGCCTGGTCGGCCTGGCCTGTTGGATTCATTGATAGAAATTATACAAGCTTTACCACCGTATGACTAGAAGTGAGATAGATTACTATAACAAGTAATTTCCCACTCCACAACACATGCACTCACATGTGAGTGGCCGTACTCGCTACCAGTCGCAGAAGTGCTACTGTTGGAGTGGTCTGTGGAGAAAGGATTTTCTGCAGCCGGACGGACCCTTGCACGGTCCTTGCAACCATGCACTTGAGGGAAACTTTATGCTGATAGCAAGTACTACTTGGGATGGTGCACAGGCCATGGTGCTGGTAAAAGTAACTCCAACCGAGCCTTCTGGTAGTACTCGCTCTACCTGCTCGCAGTAGCAGGTTGACACTGAGGAGGAATCAGAGGGACTCCTCTAGTATCACTCCCCTTTTCTGTCTCCTGCTGATGAAGACTACTACAACTGCAACAGAGGTATTGCAAAACAGCAAACTACTTGACAACAAAATGACTGGATTACAGGTAAGCAGGTAGCCTTTCATGATGTTTCATGGCTAACAGGAATAAGTAACAGAAATCACGGTCCAAAGCAAAACAGGAATTCGGCAGGTAAGTGTACCTGAGTCCATTCGTTCTGTCACGCGCTACTGATTGCTAACTTCTCGTAGATGGCAGCTCGACAGCTTGACACCTTCACAGCTCACGAGCCTAGAAACTCGACAGTCTAAAAGCTCGACACCATGGCAGCATTCACGCAGCATGGCAGCATTCACGCAGCATGGCAGCATTCACACAGCATGGCAGCATTCACCCAGCAGGAAGCATTGACGCGGTATGGTAGCAAGGTGAGTTGTGGTATCATGTTCATCGCGTCGTAGCAAGGCTAACCTCTCCCATGTAGCAGAATACATCCCACATAGCAGCATTTACGCAGCATGGCAGCATTCACTCAGCATGGCAGCATTCACTCAGCATGGAAGTATACACGCAGCGCGGCAAGATTCACGCAGCATGGCAGTAAGGTGAGTTGTGGTGTCATGCTCATCGCGTCGTGGCAAGGCTAACCTCTCGTATATGGCAGAATACATCCCGCATGGCAGCATTCACGCAGCACGGCAGCAAGTTGTGCTATCATGCTCATCGCGTCGTGGCAAGGCTAACCTCTCGCGGGTGGCAGCATACATCCCACAGCAGCATTCGCGCACCATGGCAGTATGCGTAGCATGGCAGCATTCACGCAGCATGGCAGTATATGCGCAGCATGACAGCATCCGCTCAGCATGGCAGCATTCAACGCATTATGGTGCCATTTGCGTGGCATTGCACATCGGCGTAGCATAGCAGGCCCTTTGATGTAGATCTATTGATATTGGCATGTATATAGAATGAATATATTCTCTAAATGATAAATTACATTGGGTCAGGACCTAGAAAGGCGCAGGGCCCCAACCATATAGTATTGCAATTGCATCCTGACAGTGTAGTAATACAATTGTATCCTTATTATACATTATTGTAATTGCGTCCTGGCAGTATAGAAATACAATTGCGCCCTGACAGCATAGTAATGCAATTGCGTCCTGGCAGTATAGTGGTGCTGTTGCGTCCTGCTTTTATATTATTGCAATTGCGTTCTGGTGGCATAGAGGCGAAAATCGTGTCATCATGACAGTATAGTAATACAATTGCGCTCTGAAAGCACAGTAATGCAATTGTATCCTGATTGTACATAATTGTAATTGCATCCTGGTGGTATAGTGGTGCTATTGCGTCCTGATAATAGTAGTTTAGATGTGTATCTGGACACGTAACATCAATAGTTGTATCCTGGTATTGGCCTCATGGTACCAACGTCAGGACGCACATGAGGCAAAAAAGACAAGACAGTCCTAGGACGCGCTGATATGGCTTCCTGACGCACTTTTTTCTTTCCTGATGTGGCAAGCTGGTATACCATGGGATCTATCCAGAGGCAGGGATGTCATGTGTGTTATAGCTACTGGAGCAGGTAAAACTATAATAGCTGTCATGTATGCAGTATTATTTGGATCTAGTCATATCCTCTTGGACCTCTTCATCTCTCTCTTAATAGCACTTATGGAGTCACAGGTAAAGGATGTGGCCCAACATTATGAATTACAACTGATAAAAATAAGTTAGGTTGCAAAATTTGTAGAATTACAGCTATTTGTTTGACACCAACTTATCTAGACTCTAATTCAGATATATGGACACAGATTGCTGCAGGAGCATACTAGGTTGTTATGACAGCACCTGAAATTGCAAGTGGCAAGAATAGTGCTTTCTGGTGGAAAGTAGCTACAACTACGACAAAATTCTGAATGAACTGCCAATTGATTGTGATTGATGAAGCACATTTGATCTGGAGTTAGTATGTGTTATAATTCCTATAATGGTAACGATGAATTGAAAACTGAGCTTCTCTCATAGGTAAAACTTTCGGGAAGAGTTCTGCTCTCTAGGGACACTGAGAGCTTTTCCAGATACTCCTATATTAGTACTCTCAGCAACTATGCCAAGACATATTAGGAGTTTTGTCTATAAAACCTTACATTTATCTAAAGGAATATTCTTGTGCTAGGAAAGTATTAACTATCCAAATATAGTACTTATAGTAGCTCCAATGCTTAAAGGTAGCGATCCAATTTCAAAGCTTAAATGCTTTTTTCAGAACGAGTCAAATCTAATTCCTACGATAATATATTTTAATGATAAAGTAGATTGCAAGCATCTGGCAGTTACCCATTAATTATAATAGAGCACTGAATCTAATTTGGCAATAGTAAAGAATTTAATTTATCTATTTAGTGCAGCCTGTTCTATAGAATATCAGGCCGAGACTCTGGAATTGGTTAATAAGGGCATCTATTATATTTTATATGTGACTGCTTGTGCATTCAATAGTATTGACTTTTCAAGAATCAGAAGAGTAATATAATATGGAGTGGATAACGATTTACTAGACTTCTATATATTCGTATAGAGAATTGGTCATATAGGACATTGCTCACTAGCAGAAGAGCCTTACTTAGACATAGTTTTTGTGCTTAAAAAATACTTACCTCCTCGTATAGAAGAAGATAGAAAAATAGATCAATACTTCGGAAGATTTTATGAACCCATCAATCGACCTGGTAGTACTATGATAGAAACGCTATATGTTAAAAAACCCATACCCAAAAGGCAAGCTTCCAGCAAAATAGGAAATTCAGAACGATGGAGGCCTTTTGAGATCATGGATAATCTGAACCCTATATTCTTGTAGTTCCTAAACACTATTGGATATCGCTGACAATATAACGGGGTGCTTCGTCACGGCCGATTATGTGAATAAAAAACTTAGAATATATTCTTATACAGAAATAACTTTAAGCGGGAGTGTTACAGCTTTCACTGATAATGGTTCTTCTGTCGGGCGGGCCATCCAGCTCAAGTTAAATACTCTTACTGGATCCCATCCTAAGTGCCCTTTCTGACAGTGGCTTTCTACGGAGGCTGAGGCCTTGTTCCAATCTACTGGATACACGGTCCGGTCCGTTACCTATTAGGTTTCAGACTTATCAGCTCCTCCTAGCACTAAACCTAGCCTAGTTATCTCTTCTAGAGATAACGGAGTAGCATTTCTAATTAGGGCCCTGTAGCGGCTTACTCTGCCAAGCCGTAGGTGACTGACAGCGTCCTGTCCTGATCAACCCTAGGCTTCCTGCTTAGTGCTTACTATTATTTCCTAATGGTGTTACACTACTAACGGAGCGACCGTTCTAGTAATGACTACCTCATTAGGAGATCATAGACTCTCTATCGACTATGTCAACCTCCGTGACAGACAATTACTTCTTTTA